>QXEO01001027.1:1655658-2014099 GCA_007115705.1 Dactylis glomerata | reverse complement strand
TTATTCTATCAATTGCCCAATTGTAATTTGTTTACCCAGCATGTGTTATTTTATCTATGGAGAGACACCACTAGTGAACTGTGGACCCCGGTCCTATTTACATCATATTGCTATCACCTGTTTACTTTACTTGTACTATTTACTTTACTCGCATACTATATTGTTTTCCACTCGATACGCTCATAACCTTTGTTTCAAGCAAACCGGTGAGATTGACAACCTCATCGCAACTTCGGGACAAAGTATTTGTTTGTGTGTGTGCAGGTTCCGCATCACCTTCAGTCGTCATTGTCTCTCCTCTCCTGACCGACATTAAACCTTGGTTTCTTAACTGAGGGAAAAGTAGCTGCTATACTCATCATACCTTCCTCTTGGGGTTCCCAACGGGCTGGTTATCCACCACGCACAAGGACAGTCTGCTTCACATCAACTTGGCACCAGTAGCTAATTTTCTGGGTGCCATCAACAAGTAGCATAGGGCAGCTCATGAGATCTAAACATGAAGCAGGTGGAGAAGACAACCATCTAGCTACTGCTATGGACCCAAAGTCCAAGGTAGACTACTCACTCATCGCTCCGGAGGCAAGCATGGCGATGAAGAAGACCTCCGGTGGTGATTCCCCTCTCCGGCAGGGTGCCGGGAAGAGCTTCTGGACCCTCCCGATCTTCGGGTCGACGGTGACGGCGGATCGCGATGTGTTCTGGAAATCTGATCGGGTACTTAGGTTTTTTCCGTCGGGGGGTCTATATAGGCGAAGGGGCGTCGTCAGAGGGGGAGCCAGGCGCCCTCACGCGGGGCCCGCGCGGCTAGGGGCCTGGCCACGCCGCCCCTGCGTGTGGGGCCCTGGTGGCCCCCCTCCAACTCTCCTTCGGATCTCTGGAAGC
Organism: Dactylis glomerata; assembly: GCA_007115705.1. Taxonomy (NCBI): domain Eukaryota; kingdom Viridiplantae; phylum Streptophyta; class Magnoliopsida; order Poales; family Poaceae; genus Dactylis; species Dactylis glomerata. Next base: position 2,013,214 of record QXEO01001027.1, on the reverse strand, counting down.
TTCTGGGTAAAATAAGACTTCAGGAACTTGTTTCGTCCAATTTCGAGAATATTTCCTGTGTATCACTCTGAAACACAAAAACAGCATAAAATAGGAAACTGACACTGTGGCAACTCGTTAATAGGTTAGTTCCGGAAAATGCATAAAAGTGCCACTAAGTGTAACGAAATAATAGGCAAATGGTGTAAAAACAAGCATGGAGCATCAAAAATTATAGATACGTTGGAGACGTATCAGGCAGCCAGGGGCTCCTCACACCTAGGGGGCGCGGCCAGGGGCTGGGCCGCGCCGCCCTGGTGTGTGGGGCCCTCGTGACCCCACTCCGCCTCCTCTTCGGTTCTCTGGAAGCTTCCGGGAAAAATAAGACTTCTGGAACTTGTTTCGTCCAATTCCGAGAATATTTCCTGTGTAGCTTTTCTGAAACACAAAAATAGCAGAAAACAGGGAACTGGCACTGTGGCATCTTGTCAATAGGTTAGTTCCGGAAATCGCATAAAAACGCCACAAAGTGTAACGAAACACAAGGCAAATGGTGTAAAAACAAGCATGGAGCATCAAAAATTATAGATACGTTTGAGACGTATCATGATGCAATGTCAATTCGGGAAACAAACTAGGAGTTCTTATATATCATCTGATAACCGGAGTGGCACACCACTTGAAGTTATACATTCTGATGTGTGGGGTCCCTGTGGAGTTTCAGCTTTAAATGGTTACCGCTCTTTTGTTACCTTCATTGACTGTTGCACTAGAGTCACTTGGATTTATGTGTTGAGGAACAAGGATGACATGTTCGAATGTTTTGTTGAATTTCATAATATGATCAAGACACAATATAATGCACGCATGAAAACATTCCGTACTGACAACGGCACGGAGTATGTGAACAAGGAATTTGATAAGTACTTGTCTAGTTTTGGGATTATTCATCAGACAACTTGTCCAGGTACTTCTCAGCAGAACGGTTTGGCAGAAAGGAAGAACCGGCATCTGCTGGAAATTACTCGTTGCATAATGACAGCTATGAATGTTCCAAAAATTTTGTGGAGTGGAGCTGTGAAGACAGCAGCTTATTTGATAAACAGAATGCCATCCAGGGTACTTGGTTACAAGACACCGATAGAGTGTTTGACTGGAAAAACAACATATGTTGTTCCACCTAAGGTTTTTGAGTGCGTTTGTTTCTTGAAGGATTACAGGCCAGCTGTTGGCAAGCTCGATCTGAGGGCTCTAAAGTGTGTGTTTGTAGGGTACTCTGGAAAACAGAAAGGGTATAAGTGTTGGTGTCCATCTGATAGAAGGATGTTTGTGAGTATGGATGTAGTATTCAGGGAATATGAACCATTTTATGGTGAACTAGTAGACTTAATTGATGTCTTCCCTGATTTGTATATTAATGGTGTTACAGACTTGGACAACCAAACAGGGGGAGATAAAGGAGAAGAGGGTAGCGATGCAGCATCACGGAAGATGATTGTTGGAGTAATTCCAACTGGAGATGAGCCTGATGGTAGAAATGAGGATACATCAAATATTGAACAAGATCACACTCAGGGGGAGCAGCAAGAGTATCAAACTGAAAGATCAAGGTGGCCACAAAACCTTCAGGTGTACTCACGAAGACAGAGAGCTAAGGATGATCGAGTGCAAGAGGAGGAAGAAACCCCACTGAGTCAGAATTCTGAAGCTCAAGTACAGCCAGATTTGCATGACTCAACTTCAAGTCCCTCTACAAGTGATGGTACAGTTTCTGCTCCATTTGGTGATCTTGATATCCCTATAGCTCAGAGGAAACAATCTTGCTCTACTGCTGGGAAGCTGCCATCACGTTTGACCCAATACGATATTTCTAATTATGTCTCGTATTCTTCTATGGGACCTCAGTATAATGCTTTTATTGCTGCACTTGACTCGGCTGTACCTATTCCCCATGATTGGCAGGAAGCGAAGAGGTGCCCCAAATGGAGGGATGCCATGCTGGAAGAAATGGAAGCACTTGACAAGAATAATACTTGGGTACTTACGACACTTCCTCCTAATAAAAAGATTGTTGGTTGTAAGTGGGTATTTACGGTAAAACAAAATTCAGAGGGAAAGGTAGAAAGGTACAAGGCCAGGTTGGTGGCCAAAGGGTACAGTCAAACTTATGGGGTAGATTATGGTGAAACCTTCACACCAGTGGCAAAAATGAACACGATCAGGACCCTTATATCCATAGCAGCTAATAATAAATTGAATTTATTTCAAATGGATGTTAAAAATGCTTTTCTTCATGGAGATTTGGAGGAAGAGGTTTATATGGAGATTCCCCTTGGGTTTGGTACACAAGAAATAGAGGGTAAAGTGTGTAGGCTGAACAAGTCTTTATATGGTTTGAAGCAATCACTAAGAGCTTGGTTTGGAAGATTTAGTAAGGAAGTTCATTCTTTGGGGTACCGACAAAGTAATGCTGACCACACATTGTTTTACAAGCGACGTCGTGATAAGATTACTATACTTGTGGTATATGTTGATGACATAGTGATTACAGGTGATGATGTTGAAGAAATTAAGCGCCTGAATAAGATGTTAGCAAGATCATTTGAGGTCAAAGATTTGGGTCATCTGCATTATTTTCTAGGAATTGAAGTGGTATACAGTGCACAAGGTATTTATCTTTCACAAAGAAAGTATGTTCTTGACTTAGTGACACTAGCATGTTAGGGTGCAAACCGGCATCTACACCCATTGAGCAGAATCATCGCAGTCTAGCAGAGTCAGGTGACCCAGTGGATAAGTACCAATATCAAAGGTTAGTTGGTCGCCTCATCTATCTATCATACACAAGGCCAGACATTGCATATGCAGTTAGTATTGTAAGTCGATATATGCATGACCCTCGTTCAAGTCATCTAGATGCAGTAAACCGGATTCTAAGGTATCTAAAGAGCTGTCCAGGAAAGGGAATTTTATTTTCTAATCATGGGCACCTGAAAGTAGATGGATACACTGATGCAGATTGGGCTAGATGCCTAGATGATAGACGATCCACATCAGGTTATTGTGTATTTGTTGGAGGCAATCTTGTTAGTTGGAGGAGCAAAAAACAAAGTGCGGTGGCACGATCTACCGCTGAGGCTGAGTTTAGGTCCATGGTATCTGGGTTATGTGAACTGATGTGGTTAAAGATACTTTTGTCAGAGCTTCGACTGTTTGATGGTGCTCCTATGTGCTTGTATTGTGATAACCAAGCTGCTATTAACATAGTCCACAATCCAGTACATCATGATCGGACTAAACATATCGAGATAGATAGGCACTTTATTAAGGAGAAGTTGAATGAGGGTGTACTCAAAATTACTTATGTTAGGTCCTCAGATCAACTAGCAGATATCTTGACAAAAGGTGTGAGTGTAGCATCATTTGTAAATATTTGTAGCAAGATGAGGCTCATTGATATCTTTGCCTCATCTTGAGGGGGAGTGTTGAAGGTTGTCCTTGTTTGTAAATATGTAGTTTATACTAGGCTGATATGTAAACATCTTTGTAATACATAGAAGGAGAAAGGGGGGGGGGGGGGGGGGGGGGCTGGCTGCGTGTGTGCAGCTGAGAGAATTCCAGATATTTCCCAAGAGCAAACAATGACATTGACGACATGGACGCTGGGAAGAAACTAGCATGCCTCCCTTTACAGCATCAGGCTGGGACGGATTGATTTTTTGGTCACCCTTCAACCATAAGATTCAACAACAAAGAGACTAAAAAGAAAGTACCTTCACCTCAGCGTCAGACAAGAAGGCCACACCGCAGCTCGAAATTGCTGATGTGATTGAAGCCGGCCCGACCCAATCGAGCGGATTGTGACCTCGTACGATCATTCCTTCCCCTACCTCATATCGCCATGACGACTTCAGAAGGAACCAGATGTCGGAGGCATGGCCTCGAGATTACTAGTTAAGAGTCACGACTCCATATACAAGCGTTGGCCATCTTTCTCATACCCTTCCTTTCACCATGGAGGTCTGAAGGCTTGAAGAACCACGCCATCTGACAAGAACGAACTGGATCCGTGACAGATCAAGGAGTAGGGACCCTCCACCTCCGTTTCTCCCCAGCCACCATGGACAGCAGAAAGAACAAAGAAAGGAAACCCACGGACCCTGAACTAGACTTTTTTTTAGGTAACATGTAATATATTAAGCAAGCAAACCGTCTCATTAAAAACCTTCCAGTCCGCTTAGGTACCCTGGTAAGGAAAAGAGTGCGTCAGAAACTTACTGCTTTAATCAGAGTACTGTTACATCGTTTACAATTTTCTGGATAAAATAACATCAGGCGGTTCCTCGAACCAACTAGAGAAAAGCTTACTAGAAAAACTACTCCTAACAAGTTCATGAGCTACTTCATTTTCATCCCTGGGGCAATGCTTAAAAGACACCGAGTCTAAGAGTGATGTTAAGTCCATGCAATCTGCAAACATCGCAGAAGATTCTCCCCACCACGTTTCTTCCCCTGTGCATGCTTCGATGGTTTCAATTTAGTTCGACTCCATGATCACATTACTGCAACCAAGACGGTTTGCAAGTGACAACCCTTCTCTCATCGCCATTGCCGGGGATGCCATATGAGGAAGATACAACGTTGACCCTGAACTGGACTTATTTGACAAGAAAACATACGATGAATGATAGTTGTGCACCTCCAAGTCCCCCTCCCTCACTGCCGGCCGCCAGTGATGGAAAGGAGGCAGGAATCACTTGTCGCAAGGGAGGGGGTCAAGGGAGAGGAAGAGTGGCACCACAGGCCATCAGCAACTAAGTTAAAACTAACTGCGTGGCCTTGAGGCCTACTAGAATAGAGCAGCTGCTGGGCTACATACATTATCCATGAAGATTTCCATACCTTTGTTGCTAATGACTATGATGCAGAGCGGGGGCTGATTCAGCCCACTCCATTTCCGCAGGAACCAGACAAGTGTAGTAGGGAAGGCTGGCACCACATGACACAGGACAACGCATACAACAAAATAAGTAATATTGAATTACATTTACCACAAAGATAGTTTTAAGGGTAGAAGCGACAGGTGCAACACTTAAGACTCCTATTAACAGAAACCCCAATCCGGATCATACTCATGAGGCCAAAGTTTAATCAAACAGTTTGGTTAAGTTTTGATACTTTGAATCAAGCAATGTCGCTGCACCCGTTCACTCCATCAGACATCCCCACATGAAGCTTTCCAACTAATCATCATCCTCAAGCACATTGCGGCGCCTCTGAATCTGTGAACCATACTAGAGTTAGCATGAAAGGCACTCAATGAAGAGGGGGCTCAAAGTGAATGCAAGTTTATGGATTGTTTTTAGATGCCATGCTATCTGTAAACCATATAGAACTAGAATTAGCATGAAAAGCACTCGCCTCAATACAGGGATCAAAACGACTTCGTCTTTGTTGGATTATTTTTAGATGTCTTGACATATGTTGCACTGTAAGCATAACAAAATGTGTGCGTGTGTGGGTGGGGTGGGGTGGGGGTGGGAGCCTGGGAGGGTGGGGTTCTTAACTTGCTATTGTGTTGTGTTAAGAAAATCAACAGAAGCCACTGCATTTACATACCGTCACTTTCGTTTGCTTGCTTGTGTGCGAGTTGATTTGCTCCAGAAGTGATATAAGCCTTTCTTCAGACACCTACAGACCAGAAAATGCAACAATGTTACAATAAAGTTCACCCTAATCTATTAGCACAAAACATGGAACGTGCTTCGTATTTATTACCTTTTCAGATATTCCACCAGTTTGTGCAGCTCTCAGCAGAACATCCTCCACCCCTCTTGCTTTATCAGGCTTGACCAAAGCTATACGGGAGACTGCAAATTTTGACAGAGTAAAGATGTATTCAATTATAGTTTCTCCTTCAGTTCTGACACTTTAAAGAGCAGACTTGCGATTATTTTCCGTCCTAGCATCAACTTTATGTCGAACAACAAATAGGGAAGCCACTTATAGAAATACAGGAACTTTTCTGAAACTAATAAACTTATCCATATTGCTTAGACAGTTTAGTGATCTGGCCCGTATTATTTGACTGTAAGTAGTCGAAAGTAGCCCACAGTTATATGAAGAGAAATTGCATTAACAGAGAGAACTTACTTCTTTCTCTAGCTTCAGAAGACAATATCTGAGCAAGCATCATCTGTCGGCGTTCCTCAGCTTCCCTGGTTGACAGTGAAATACAAAGTCAGCTCAGTGTTTCCTAGAGCTTCACATGACAGAACTTAAGGCAAATGATAAGAGAATCGTGGGAAGATTGTGGACTAAAGGACCATACTGCTTTGCGTCTTCCTGAGCCTTTTGTTGCCCAGCATTTTGTGGATTGGCCTAATTATAAAGTTAAGCATTAGATTCCAGTCAGTCAATCAACAAAAATACATTGTCAGTACAGATTCAACTTCCACCATGCGCTTCAGCAACTTACCGCGCCACGCTGTCCCATTAGCTCTTGCATTCGCCTCTGCCTGATGGCTTCCAGCTCTGGGTCATGGTCAGCCTAGGAAGAAGAATCTTTGTTTCATCAGATGATACTCTACTAACCAATACAACAATGGATGGAATACAAGTAATATTTTAAGCCCATGATTACACAACAAACCCTATATTTTCTGCAATCTTAAAGACAAATTCTCGTGTTATACGCAATATCTACAACATTCGCCTTCCTATTGTACTAACAGCAATATTTCAAAGATGAACAATTTGATGTGCTTTATATACCATAAGCTATCAATCTGTAGTTAAAACAGATCAACGCACCAAACTAGTTAAGATTTTAAGCAAGAATTACATCCAAATACTATAACAGTGTATACTTGGTCTGAAAGGAGTAAATTGAAATCGGCCTGTATCATCAGATGGGGTACCACTAATGCAACTCGTGAAGTCATGTTAACACAAAATAGCACTGTCGGACTCAAGATGCTGCTCGAACAGTTTGTTAGATTAGCCGATTGGCACTGCTGTTCCGCCACGTGCCCGCTTTCTGGCCTTCACTCGGTTGATATGAATACACATGCTAACTAGAAAATCAGTAGGGCTCTCTAAGATAACTCGTACCAATGACAAAATTTGCAAGCCAACAAACTCTTTCCCGTTTCTTACTCACCTTCTAAACAATAGCAGCAGAAATCACAAGAATCCCAAAATAGATATCTATCTATCTGTACTGCAAACGCGGAGCATACCTACAGTTCTACACACGCTCTCTGTACCAACCAAAATCAGTATCAGCTGAGTCCGCGGCAGACATCAAACACGGGACACGAGATCAACACCAGCAACCGCATACCAACGCAGTCCGATTCCGGCGACCACCCGCAGATTGTTTGTTCCACTAAAAGGACCTAAAAACCCTAAGATCTAAGCGCGCGCGCGGGTCGAGATCGCCCGACAGCCAACTAAGTACAGGGATCGAAAGCGCCAGATCTTACCATCGTTCCGCCTCTGAGCTCGTCGGAGACCGCGCCTCGCCCCTCTTCACCTGAGCGCAATGGACTCCGCGGCGAGGGGGAAGGAGGGGGGAGATGGAATCGAGCCGAGAGCCGTCGCCGCTCTGCTTTTCCCCCCGTGGATATGACGCAACCCTGGCTCCCCACTCCGTCGCCCCACATCAGCCGTCCGATACGAACAGCTCCATCTGGGCCGTCCGATCGAGATCGCCTCTCCGAGCCAGCATATATTCCCGGAGGCGCCTCTCGTTTTCGAACTCGTATTCCTCATTTTTTCCATTTCCACCCTCGCAGCCCACCTCACGGTACACGCGGCGCGACCGAGAGAGCGCAAGGGTTTCGAGATGGAGAACGGCGACGAGACCTTCGCGTCCCCCACCGCCGCCGCCGCGGGGTTCGAGTTCGACTTCGGCCCGGAGCTCACCAACGGGTCCGCCTCCAAGCCCGCCGCCTACGACGTGGGCGAGATGGACGCGCTCCGCGAGGCCAAGCACGACCTGGAGGAGAAGCTCGCCGCCGCGCGCCACGAGAACGGCTTCCTCTCCGCGGAGGCCGCCCGTCTCGAGCTGCAGGTGTCCAAGGCCCGGGAGGACATCGCCGCGGCCGAGCGCGCCGCCACCGACGCGGAAGGCCAGGCCGCGGGGCTCCGCGCCGAGGTCAAGCGCCTCCAGGGCCTCGTCGCCGCCGCCGACGCCCCCGACCGCGACGGCCCGGCCCTCGGTGGGGTGCTGGCGACCGCGCACCAGGAGAAGCTTGCCCTCGAGGAGGAGATCAAGGCCCTCAAGGCCTCCGCCGCCGCCGCAGACGAGGAGGAGGAGGAGACCGCCGCTCCCTCGACTAAGGACTGCCTGCTAGCGTCTCACGGGATGGTGGCCGCCGCGGCTGCTGCTGGAGCCGCCGCCACGGCAGCCATCGCGGTGGTTCTCCTCCGCCTCAAGAGGTAATCTGGTGCGGCGACGCGGTTGGAAGTTTTGCTCTGCTACTTATGGCTTGTATGAGACTGGATAATCCTGTTCTGCCGTGCCGATGTTGTTACTAGACTTGTGGTGGTATGGATGGATTTACTTTCCGCTGGTTAGTAGCTTAATGAATCTAGAGAGATGAGGACTTGTCGACAGCCCTGTTCGTCTGTGCACTTTCGCTTGCCATGGTAATAATATGTGAAGACTAGGTGATCCACCTCTCGCCGTCTTTGGCTATTATGCTGCTGCATCTAATTTCTGTTCTTATCACTTCGTGGTTATTGTTCTATTTCCTTGCTTTCTGCAATGGTTTTGGTGTGTGTTAAACTTTTTATGTGATACTGCGGTGATTGCAAATTTAGTGTATTGCATTCTTAGTGTGAGAAACCGTCTTATTCAGTGCTGGGGCTAATCCTAGCATACAGCTGCATGTGCAATAGTTGAGCATATAATTAGCTGTTCAAGCCAAAGTGGTTTGTGACATTTGTTGTTAATCTTTTCATCTGGCTTATGATAAGGGTTCTTACTTTTGTTGGTTAATCATGACAGATATCATAAGTGCAATCCTGAGTTTGATACTGTTTGTTTGCATGCTTCGAGTTTGTTAATTTCCAGGGCGAAATCTTGCTTGTGGTGGTGATGCATTGTTGCTTATTGCGATGTTTGTGGTTCTAGGAGTAATAACTGTTGGATTGTATTTCTAGAATTATCAGTAGTTCTTCTGTGTATTTAGAATATGTATTCCTGTAGCAGTTTGCAGAATTATGATTGTATGATACTGTATTATAGTAAGTGGTATTGGCCTATAAATGTTTGTCTGTCCCCTTTATGCAATTTTTAAGATGTGTCTTCTATGTTTTTGGTGAGTACACCAATGCTAGATAAGGTAGGCTAGCTATCAACCGTTATATCTTGGTGGCTGAAACCACTTGCATTCTCATGGAAGCTGTCTTGTTAGGCATTGGTCGTTCTATCTTAGTTAAGAGCGCGAAAGCTATTAGCCATGTTCCACTTGTAACCCTGTTTGGCTTTTATGCTGCTGCATCTAGTTTCTGCCCATATCAGTTGTTATTGTTCTGTATCATTCTGGGATTGTTGTGCTATCAGCAGCTTTATGTTAAGTTGCTGTGATGGTCAATTTAGTGGAAATCACGCTGAGTGTGAGATACCATTTATTCATTGCTTGGGCTAATCTCTAGCATGCGTTTTATTCCATCTCTGACTGTGACTATACAACTGCTCGTGCAATAGTTAGTAGAGTAATTATGATGTTCGTGCCAATGGGATTTGTGACATTTGTTGCTGATCTTTTCAACTGGCAGATGATTAGGATATTACTTTGGTTGGTTATTTACTGTTAATATTTTAATTGCAATCCTTAAGGAGATAATGATTGTTTGCATGCTGTTTGGTGCGAAATACTTACTGTGTGCTGGAGATGCATTGTTGCTTGTCAGATGTTTGCGAATCTAGGAGTAATAACTGCTGGGTTATATTGTTAGTAAGATCAATAGTTATACTTCTTCAATATATCTTCATATGAAGATGTATACCTGAAGCATTTGCAGAATTGTGACTTCATGACTAGATGATTTTACAGCACGTAGGACTGACCTATAAATGTTATGTTTGTCTGTTCTCTTTAGAAGCAAAATGTATGTTGTGTCTTCATTGATTCTGATCAGCACAAACTAATGCTAAATAAGGTTATTCTTGATGTACCAAGACTACATATTGACCATTATATCTTGATCTAGTTATATGTCCCTAATGTTCTATGGTACATTGTTAATGTACGTGTTCATATGTGTAGCCAAATAGTAAATTGTAATTAGATGTTGCTATGAGGCTATAGTCATCACTAGTGGTAGTCAACTTATCATTAAGTTAAAATTGATGCAGTAGACAATTAGATGCCTAAGTTATATTCCGAATGTTCTTGACACCTATAGACTTATTATTGTTGCCTGAATCAACTAGTAGATGCATGTTGGGAGGTTTTGCTGGTGATAGTAGGCTTGTTGTCTTTGAAAGACTTAATTTGTCAGTCTTAACTAAGTTCCACAATGGAACATTTCCATGCTTACTTGAAAATTGGAATAATTCTGCACTTGATATGTAGACTGTAAATTTTAGGTCTGCAATTAGCAATTACCTGAATCTTGTAACTGCCATGTGTTTTCTTGCATGTGTAATGCTAATGTAATGCACGGTTTGGTCATTGTGGTTTGGAGCCACAAGATAATGGGTTTGAATTGCTACATAATTGTTTTATAAAGTCTAATGTCAAAATAACTGTATAAATGTTCTTTTTTATGCTGGTGTAGTAGATCATTGGCCACTGACGTTTGATGTAGTGCAATTCTTGCTAAGTGATATTTATGCTTCATGTTTTGGGGTGTTGGATTCTGCTCCCTCTTGACTTCTGGGAAATGATTTCCTTGTGCGTGTCTTCGTGGAAGATTACAATGTTCTTGTTTGCTGATGATTATGATTGCATCTGCTACTATTTGTTCCTGGTATTGCGTTTGTTTCTAGACGTAGCTTGATTTGTAGCATTCCAGTTAGTTGGATGCAAAGCGGAGTACAGACTATGAATTGGATCAGGTACCAAAGGATGGTGAAATTAACAGGCACCTGAACAATCCTTGTTTCAACTTCGTTAATGTTGCACATGTGCGCCCAGCTTGTGAATAGATTCTACAGAGATTCCCAGGGTATCTTTGCCCGATCTTGTTCCTTTCTGAAACAGACAAATTTAGCTGCTGATTTTTCCATTGTGGTTGAATCAACTGTGCCTGCCCTTTCTGTGCTTTGCTACCTCACATCGTTTCTTTCCAGTACACTCACAAATGTTTTCAAACAATTTAGAAACTTCGAAATTGGAATTTTGAAGTAGGCTATCATGGTATGATTTTAGAGGATGGTATCACTAGATATGTTCTCACGCCACACATCATAAGCGGCAAACGTGCATAAAACACACCGAGACGAAACAAAAGTTTCATGTCAAGGAGTTCACTGAATAATTTATAGAAATCATATCTGTTCATGAGTTCCGATTTAAGCAATCAAACAAGTAAGTAGTACTGGACTGACGAATGAACGTTCAGTACGGTCCGCATAAATTCGAAGGAATCAGACCAAAAAGTCGTATAGATAGTCGCCAAGAATCCTGTAGTTTCGAACATACGGGCTCTATACCAAACTGGCAGGAGGGCAGAGCAACTAGCAAGAAAGAGGCCATGGCTGTACGTCCGGATCATCCGAAGAGCAGCTCGGCGTGCGGGCGCAGCTTCTTGCACACAGTGTTGATGGTGACGGTGGAGACGCCGGTTGCCACCGACACGACCCAGGGGACGTCGGGCCTGTCGGCGTCGGCGCGCTCGACGGCCATGCAGACGACGGCGGCCGCCACGGACTCGCCGATGTGCGGCACCTCCAGGCCGCTTTCCTCCAGCCGCCGGGCCGCCTCCTTCGCCGCGGCCGCCTCACGGCCCCCCAGGCGGAGCACGCTGCAGAAGTGGCAGATGTAGTCGGACGCGCGCACCACACCGACGCCCGTCGCCAGCCCGGCGTCCTCCTCCCCGAGACGCCTCCTGATGAGCGCGGTCATCCTGACGATCTCCTCCTTCCTCGCCGCCGTTGCCAGGGCCAGCTCCCTCAGCGACCGCGGCGAGCCCTCGCTGCGGCACGCGATGGAGATGCAGGCCGCGATCGCGCCCTTGCTCCGTTGCTTGGTCCGGTCCGGGCCCTTACGCTTACGCGGCCAGGCCCTGGCCTCCTCCATCTTCCTGAACACCTCCTTGGCACGCTCCGCGACGGCGGCGGGGAGCCGGAGCCGAGCCGCTATGCCAGAGATGGCCGCCTCGAACCCCGCGGCCCGGACCGGGCCCGCCGTTGCGGAGATGGCCGCGCCGAACCCTTCGCCCGGGGTCCCGTCTCCGCCTGTACTCTGCCCGGGCCTGAGCCTGACGTCGACGCGCGGCGACTGGACGGGGGGATCCTTGCGGGCGGCGAGCTCGATCACGGCGAAGGGGGCACCCAGGATGCGCTCGCACTCGGTGCAAGTAAGGTGGTCCAGGCAGACGCAGACGCAGCGGACCACCGACGCCGCCGTGACGCGCATGCCATCCTGGTCCTGGCGGCACAAGCTGTACATCATGTCCCTTCCGGCGGCGGGCGCCACTGCTAGCATACTGGTTTCCTTTGGGTGCCAGCGAGCGCCGCAGATGGTGGTGGTGGGACGGTGGCGGTTGCCTGCCTGCCGTCTTGGCGTTTCCGTGCGGCTGCGTCGCACTTTGCCGGTCGTCCGATCTCGATCGTACGGCTCCACGAGGCCACGACACGGCTGCTTTGTTGCCAATCAACCTCTGTCCTTTCTCAAATTTATTAGGTACAAACAAGGACTCTTCACTCTAGGTAAAATTCATGCAAATAGTCTCTCTCCTTGTTCTTAGTTTGGAATTGTTGTTTTTCTACACATCTTGTGGTTTTTTATTTTCGTGGTGTAGACTGAATTTATATTGGTATTTTTATTAGTATTTTGATTTGATTCGTAGCAGTGTTGTCAAAAAAAATATTATGTTTTTTCATGATTATTTGTACTAGTAACTTTTATAGTTGGTAATTGTTATCATGCTACCATTTAGAAGTCGGTATTACTAGATACGTTCTCGCATGGATCCTCCACAAGTGTACGGCGGCTACGACTCTTTAAAATATACTTCCTCCATTCCAAAATATAAGATGTTTTAGCCCATTATTACCACATATGTATCTAGATGTTTTTTAGTGTATAGGTTCACTTATTTTTCTTTTAACCTAGATACTAAAAAAATATCTATATACATATATGATAATAATGAGTTAAAACACCTCGCATAAAAAAATGAGTTAAAACATCTATATTTTAAAATGGAGGGAGTATAAGTAAAGGGGCGGCTAATTCCATTCAAGATGAGAATTAGCTTAATTATTGGTCAGTTGTAACCTATATGAACTAGAAATTAACAAAGTTACAACCCACATGCAACTCACAATAGCACGAATTGCGATGCAAATCCCATGACTCGGGACGTAGCGAGCTCTAATTAATTCTCATATTTTACTTTTTCTCAAGTGCAATACCGTGCAACTAAAAAAAAACTAAGTTGGAATCCACATAGACTTCCCAAACTAGCACGAATCACGACAAAAATTGAATCGATGATGACTTGATCAAAGCTCCAACTAAATTCTCATTTAGTTGAGGATTAGCAATCCCGTAAAGTAAATTAGGCTAATTTCTTCTCTCCAAGAAAACTAAAGTACTTTATTTATCTGAAAAATTATATGGGTTTAGTGACGACTATACTCTGTAACACATACATACATGATCAATAGAAAAAGTTAAATTAACATCTTTTAGAGCCAACATTTTTAGAACACTTTCGCATCTTGACATCTCCGCGTATTTAGTAGCGAAACCAAATAGTACCGAGTCTACATAAATTGGACCAACTTTACATATTGTGACAATCCAATGACGCCCATCTCGTATTAGTGAACACATTAGAGCATGCTAATAGTATAGCCATCAGCTTGTTATAGAGCTATGTCATGTCATTCTAGAGCCAACTTATATAATAGATCGAAAACTCCCATATCTGCCCGAGCTGGCTTGCTCCGTTTATCCTAACCTCATCAAGCCACTTGTTTCTCTTCCCACCCTCGTATACCGTCTACATTTCACACTTCTATTTTTAAATAGAACTTGTGCATGTATCATAATTCAAAATGTGGCTAAGTGCATATGTGTGTGTGGCGCCCCATACATGTGGTAATCACATAAAATTTCGAATTTAATCCAAATTTGCACTAGCACCTATAGTTAATTTCAGTTTCAGCAAAATTCAACCAAAATTTGAAATTCCTTCAAACATAGCCGATAGCCCATATATTGGAGTGTTGCCATCCATGCTTTAGTGTAAAATTCAGCACTACTTTCACCGAAACATTTCTTGGTGTTCACTAAGTCACTAAAATTCCAGTGAAAAATGTCGAACGTTTGCTCAAACTTGCTGTGCTTAGCAAGGCTATCTCACAGTTCGATCAGTTCATGAGTTTGGGAGCATCGAATCAAGCACATATTCGTTCATGAATGATTCAGCACAAACTTAACATAAACGAGCTCAAAAAAGTTACCAAGAACACAAATATAATGACGGGACATGGCAAACATTATGCATGTGCCAAGGACCTGGCAAGAATCAAGAAATTAAAGCGTTAATGCCATGGATGCGCCGATCACCATCCGGCGAGCGCCCAGCCGAATAGCATTTTGTCGTGTGGCGCCTTCTTGATGGTTTTATCTTAAAAAATAGTTGTGCTTAAAATAGAGAAAACAAAGAAAAAGAAAAAGGACTTCGCCAAGTGTCAAATGCGAATACACTCGGCAAAGGCTTAGCTCCGCCACCAATTAGATGGGCGATTGTTGCCACATGTCTCACCGGTTTGCCGAGTGTATTTGTTCACCGAGTGTCCTTAAAAATCTTTGCCGAGTTCCAGCTCAATGCTCGTATGACACCCGGCAAACAACCTATTTGTCGAGTTTCGAACTACAAAACACGCCGGCAAACGAGGCCGCACACGGTAAAAACAATTTTCCGATACTGCAGGTACCCAAAGCAAGATTAACTATGCAAGTGCATGTGCAGAGAATGATTCTCGGGATTTCTTTGGGCGATCTTGTTATGTATTGTGCTTGTGAAGCAGAGCTATTTTAGCTGGTGATGATACTCTTCCCCCGGCCCAATAAGGGTTTAGACATCATCGCAGTTCATAACTCACATTTAAACTAACCAAACAAGTACTGGACTGACGAATAAATGATCTGATCATTACAGTTAATACAGTATGCAAAAACACGAAGGCATAGTCGCCAAGACTAGTGTAGCTTCGGGATCCATACCTAATCGCCAGGAAGAGGCCATGGCGGCATATGCCCGTCCATCAGCCGAAGAGCAGCTCGGCGTGGGGGCGTAGCTCCCTGCACACCGCGTAGATGGTCATACTGGAGACGCCGGTGGCCGCCGCCACGTCTTTGACGCGGGACCTTTCTTTGACGCCGGGCTTAATGGCACGGGCGCGCTGGAGAGCCATGCAGACGATGGCAGCCGCCACGATGTCCACGTTGTGCCGCACGTCGATCACGCCATCCTCCAGCCGCCGCGCCGCCTTCAGCACCGCTGCCGACTCCTCTTCGCGCAGCCCGACCAGGGCGCCGAAGCGGCGCATGTAGGTAGAAACGCACGCCATGCCGATGCCCGTCGACTGCCCAGCCTCCTCCTCCCCGAGCCGCCTCCTGATGTGTGCGATCAACATGGCAATATCCTTCCTCGTGGCAGCGCCACCGTCCGCCGCTACCGCACAGGCCAGCTCCCTCAGCGACAGCGCCGACCCATCGCTGCGGCACGCGATCGAGAGGCAGGCCGCGTAGGCCAGCGGGCCCTTGCTCTGGACCTTGATCCTGTCCTTGCTCCGGCCAGGGACATGCGGCCAAGCCCTGGCCTTGTCCATCTTCCTGTACACCTCCTTGGCCCGATCGCCGACGGCGACCGCGAGCCCGAGACGAGCCGCCATGCCGGAGATAGCCGCCTCGAACCCCCTGACCCCGCCGTTCGAGCCGGGACCTGGCCGGTCCGCCAGGCTGGAGATTGCCGCGTCGGAACCCTTGACTCCGTCCGACGGTGGGTGCCAGCCCGTCCCGAGACGTTCCGCCATGCTTGAGGTTGCCGCGTCGGACCCCTTGACCCCTTGACCCGGATCGAGCCGGTCCGCCATGCCGGAGATTGCCGCATCGAAGCCCTCAACTCCATGAGAGCCCGATCCGAGCCCTTGGCCGGTCCCAGCGTTGACGTGCGCCTCCGGGACGGGAGGATCCGTGCGCTGCTTCTTGCGGGGCGGCGAGCTCGATCTCGACGAAGGACTGGCCCAGGATGCGCTCGCACTCGGTGCACGTGTGGTAGTCGAGGCAGACGCATCCGACCACCGCCGCCGCCGGGACGCGCTCCGGGAAGAACAAGCTGTGCAGCGTGTCGGCGTTGGCGGCGCGCACCTCTGCTAGGGTTCTGGTTTCCATTGGGACGGCGGCGGTTGCTTGCCGTGTTGCGTTTCCGTGGGATATCCGTGAAGCTTCGCCGCGTTGCCCATCGTCCGATGGCGATCGTACGACGCGGACACTAGGCAGTTTCCTCGTGTCGTACGACCCACGACGTGACAACACGTTGACACCGCGCGTATTACATCTCCACTAATCTCCACTAATATAAAACAAACCAGACTGTCAGATCCGGACGATCTAAACCGTTCAGACGTCAAAATAGACGTACCAGATTCGTCGGATGTTGTATGATGTGCACTCACTCAGCGCTAATCCCCGCACCTCTAATCCTCGGACGGTTTCCCCCACAACGCACGCCCAGCCTGCGCCGCCCCCAACGCACGCACAGCCTCCGACGCCCACCGCGCACTCCGCCGCCCAGCTCGCCACCGCGCAGCTCGCCGTCGCCTAGCTCGCCACCGCGCAGCTCGCCGTCGCCCAGCACGCAGCCGCACATCCTCGGACGGTTTCCCCCACGACGCACGCCCAGCCTGCGCCGCCCCCAACGCACGCACAGCCTCCGACGCCCACCGCGCACTCCGCCGCCCAGCTCGCCACCGCGCAGCTCGCCGTCGCCTAGCTCGCCACCGCGCAGCTCGCCGTCGCCCAGCACGCAGCCGCACAGCACGCAGACGTCGCCCAGCACGCCGCCGCGCAGCTCGCCGTCGCCCAGCACGCAGCCGCACAGCACGCAGACGTCGCCCAGCACGCCGCCGCACAGCTCGCCGCCGTCGCCCAGCACGCCGCTGCACAGCTCGCCGCCTAGGGCTTCCGCCCAGCACGTCGCCGCCCAGGACTTCCGCCCAGCACGTCGCGGGCAAGCTCCGCCGACCATCAGCCGCCAAGCACCTCGCCCCAGCACGCACGCGAGGGCCGCCGCCGACCACGCCTCCCAGCAAGCACGCCAGGCCGCCATCGACCCAGCGCGCACGCCCGGACGCTGGGCCCGCACATCCCGATCCCCGCCTTCCATCAACACGCATCCACTCAGAAACAGAGAAGCTGAATTGAAACTCAATTGCTGACCCGCAACAAGTAAGTCTCTCAGCAAATCAACCAAATTGAAAGTCAATTGCAGCGATATCAGCTCCTTCTGCTTCAAATTTTGTGAAGTTGATTTTGAGACCAGTCGTATTGGCAGAATCATCCAACATTTGCTTCAAATTTTTTGCTTGCTAAACATCCCTTTGAATAAGGATCACAAGTTTCATCACCGTATTATAGCACTGGCCAATGGGCACGGTTGGTTATTGAGGATAGGGTGCCTGAATGCCCTGTAGCTGCAACATATTTTATAGCCTCTTGCAAAACAACCACCAGCACATTTGCTTCAACCTTACCGTAGACCTAGCTTGGTCTGAATTCGTTTTGCTGGTATGCCATTTAACAAAATAGCAGTTTCCATCTATCATCGGAGCTTCTAGCGTTTCCATCTATGGGAAAATATGTGAGAATTCATGACTGTGCTCGCAAATGTACTGGTTGAATACACAATTACATGACTCTGTATAATTCAGGAAGCAATTTTTCAGTTCATATCTTGTTATATCCATCAACCATGGCAACATGAAATTGGCCTAGCTCTTATTCAGTTTGTTTACCTTACTGACACTCGCCCCTACTACTTTCCTTGCCTGTATAAATCATTCCTGAATTATAACAGTATCAATTGTATCCATTTGCTACTGGGAATCACAGCTGTGTGTGCGTCTTAATTCGATATAATGATTTTTCTGTAACATAACTTCATCTTACAAAGGTTCTTATACAGATAATATTTAATCCAATATGGATAGTTCTTCGTCACAATCCTTGGGGCGTTCCCCATTTAAAGATCTCACGAATACATCGACGAGTGCAGCTGCAAATGTCACGAGTAATGATAAACGACCAAGTCGTCAAGGTTGGTATGCCCGGCTGTCTGATGAGAAAAAAGCCGAGTACCTCGAGAAGCAGCGTAAGGCTCGACAACAAAAGAATGCTGCAACTGTCTGTGAAAATTCAACTAAACCTCGATCGAGTGGCCAAGGGTGGTATGCTAGGTTGACGGATGACAAGAGGGCAGAGTACCTCGAGAAGCTACGCATATCACGCCAACAAAAGAGAATGGTTGCACTTATGAAGGAATCTGAACCATCCTCACTAACGGTATCACCTGGTAAGATTGAAATGATTCTGTGTATCATTGAGATGAAGGCACTTGCGGAACCTTGAACTTTTTCTCTCAACATGTAGGTAAGCTGCAGATGGGATCAGGGCAGTCCTGCATTACTGAAAAAATTCAAACACCATCTGCACTAGGTATATAAATCATGCCCACAAATTTTTATGCATCACTGCTTAATTTAAAACATTCCGTCCATGAGATGTACTATTTATTGCTGCCTGTTAACATCAACTGATTTCAGCTGGACAGAGCTATGTGGAGGCAGATCCTGGTACTGCCTCTGAGAAGAAACGGCAACGGGCTAGGAAACAATACTCAGATATGACAGAGGAGCATAGGCGTAATGTGTTGTGTCGAAACCGTGAGAACAAGAAAGGAAGATTCACAGATGCAACATTGTCCCCTGTGTCAATAATGAATATGTCATCTGCAGCTTCTACGAGTCCCTCGCCTATCACACCTGCAATGCAATCACGGCCATCTAATAATGAGCCCTCAGGTATATTCTAATGTTTGTATCATTGATTTACCACCATGTTAACTTGGTACATTCACCTTCTGGTTTTAATGCACCTTCCAGGCCACACAAACTGTCACGAAGAATCCGATGCAAACGAATTTTTTGAGCCACATGTTGTACAGGAAGGTAACAAGTGACATTTCTTAGTCACTTCTACAGAACACTAGGAGACCATGTGTGCTGTGCATCGGCGTGATCATGTGAGCTATTTAACTAAAAAATGTTTATTTTTCTTATAGATGATTTACACACCATACAATCAGAACAGACAATACATGATGAAGACGAGGAGTGCAGGATTTTTAGTGGCTTAGGTAAGTTATACAAATATCCAATTACAGGCCTTTCTAGGCGGTATGATATTAGATCTGCACATCAGTTTTATAGCTACTTATTAAATCTTGGCAGATGATGTGTTCGATTCGTACCGAGTGGACAGTACTGTTTCTCGGAGTGACCAGAATGATGACCCTTATGACTTTGTGTACCACAATCTGCCAGCCAAACATCATGTTTTAAAGCCAGTCGAAGACTGTCAATGGTGTGGTGCAATGAAGCTCCAGTATGAGGGTCCCGCTTTCTGTTGCAGAAAAGGAAAGGTCAAGATAGTTACACCTGAAGTTCCTCAAGAGTTGCGTCGGTTGTTTACAAGCCAAGTGGATGAGGATGCAAAATATTTCAGAAAGCACATACGATATTTCAACACCCACTTCTCTTTCACAAGCCTTGGAGTCACTCTTGATAAGAAGGTCAGCAATGCGGCGGGGACTGGCGTATATACATTTCGAGCACAAGGAGCATTGTATCATAGAATGGATGATCTGGTACCTGGTGGTCAAGGACCTAGGCATCTACAGCTCTACATCTATGATACGGATGAAACATTGGAACATAGAGTTAAGCGGTCTCCAGATCTTGATATAAATATCATAAGGCTGATTTTGAAGATACTGGAGAATAACCCATATGTGCAGATTTTTAAGAGCATTGGCTCTGTTCCGAACTTAGCTGAATATCGGATTTCACTTAACACAGATATACGGCTGGATCAGCGAAGATATAATGCCCCAACAACTTCCCAGGTGGCCGCGATGTGGGTTGAAGGAAGCGACCCGCAGAACACTTTTGATAGGCAAGTTGTTGTTTACGGCAAAGGAGACCGCCCTATATTTATCAGAGCATACTATGGTTGCTATGATCCTTTGGCGTATCCGTTGTTCTTCCCAGGAGGGGAGGCGGGGTGGAACCGTTGGATGCCATATCATGTACCATCTCTCGCCGTACCATCTTCCGTCATTCAGGAGAACGATGATGGCGCCGAGGATGAAGACTTGCAAGTTCCAGATAGTACTACACATGCTGATGTGGAACAAAACGAAGATGAGGCTGAAGGTAATTATATGTATGCTTCTAACGTGTTCCATATTTTTAGGCCCTCTTCATTATTAGTTGACATTAATGCTTAAGCACTCTTTCAATCGTGTTGCAGATGATGAGGAGGGCCATGAGGACGGTGACGTTGGAGGGTCGAGAAAATATGTCAGCCCAAGGGAGTACTACTGTTTCAAGCTACAAGTGAGGAAACACCTATTTAACATTATATTGTTCGGTGCGCGCGGGTTACAGCAATGGGCTGTCGACATGTATATCAAGGCGGAGACCATGAGGCTTGATTTCTACTCCAAGCCGAAGAATCAAAAACTAATTCGTGCAGATCTATACCAGGTACCATAAAGTTCTCCATTTTTTATAACTCTCCATGCATACGAAGAAGCTACCATTTTCAATATAAACCATTTCCTTTACTAGAGAATGTTGTTTTCGTATCTTTCTTGCGAAGGGTGTTGTTGACACCATCGATGCCGGTGAGACACGTGGTTCTCAGGCCGGCAAAAGAATAGTGCTACCACGTACTTTTCCTGGAGGTGATCGAGACATGCAGCGCAGATTTCTTGATGCTATGGCGATAGTATCAAGGTTTGGGAAGCCTGATTACTTCATCACTATGACTTGCAACCCACACTGGGAGGAGATTACATGCAGACTTGAAGCCGGGCAGACACCACAGGACCGTCCTGACCTTGTGGCGAGAGTATACAGGGCCAAGTTGCGAAGCATGAAAGATCTGCTGATCAAGAAAAAGTACTTTGGTGCGGTTGCTGCATATGTCCATGTGACTGAGTTTCAAAAGAGGGGGCTGCCACATGAGCACATGCTTCTGATCATGCGCTCGGATAGCAAGCTAACAAACCCAGACTCATATGATAAGGTGATATCAGCAGAAATTCCTGACAAGGACAAATATCCTGTACTGCATGCTCTTGTGGTCAAGCATATGCTCCACGGACCATGTGGTGCTCTCAAGAAAAGTTGCCCTTGCATGATAGATGGTGAATGTAGATTTCGCTATCCTCGGCAGTTCTGTGATGCTACACAGCAAGGAAAGGACTCATATCCTATCTATAGGAGAAGGGCGGATGGTCGTCAAGTCAAGGTTAGAGGGGCAGAACTTGATAATAGATGGGTTGTTCCATACAACCCTGGTCTTCTTATGCGGTACAACTGTCACATGAATGTTGAGGCTTGCTCTAGCATCAAGGCAGTTAAATATTTATTCAAGTACATCTATAAAGGACACGATCGTGCCTCATTCTCGGTCGATCCAGCTGTAGACAACAATGGAGTAATCAATGAGATTAAGCAGTATAGAGATGCTAGATTCGTGTCGCCGCCGGAGTCTGTCTACAGGCTCTGCGCTTTTCCAATGTATGGTGTCTCTCCCGCTGTTCTTCAACTTCAGCTTCATTTGGAAGACATGCAGCCCGTCACATTCAAAGAAGGTGATAATCTAGATGATGTCGTCAATCGGCCCTCTTCTTCTAGCACCATGCTCACTGAGTATTTCAAGATGAACGATGTCGATCCTTATGCGAGGAATTTCTTGTACAACGAGTTCCCAGAATTCTATCGGTGGATTAGGGGTACTAAGAAGTGGCGGAGAAGAAAATTGAAGGGGCGGGGGCAGGTTGGAAGAATTGTTTATGCACATCCTGCTGAAGGTGAGAGATACTTCCTGAGAGTGCTCATGAATCATGTAAGGGGTGCAACATCATATAAGGATTTCAAAACAGTAAATGGCAATACATGCTCGACGTTCAGACTATCGTGTGAGCAAAGAGGTCTCATAGAGACTGACAAGTCACTTGATGACTGCTTGACTGAGTCTGCTACATTCCAGATGCCATATGCTCTAAGAAGGCTTTTTGCAACAATTCTTGTTAACTGCGAGGTGACCGAAATCCGATCATTGTGGGAAAAGCACCTTGAGTCAATGTCCGAGGACTACCGTCGTAACCAGTCCAACCAGGCCGTACTTGAGCAGATGGTCCTTAGAGACATTGCGAATCTGGTGCATTCGATGGGGAAGGATATTAAAAGTTATGGCCTCCCAGATTTGGATCCTGTGGATGACAGCTGTTCCAATGGTCATCCGAGAGAGGTTCAAGAGGAGTTGTCCGTCCCTTTTGACAAAGAAGACATAAACATGTTTACATCTCTAAACCCCGAGCAACGTGCTGGCTTTCATGAAATCCTCTCTCACGTCCTCAACAACAAGAGCAAGATTTTCTTTGTGGATGGTCCGGGTGGCACGGGGAAGACATATCTGTACAAGGCACTCCTTGCTAAGGTCCGTTCCTTGGGAAAAATTGCTATTGCAACAGCGACATCTGGTATAGCAGCATCAATCATGCCCGGTGGACGCACTGCCCACTCCAGGTTTAAAATACCAATTAGGCTCACAGACAGCAGCACTTGCAATTTCACCAAGCAGAGTGGTACCGCAGAGCTGCTCCGTAGGGCATCTTTGATAATCTGGGATGAAGTTGCCATGACAAAGCGTCAAACAGTGGAGACACTTGATAGGACCCTACAAGACATCATGGGATGTGCTTTGCCTTTTGGTGGGAAGGTCGTGGTGTTTGGCGGGGATTTTAGGCAGGTCCTTCCAGTGGTAACACGTGGGACAAGAGCACAGATTACCGATGCTACGCTACAAAAATCTTATTTATGGGGGCAGATTAATAAGATACACCTCAAGCGCAATATGAGGGCACAAACGGACCAATGGTTCTCCAGTTATCTCTTGAGAATTGGCAATGGAACGGAGGAGACGATCGGTTGTGATTACGTGCGTCTTCCGGATGACATTGTCATTCCTTACGCTCCCACGGAAGAACCAGTGAACAAGCTTATTGAAGATATCTTTCCATCGCTTCATGTGAACGCAGCATCTGGATCGTACATGAGCGCCCGTGCCATTCTTTCAACCAAGAATGAGCATGTGGATGGTTTGAACACAAAGATGATTGACAGGTTTCCTGGCCAAGAAAAGATATATTATAGCTTTGACTCTGTCGAGGATGATGCACGCAATAACTACACAATTGACTACCTAAACTCTATCACTCCAAATGGCCTGCCCCCGCATGCTTTGAAACTCAAAGTCAATTGTCCTGTCATTCTTCTCCGAAATCTCGATCCTCACAATGGGTTGTGCAATGGAACAAGATTGATGATTAGAGCATTCCAGAATAATGCAATTGACGCCGAGATTGTTGGTGGACAACATGCTGGAACTAGAGTTTTCATACCGAGGATCCCTTTGTCGCCCTCAGAAGACATATCACTTCCTTTCAAGTTCAAGCGAAAACAGTTCCCAATCCGGTTGAGTTTCGCAATGACCATTAACAAAGCCCAGGGGCAAACCATTCCAACAGTTGGTATTTACCTCCCCGAGCCTGTATTCTCGCATGGCCAGCTATATGTTGCATTGTCGAGGGGCGTGTCAAGGCAGACCACTCGGATTTTAGCCAAGCCAAATAAAGACATAGATCCCACAGGAAAAAGCACAAAAAATATTGTGTACAGGGATGTCTTGGAGGAAACAAGTAAGTTTTTTTTTCCTTCAGGCAGTCTTGGTTTTGATTTCCTACTGGTACTGTTTCATATCTCAGTGCTCCGATTCTCTTATGTTCATGTTATGCAGCTTCATGAGTTCCACGACCCAGTTCAAATCTGACGATAAAAAGCATCCAATGCAAGTCCACGATGCTATACTTCATCGATCAAGAGGTTAGCAATTGCTTTAAAAATGGACAAGCACATATTGCGTCCAAATCTTTACCTTTGCGGATATTCAGAAACTTGCAATTGCCTTTTATGTTCTCTCAAAATAAAATAGATCAGACCTAGCCTTTCTTTGAACCTCCATTCATCTTAGCTGACTCAGAGACATAAAGAGTATAAGTAAACCTGAACAATAAGAATTATAGTGGACTTATTTTTTCACTTTTTTGGTGTCAGAATAGAAAAGAACAATCAGAACTAATACTATTAAATTCTGTACATTTTGTATTCAGCTAAGACACTATTCAATTCTGTATCATTCTGGTTTATTGGTGCTAAACATGTGCCTTTTATTGGTTTTGAATTTTCAGTTGAAAATAGAGTTTCCGACAGTAAGTAGCTGTATAAAAAAAGTAAATATGAGGACCGTGGACATGCTATTCAACATGGAACACTAAGCCAAATGTGGAGGCACATGCCCAAGTCTCATCGGTTGTCTCATAGAAATGCATATGACGCATATGACTGAATATACTTATTCTATTAACTGTGGGTTAACTGACACGTCAGTAATAGGCAAAAAGGAGGCTGCCCTTAGCCATCTCCTAAGAAAAGGAGCGAATCCTCATCTCAGGGATAGGTTAACTGACACTATCTTTTGTAGTTTATTTTTCTATATAGGTCTGTAAGCAAGTGGCATTAAGACTTGTCATATTGATTCAGATTCTCAAAAGCAACAATTCAGTTTTCATTTTAGGCTTCAAGGATTTACATGTACGTTGACACTGGAATTTAGTCTGCTCTATTTGCAGGATGGAGCAACACCATTGCATTGCGCAGTTCAAGTTGGTGTCGTGCAAACTTTGAAGCTACTGATGAAGTATAAGGTGGATTTAACGTTGCTGATGCTGTAAGTTGAAAGGGCACACCTCTCATATCAGCTCAACAATTGTGCTCAAAGGGTATGGCGATAAAACTCTATACTGCTTTCTTTTATCTTTTATCATTTAATTTAACCTTAAGTCTAATGCTATGCTATATATTCGCTAAAGAAATCAATAACGCTATGTCGTAGTTTCTGGGTTGGGTCTGTCAAAACCAAACCGATTTTAAAAATTAACAAAAAATTACTATGTGATTCAATAATTTTTAGCTTGCACAATTTTCTGTTGCTGAATTTGGCATCTAATGATGCGATAAACTGGCCAAGTCAAAGCTTACATACGTCTTCTATTGTAGTATACAAAAAAAGCTTTGTTTGTTTATCTGCATGAATCATGGTTGATGGAGCTGATTTAGCGGACATGCCATTTATAGGTACAAGCAGTATGTATCCGCGCCAAGGGATGTGCCATCGACTCGATGCAACTGAATCAGTAATTTTGTTTGCCTTTTTTCTGATCTTTATTGCACTTCCACTTCACATGTACATATCAGCTTGTGATAGTGTGATCATCAATATTTTCTCCTTGTGCAATGTTATCACTTCAGTTCTCTTGCGTCAAATTATCTATGAAAACATGTCAAGCATCCTATAGTAGTAGGCTAATTATGTCTTCACATACTTACTCATGTAATTGTCTAAACTGTAGTATGTTTTGTGGATTGATTTGTTCTTCTAATAGTGTGCCAGCACGTATATGTGATATCTTTCGTCTCTTCCCAAGGATGCCTGCTACGTGCTGAATTGATTGACATGTTAATGGATGTGTACTTATTTCACAAATTATATGTCTCATAGAAATGCATATGACGCATATGACTAAAAGCTTCAGAAGAACTGTGGGTTGTCTTTTTTGCATAATATGTGTACAGGGATGTCTTGGAGGAAACAAGTAAGCTTTTTCTTCCTTTAGGCCAGTCTTGGTTTTCATCTCCTACTGGTACTGTTTCATTTCTCAGTGCTCTGATTCTCTTATGTTCATGTTATGCAGCTTCATGAGTTCCGTGACCCAGTTCAAATCTAATAATAAAAAGAATCCAATGCAAGTCCACGATGCTATACTTCATCGATCAAGAGGTTAGCAAATGCTTTAAAAATGGACAAGCACATATTCTGTCCAAATCTTTACCTTTGAGGATATTCAGAAACTTGCAATTGCCTTTTATGTTCTCTCAAAATAAAATGGATCAGACCAAGCCATTCTTTGAACCTCCATTCATCTTAGCTGAATCAGAGACATAAAGACCATAAGTAAACCTGATCTGGTTTCTTCATCATTGATCCATACACCAATCCTTGTATCCTGTCATAACTGTAACTTAATTCCTGATCCCTGCAGAAGCTTGCAGCCGCACCGCCTGAGCTCGCACTGGTTGTCTTCCATACCCATGGACCTTACAGCGGTACGAGTTTGATGTCCTCGAATCATCCGTGCCCTTATCATTTTTTTTGTTATGATTCATCACCAAGCTTCATGTTTAGTCCTGTATCGGAATGGTAATTTATGAAAAATGTGCTCATGTTGCAATGCAGCTTTTGTTGTACAGCGCAGTGGTTCGACGAAAGACATGGATGCTTTTCTTTCATGGTTATGAGGAATATCATTTAGCGGTGGAGGCTTCAGTGAAGCTGCTATTTGCGCAGGTCATGGTATTGACAAGTTAACGTTATTCATAGTTTCTTTGCAAACAATAAAATAATTGTATGGTATGCTCTTGTTTTTCTCCACAGTAGGGCGTAAGTACTGGCCATAGTTAGCCTGAGCTCTTGGACAGTAGGGCGGTTTCATGGCAGTCCTATGAATCGAGGATCTAGACAAGGGCTTGCACCTGGAGCTGCGCTATAATCTGGGAGCTCACCGAAGCTTCCCTCGGCAGGAGGCTGTCCAGGGCTGGGATCTTATGGCTACACAGGGACGATGTCGAAAGAAACACTGCCCCATGATTTTCTAATCTTGATCGTTTGCATTGGTTTTCTGATCTGGTACGTCTACATGTCTAGGATACATTGTCATCTTCTCTATATGTGGATAAAACTCATGTCTCAATTTGTATCTCATTTTTTACTTGGAGTCTCATAAGATACTTTCAATGGTATGGAATAAAGAACTACATGAACTTAAGCTACGGTCTCTATAATTTTTTCTCCACAGTAGGGCGTAAGTATTTGATCGAAATCCCTGCTATGGCGATGATTACTCTTGGACAGTTGAATGTATGTGATAGTCAGAGCAGTAACTGTGAGGTCAAATTGTTTAGGAAACTGGACTACTACTCAGATACGAGAATCAGAGAATGGAGTAAACTCAGTAGATCAGAGGTTAATTTCTATGTTTGTATCCTTGTTAGTATTTTTCAAGTCCCCTGAAGCGGTGTTCACCAAACTGATGGCATCTTGTTACGTTTTTTTTTTCAAACCTTCATTTATGAATCAGACGTGCAAATTCTTTTCAGAAATGTCAACTGTCATTTTTCTATTCAATTTTTGCTTTGTTGTTGTTACCATATTTATTGACATCACACTTATTCCATTTTCATATATTTAACTATATACTCCAAGGCACTCCTACCAACAACCAGAATAATCAAAACCATGAAATACAAAAGCTTCCAACCGTGAAGGCATTATACAATGCGATAATCATCATTTATTGTTTTGTCAGTCTTAAAATAAAGTGTTTGAAGCTTCCACTGTTATGCTATTTCCATTCCACCATACTTCCGTTGATTCAAGTGGGGGTGTAATTAACTACCGTCTGCATGCATGTATTATGGACCATGTGATTTGGTCAAGTCATAGTTAGTTAGAGCTTGTTGAGGTTGTTACTTGAATGTGTGCGGTGTGCTAGCCGAGTGGACTGGTTAGTGCATGCGTGGTGTGCATGCCTGGATTAGTTCCTGCGCATGCCTCTATATGTGTCTATTTAAGAGTGCTGTGTAAGGCAAGAGATATAGTACAAGAAGAAAAGGTGAGGCTGCTGAGAGGAGGAGAAAGAAGAAGAAAAGGTGAGGTTGCCCCAGGAAAGGAAACTACCGTGCAATCTATAGCTAAGGCCGGCAGGTAAGCTACACACTGACATCAGTTCTTTCATAAGGTTGTTCCAGTTTAGTGACATTCATGTAATAGACATAGGTACAATTGATTTCTTAGCTAATTGTATATGCATTATATTGCATCAACAGATATGGATCCGCATGATGTTTTCAACTTACCGAATGGATCAACCACTGGTATTCTTGGAGAAAAAAAATATTGATACAAGAGTACATTATATTAAACGGTTTCAACTTTATGTTTTGCTATAATAATATATTCTATCAATTGTAGACATTGCCGGTGTAATTATGTATGTCAGCCCTCTTGAGCACGAGACATACTTCCCTCTAGGCATGAGGGAAGTAGCAGTGGTAGATTCAGCAGATCATATTGTGTTTCTCAGAGTTATAGAAGAACTGGCTCTGCGCCACCGAGAAGAGCTACTGTTTGGAGAAAGGCATTCTTCGTACATCAGGGCAACCTCTATGGAGGTTGACCAAGCCTCGAGTAAGTATGAACTATAAAAAGTTCTATATCAAATTGATTTTTACTTAATTGATCTTTTGATAAACAGGAAGTCTTGTATGTACGTCAGCAACAACAATAAATTTTCATCACACGATAGTCTGTCAGCAGTTTGCCATGCTTGAAGGTGAGGAGAGTTTTTATTAGTGTTTTACTGCTATCAATGACTAAATGTACTAAAATTGACATGTTTTTTTATGTCGTAGGTGTGCGCGAACGGGCAATAAATAATGACTCCGCTTTTCTTGAAGCAGTAAAAAATGTTGTTCTTCTAAGAAGGGATTCTCAGAAGCCGGCCAACGAGCCTGCCCAATCTTCTTCGGTGAAGACCATCTTCAATTATCTGACGAATTCTACACCCCACCACTCCTCGGATGAAGCTAACAACATGGAAGATGTTGATTAGGCACATTTGTCCGGAATAAATATTCGTCACTTGACTTTTTTTTTAGATTGGACTTTGAGTGATTTCGTTGAAATAAAACAATATGTTTAAATTTTAAATTTTATTATGTATCCGCAATGTTTGTATTTAATCTCTCACAGTCACCGATGCAAAAAAATCGAAAAGATCAACACTGGCAAAATTATAGCATAAATTCATAATGTACACTGACATAGAAAGCATGTGCTGAAGATCCAAACGACCTCATCTAGCTTTAAAACCACATACAAGCGTGCACACCGCCCAGCCATGTTTGCTGGTAGGTGACATATTATGTTTCCGAGTATGCACTATATTTTCTTAGCAATTTTTTTTATTTTCTGAGCAAATATTATCCATGGTAGTATACACTGCAAAAATTATCCATCGTTGGTTTTTCCGCGGGCCGTAAAACCTACAGTCCCGTACTCATGAGCACAACACAACGGCCAGGTAAATAATCAGGGGCACGATCGCCACTAATCCCGCAGTCCGTTTCCTAATACATCGCTAGAAGATTTGTGGCCTCTGTTCCATCGTTTCCGCTCAAGAGCTAGCCCACCGCGCCGGCGACGCGCACCACGACCCGACGCCGACGATCCACGCTGCTGCCGCCGGAAGCCCGACGAGCCAGCCCCCAACGACCACACGGGCCGCCGCAGCCTCACAATTTCAGGCCATTACATGACAAATGATCTGTGACTACAAGGTACAAATCGATTCTATTTTATAGCCGATAACATACATGTACGGATTTGCTATTGCCTTTTTTATGCAGCTATCTTTGACTGAGCTTGCCTTTGGTGCTCTAAAATTAGACATACAAAACTAAACTTTCCCTTGCCCATATCCTGCCTATCAATCCTCGGTCATGTGTTGCTGTGATTCCCGGCGGTGAGGCATCATTGTCACATAAAAACAGTACAGTATGTAATTGGTACTACTCACTTCTGATCACTATAATACCTCCGTGACGCTAGCAGGGTACCATGATGTTTTTTTTAGGAAAGGGTACCATGATGTTGCGATACTTAAAAACAGAGAAAATATTTTCTTTGCAGTAATAATATAGTTGTTGATCCTGATATTATAAATGAACTACTTTCACAGTGGTTTACTTTAGATGCAATTGATTGAAGTTTCTTACATGCATAAGTTGGCACCCTGATTGCTCTGCTTTTGGCTTTGCCTATAGTTTCCTCCTTGTAAAGCATCTACTAATTAATTGTTTTTTAGTACACATTTTTTATTAAATTTGTTATATTCATCGCACGTGCACACTTATTATAGAATAATTAAAAGTAAGAGCACTGGGTTTACAGGAAAACATGGACAAGGGAATCAAGGATCAAAAAATAACATTGCCAGCTACCAAACCTGATAATGAACTAGAACAAGAAGTCACGACAGACAGTCAAGAAAATATGAAAACTGAAGAGGGGGTAACCAAAGAAAATATGAAAACTGAGAACAATGAAGCAGAAAATACAAAAGGAAAAGAGCCTACAGATTCTGCACCAACTAATGTGAGTTTTCTTTTCCTTTTATATTTCCCAATATTTATTATAATTCTATATACTGACAAACTTGTTAGTTGTGTTGTTCTCAGAAAGTACTAATAACCTACAAAAAAGCAGCTCAACATGAGGAATTAGTACAGATGTCTGGCACGAAAGAGCCTGAAACTACAGAAGACAAGCTGACAATGCCCATGAAACAAACGCGTCGGCATAACAAGCCTAAGAAGGCACACGACTACGTGGTGGCTCCAGAAGGTACTGACCAAATCCTTCCTTTTCATGCTTTTGCTACATTTATTTTCCCCATTATTAATATATGTTTTGCTTCCACCGTGATAGATTATGTATGCACTGACGATGATCGGTCCGTGATTGCAAAAATACGAAATGAACCAAATGATAAAAGAAATTTAGTGAGCATTGAGGATGCATATCTAACCAGGCCCCAGTTACTAACTCTTTTAACTCATGGAGAATTTCTTGGTGATGAAGTAAGTATACATAGCTTTATGACAAGAAGTTATTTATAATGAGTATCTATTATCTTCTATATAACCAATGTATGCGTTTGAAATTGTAGATCATAAACGCATACATATATTGCATAAGTGCTAAGGAGCATCTCCATGTGAGGTCAGGTGGAAGTGTCTTCTTAGAGACCGCATGCCTCTCTAAGATGACCGGCAGCTGTCTAGGGGACGACGTACCACCATGGGTATTAAAAAGAGTCATCACTTATTTGGAACATGATATGGTTAGTCTCAATTTCATACATATTACTATGAGTGCAGTCGAGTATGATTGTTTATCGATATATGGGACCTAAACTAACAAATATCCCTTTTTTCTAGGTTTTCATTCCAGTAAACCTAGGAAACGTCCATTGGATCTTAGCAGTTGTAAATGCCAGAAAACACTGTATCCAAGTGCTCGACTCGCAAGGCAAAGTAATAAACTGCAAAGACCTCAATGATATGGTTTGTTATTAGTCCCACTGCCTCATCTTTTGATAACAAAATTTAATTTAATTTTTCCTTATGATGTTAATACTTTCATCTATTCATGCAACAGCTACAAGGACTGGAAAATGTACTCAAAATTGCATCACGTCACATGGAACTAAAATTTGATAAGTGGAAGGATGTAAACGTCACATCATGGCAAAGGGAGGAGTGTGTTAAGAGAAGACTGCAGACGGACGGGTACAACTATATTCAATATTGGAGAATTTTGCATGTTATTGTTTTTATTGCGAGATGATATTTATTTACAACTATATAATTGTAATTTTTATTTATCAAATTAATATTGTAATTTTTCTTAAATCATGCAGGTCGTCTTGTGGTCTGTGGATGTTAAACTTCATGGAGTACTTCACGGGAGATACTTTATCCGACACTCCGGAACAGGTATAAATATCTACGGTACTACTGCACATTATTTTATGATTTAAGAACTAACTCTGGTTACTACTTCATAGATTGATATGACACATTTTAGAGAAAAATTAGCTGTCATTTTAGTGGACTCAGAACTAAATGATGATAATATAAGAAATCGAGACTTGGGAGATGATGAAGATGACATAGATGATCCCACGGAATGTGAAATTATAGCCAGACTCCCTAAAAAGACCAAAACATCAAACACATCATCGAAAAATGGGATCATCTCCCAATCATTGCTTCCATCACCATCTGCTAAACCTATGGGCAAGGATTTGGTGGATGAACTTTGCTTATACATCAGCATGGTTGATGATGCCCATTCACTCGAGTAAGCCATATTTTTTTCCAAGTTCATTTCGTATTCTAATAAATTACTCTATCGTCATTGTAATTGCCACGATTTTGATTTACAGGACTGAATGGGTGAGAAGTTCAAATCCTTATCCTATTAGTCTAACTTTGAGACATTTAAAGAATATATTGAAGATGGATGAAAATATGGATGTTAGTTGCTTTAATATGGCTGTTCGGATACTTGCTTGCGATGTAATCCAGCTTGCTAGAGAAATTCCGATTCATTACATGGATCTGAACTACTGTGTAGGTTTCTATAATCACATATTACATTTTATAATAAAAATGAACTTATCTGACTCATATACTAATGTTTTCTTATTTATTTTTAGTTGATGTCCAACTATGCACGAGATCCAAGTCACCGTGAAAATCTGGACATTACAAGGTTGGCCCAGTTGTTTCATAGCTGGCCTAATAGCAATGAGTATCATATCTCAGAATGCGATATGGTAAGATTTTATTTAATACTATGTTTCTAAGAGTTATTTAGTAGGTCTTAATGACTCATGCATTTCTAAATGTTTCGTTGTAGATTTTATTGCCTTGGGATATTGTTGGGCTATTTCAATTGTTCGTTTTCGATCAAAAAAAGAAAGTTATCTCTGTTTTGGACCCGCTTCCGGCACGTGATTTGGGGAAGAATATACTTAAAGCCGTGGGCAAAACTTTTAACCTTGCGTTCCAAGTAGCACATCCTGAATCGAAGGATGACATCTACAAATGGGGATGCAGAGTTCCCATTGTTCCAACAGACGCGGACGTGTATGAATCTTGTCAAGACATTACAATCTTACTAATTTATTCATTGCACAATATAACATTTCGTGATTGCAGGGCTCTGTCAGGTTATTTGGTTTTCAATTTTATGCATTCATGGTATGATGGAGCGCTATTTTATCCGGTACCTAGGGTGAGTACTTCACCATGTCAATTTATATACACGTTGCACATGACTTTTTTCATAACAATGTTGTATAATTCATATGTAGGATGGTCTTGAATTAAGGAAGCGGTTTCTGGTACATATTCTCAAATATGAAGAGAATGAAGCTTTAAGCAATATCCCACCCATTATACGAAGCCTTATAGATCGTATAAATAGGTGGACCTTCATGAAATACTATTGATAATGTTGCTTACTTTTTTTTTACCAATTTTGTAACTAAGTATAATACATACATACATATATACAGTCACTATTAGATGTTTGAGTCGACGCGATTGTTTAAATATCTGGTTATGTGTCTTTTTATATTAGTGGACATATATATATTCATATGATCATAATTTTTTGTGTGTGGAGATATGTGTGTGTGTGTGTTGCAGGTTGTTGGACATGAAAAAGACATACGTGAAGTGATAATAAAAATTTCTAATTACTTAAAAAAAGATTACAATTTTTTTGTTATAAATTATAATACGTGCGTGGCACGTGCATTTTTACTAGTGATGAGATGGGCTCCTTTGTTTCAACTGCTCTATGTTCGCTTATAAATAGAAACACTCAACAAGTGCACGTTTACTCTTTAGACATATACTCCCTCCGTTTCAAAATATAAGATGTTTTAGGTTTGTGAAGCAAATGTATCTCGACACCTTTTAGTGTGTATATTCGAGTGAACCTACACACTAAAAGATGTCTACGTACATTTGCTTCACAAAGCTAAAATATCTTATATTTTGAAACGGAGGGAGTATAAGTTAAAAGCTATTTTCTTCACTCAAAAAAAGATGGACGTGGCTAGGGAGTAGGGAGCACTCGGTGCCGATTAGTCCATGTGAGCACTCGGGTGCGGATTAGTCTAGTTAAGCACTCGGGTGCCGATGAGTCCAGTTAAGCACTCGGAGGGTCGAACGAGCATGCGTATTGGCCCGCCGCGACAGCAACATCTTCTCTTCTTCTCGGTGAGCCTGTCCTTCCAGAACGTGGCCGCTGCCGTCTTCTACTCCAGCCGATGCTGGCGGTCTCCTCCCACCCCCGTTCCTCAGGTGACGGAACCGGGAGAAGGCCTGCAAGGAGCACTAGAGAGCCATATGCCGGCGGTCAAGCGCACCACGCCGGGAGGCCATAGCTGTCCACAGTGACCCCCCAGCACCGGAGCTAGAGGGCGGCGGCCATGTGTGAGAAAGTGGCCTTCGGGCAGTCGGCCGGGAAGTAGAGCTCGGTGGTGAGCTGTTGTGGAGGATTTGGATCGAGAGGAGGGGCGAGGGAGTTGCTGGATGTCGGGAGAGGATCGCTGGTTGGACGGGATTCGAGGCTCGCCGATAGGATGGGAGGCGCAGGTGGTATCGCTGCATCGAGCTCTGAAAAAGGCGGCGCTAAGGCCATGAGGTTTCGTTGTGAACCATTCAGGAGAAAGAAGAGAACCTTATCCCTTCATTATTTTTAGTTTACTCCTTCAACTTTTACGAATTTACACACAACTGCATGTACTTTACTGAGCGCTGGCTTAGATGAACGCTGCCTTTTTTAGTAAAGATGAACGCTCCATTTTTTAGGGAATAGATGAACGCTGCCTTTTAGCCTCCTCCCGATAGCCACCATTGGATGTTGTAGTTCAAAGTCCTTCCACTAAGACTGCGTGTACGACCTAACACCCCATGCCATAAAAATTGACCACCAGGCAGGCCCTTTTTATCCCGGTCGATCGTAGCTTCTACGACATATGATAAATTGCTTGTCGCATGAATCAAGTCGCTTATACACATTAATTTAAATTGCAGCAGGTATATGATTTATTTGCATCCACTTTTCTCATCACTTGTCATGAACAAAGCTCGAGGATGAAGTGGAGGGCGGGATGTAGGGCAAACCGTCTAGCCATACTTTGGCGGCATGCGTGAATCGAGCGAGTTGAAGAGGACATCGCGATACGTCACTCAGGCAACTATGCTATAGCGCAAGACAACATACGAGAAAAAAATACATGTGCTTATAAATAAATGCAATATAGTTGGAGGACCAAAATGGAAAGCGATAAAGATGTAACGGTATATGTTCCATCTACAACTATGATAGACAATGGATACAAGTTAGCCCTAGTGGGTACATGATACGTCTCCAACGTATCTATAATTTTTGATGTTCCATGCTTGTTTTTACACCATTTGCCTATTGTTTCGTTACACTTAGTGGCACTTTTATGCATTTTCCGGAACTAACCTATTAACAAGTGCCACAGTGCCAGTTTCCTGTTTTCTGCTGTTTTTGTGTTTCAGAAGTGATACACAGGAAATATTCTCGAAATTGGACGAAACAAAAGCCAGAAGTCTTATTTTTCCCGGGAGCATCCAGACATCCGAAGAGAGGAAGGAGAGGGGCCACAGGCCTCCCTCACACAGGGCTGGCGCGGCCCAGGCCCTGGCCGCGCCGCCCCTGTGTGAGGAGGCCCTGGCAGCCCTCTGACATCGCCCCTTCGCCTATATAAAGCCTCGGGACGGAAAACCCTAAGGGATTCGGAAATTTTCCAGAAAGAGTTCCGCAGCTCCGCCGCCATCACCGACGAATTTCGGGGGACAGAAGTCTCTGTTCCGGCACCCTGCCGGGACGGGGAAGTGTCCCCGGAGCCATCTCCATCGGTCTCCATCGCCGTCTCCGCCGTCTCCATCGACCTCACCGCCATCTCCATCAACCTTGCTGTCTCCTATGATGAGGAGGGAGTAGTTCATCCCCGGGGCTGAGGGCTCTACCGGTAGCTATGTGGTTCACCTCTCTCTCCCATGATGTGATCTTTATGTGATCGTGAGCTTTGTATCATGTTGAACAAGTAGATGTTATTATTCAGATATTATGCTACTCCTATGCTTAATTGTTATAGTGTACTCTAGTGGTGTTATTAAAGTAATCTATTCCTCCTGCCATGGTGTAACGGTGACAGTGCGTGCATCATGGTGGTACTTGGTTTAGGCTATGATCGTGATCTCTTGTGGATTATGAGAGTAATTATTGCTATGATAGTATTGAAGTGATTTATTCCTCCTTTCATGGTGTAATGTTGACAGTGTGTGCACCGTGTTAGTACTTGGTCTAAGTTGCAATGATATCTATCTTGAATTGTGATCTGATTTGGATGTCTCTATGAGTGGTGTTTGTCAAGTACTTGATGAACTTTAAGGGGTGCTTCTGTAGCCACACAATGATTAGTGTTATTCAATAGGAGAGTAATTCAGAGTACCATAGTGGAGAGAAGTTGTTTATTTGTTCAATCATGTTATATTGTTGGGAGTGTGTCCACTAGTGAAAGTATGATCCCTAGGCCTTGTTTCCAAGCATTGCACACCGTTTACTTGCTGTTTTGTTACATGTTTGCTCGCAGCGATATTTATTTCATATCACAGTTACTACTTATAATCATCACTACTACTTGTATTTCACTATCTCTTCGCCGAACTAGTGCACCTATACATCTGACAAGTGTATTGGGTGTGTTGGGGACACAAGAGACTTTCTGTATCGTAATTGCAGGGTTGTTTGAGAGGGATAGCTTTGACCTCTAACCTCCCTGAGTTCGATAAACCTTGGGTGATCCACTTAAGGGAAACTTGCTGCTGTTCTACAAACCTCTGCACTTGGAGGCCCAACAAGTGTCTACAAGAATAGAAGTGCGTAGACATCAGTACACAACTTAATAATATTTGGTATGCAACTAAACATTACCGGGTATACAACTTAGCAATAGTGGATATGCAACTTAGCACTAGTAGGTATACAACTTAACAATAGTGAGTTTAAAACTTAACAAATAATGGGTATACAACTTAGCAAATAGTGGAAATGCAACTCATCACATGTGTGAAGCAACAACTTTGCTTGTTTCGACAGCTGGTAATGGATGCAACTTGGGATAAAAGAACTTGTTTCTTGTCATGCTTTTAGTTGCAACTATACCCTCACTAATTTGCATTTGGTCCAGGCTATAGTTACTGTTGATCTGGTGTACATCTAGGCAACTTCACAGATAGAATATGCAACTTAGCAATAGGTGAATACAACTTAGCAAATTATGGATATCCAACTTAGCACATATGTGAGGCAACTATTACTCTCTACAAACATGACTTGGGTAATTTGTGAGAAAACAATTTACTGTACGCAATGGAACCAATAGTACCACGATGAAAATACAACTTAGCACATGTGTGATGAAACATTTGGATACCTTTGTTGTAGACAACTTCAAGACACTAGTGTACTACTTCATAAAAGTTGTGCTAGACAAATTACTTGCAGTGGTGGCAATTTAGGCGTAGTGGGCTGCAATTTCACGGCGATGACGTGCAACTTCATGACAATGACACACAACTTCATGAAAAATGGCATGCGACTTAGACGTGAATCGTGAAGACGCAACAGAGTACTGAGACATCTAAATAGTACTATCCCACCTGCTAAAACACAAGTTCGTTGTGTCCGTCCTCCACGGCTGCTCTCAGACGAGTCGGATGGGGAATAGTGTTTGACTACAATGAATTCTAGAGACATTTTCAGGGCAACGATGCGATGACGGCAAAATTCACGCCGGCATGGAGTTCTATACCCATTAGTGTTAAGTTGTATATCCATTATTGCTAAGTTGTATACCCACTAGTGTTAGGTTGTATATCTTACTAGTGATAAGTTGTATATCTTACTAGTGGTAAAGTTAAGTATATATCTGTTGTTGCTAAGTTGCATAACCCTCAAGTGCGAAGTTATGCACCCCAAGTGTTAAGTTGCTCACAGCTTACCTCTACACGATATGGTAGAAACGGGTGCACCAAAATGCAACTTGGTTGGGGTATAGATGAAATTAAAACACCATAGAAGAGCAACTTATTATAAGAAATGTAACAGCTAGGTGTGCCAAGTCGTGTTTGCACATAGAAAATTTTGTTTCACTTATATGCTAAGCTGCAAACCCACATTGCAAAGTTGCATACCCCTACTACTATAGGGTTTAATTGCATAAATTGAGCATCACTAGTGCCGAGTTGGCTAGTACCATTATGGTGAAGTTGTGCGTCATCATTGTGACATTGCCTATCATTGTGTCTAAGTTGAATACCAATAGTACTAAGTTGGCTCTTATCATTGTTGATAGCGTAGTGTTTTTGTGAAGTTGCATACCAGTGCACCAAAGTTGCACAGTGTTTGATAGGAGGTTGTATTTTGATTGCTACTAAGTTGTCTACCTCAAAATAC
Organism: Dactylis glomerata; assembly: GCA_007115705.1. Taxonomy (NCBI): domain Eukaryota; kingdom Viridiplantae; phylum Streptophyta; class Magnoliopsida; order Poales; family Poaceae; genus Dactylis; species Dactylis glomerata. Next base: position 1,974,377 of record QXEO01001027.1, on the reverse strand, counting down.
AAGTTGCTGCATTAGCCACATCCACGTGGATTGTGGTGGAGTTATATCTTTGAAAGGTGAGTGCTTTGAAGATAACACATTGTTTCTTCACTCATGTGCCCAATTGTAGTTTTCCGGCGGTATATTGATTCTAGAGATGAGATTAGGTGTACTTTAAACACAATAAATTGTTCATATACATTTGCTAAATTGGTGCTTCACACATGTGCTAATTAAGTTGCATACCCACTATATGCTAAGTTGTATGCCCGTTAGTGCTAAGTTGAATGCCAATATCAATAAGTTGTATTCTAACTATGCTTAAGTTGTATAACTTGCATCCATTGTCCAATATATAGTTGCAAATGGAACATATACATTCACATTTTGTCTCTAAGTTGTCTAATGCTCTTAATTTGCGCATTGTTTGCTACTAAGTTATATTTTCATTGCTGCTAAGTTGTCTACCTCAAAAACCAAGTTGCGGCATGAAGCAACATCTGCGTTGATCGTGCTAGAGTTATATCTTCGGACGATGAGTGCCACGAAGACAACGAATTATTTCTTCACATATGTGCTCAGTTGCATACCCTCTATTTCTATATTTTTATTCCAAGAACAAAGGTCCAAGAACAAGATATGCATTGTATTTCTATATTTTTATTCCATAGACGGGACTTGATTATCAAACTGAGCACAGATTTCCAAGTGCTCCATACATTCAGAACCTCGCACGGTAACACAAATTCACACAGGTGAATGATGAAATTCAGAAGAACCAGTCCAATACTTTCAGCTGACACTGGAGCTGCAATCTCACAGCACCAACTGAATCCTCCCAATCCTAGTTCAGTAGTACCAAATTACTAACACACCGGTTAAACCTAAGACCAATGCTGGATTGATCATACGCACGAGAAGGTACAAAATGTGAGAACTCCATAGTCTGATGCTACTATGTTTGACACTTATGAGTTATGACAGTGACGGGCACCACATGCCACTTGGGTGAGGCGTTTCATCAAACAGGTAGAGGACGTGCTCCGAAGCAGCACGCCAACACAACAACCTGTATTATCGCTCAGCAACGATGCAAACTGAGTGCAGCCCGATAAGAACCGGACGCCGTATCGTAGCAGATCAACTGTCAATCAAAATTACCCCAACTTTCTTTCACATTCTACAAATCAGTGCAAATTAGTAGTACTACCTTTAATCTCTCAAAGATCTCTCTTATCTATTTGTGTGAAAGTCTCGAGTGTGCATAAGACCGCGATCAATGGTTCTGCAATTCCAGCCAAGGTTACCTCTGATTGTGGGGATTGCTACTGTAGCAATCATCAAAGGCAAAGAACAAGTAGGAGTACCATTAAGAGCAGGGGCAGAGCCATCCCAGACCAAATCATCCCCTTCCTCTCGTCTAGTTAGTCCAGCCGGGCCGAGCTCATGGCCGGGGCGAGCCGAGGCCCGTGTGATGTAGGCCGAGCTCGAGGCCCGGGAGAGCCGCGTGCTACGGCGGGAGGTCGTGCTGACCAGGGGCTTGTGCAGGAGCGGGAGGTCACGTCGGGGTGTGGAGCGGCATGGCCGGCACCGGAGCAGCGGCTGGGAATTGGAAGCGGCGCGCAGTCGCGTGGGGAAGACGGCGGCAGAGCGGGATGAGCGCATCCAACGGCCACAAGGCGAGTGCGCAGATTGACACGGGGCATCCAAGCACTTTTTAGCAATTGGGAAAAAAGATTGAGTTACTCCCTCCGTTTCAAAATATAAGATGTTTTAGATTTGTGAAGCAAATGCATCTAGACACCTTTTAGTGTGTATATATATTCGAGTGAACCTACACACTAAAAGATGTCTAGATATATTTGCTTCACAAAGCTAAAACATCTTATATTTTGAAACGGAGGGAGTACCTTTTTTGTTGTATAACGATACGGATTTAATTGATTGTATAACAGATCGAAGCATTGGAAGTAAACACCGCCAACAACTGTCTGCTATTTTTGGGAGGAATAACAAATGTCTATGTTAATCTCTCACCCTATTAATATCTTAATTTTTTATCAGGGGTGGTCCGATGGACCTAGAAGCTTTCATTTAGTGGTGGCAAAACATTTACACATACACCCTCTAGAATAGTTAAAAGTGTAGATAAATCTACATATTTTGTAGTATGGACTCTAGATGAGAAAAGGCAAACACGATCAAATCCAGCTTCCATCACCATTGCTTCTAAGTGCCGCAGCAGAGTTGAGCGGCTCACAAACAAGAATGGAACCACTTGGGGTGAGGCGTCGGGAGCCTACTAAATTGGAACAAGGGCCTCTCCCTTGGCTTATCAACCTCGAGATTGTTTTACAGTTGCTAGCCTGGAAGAACCGATGTCAACGAAGAGGGTGGAGTGGTCGCACGTCTAGCAACTTGGATGACAATTGAGGATAAACCATCGTGGATGCACCCCCAGGAGTTGCCTCCTCGCTCCCCTGCTCTAGCCCATGGCTAGCAAAGGGAAGAAATCCCTCTTGTTCCTCGTCATCGTGACGAGTGAAGAAGATAGCCTTTGATTTCCCACCTTAGACTCCAGATCCACCAAAGGATTGAGCGTATTGATGAAGCGGTTACCATATCGACACCTCTCCGAGAGGCCTCGTTCAATTTTGACCAGATCCACCAAAGGATATCCCATGAGTGAAGAAGATAGCCTTCGATAAGCTAGGCCATGCTCGCGAGCGACAAAGGAAAACATTGAACTACTGGCATAACGCCACACTGGGTCTTAGCTCAAAATCCACTCCTACACAACCTACTGCTGTACAAGCCAACCTCCCCCCCCCCCCCATAGCCACCAGCCGGTAAAGCCACCGAGGAAGAGGGGAGAGGAGCCAAAAAAAAAACTCTAGGGGTACTCTCAATGGGAGAATGGAGGAGATAGAATGTTGAGGGGGAGGGGAGTTCAATCAATTTCAGAGTGAATGTTTCAATCACAGGTTTTAGTATCACATTGTGACTTTTTTATCTATCGGAAGTAAACATGAACAAGTACGCATAAACTAATTTAACCAACCTTGCAAATTTCGACAATCGACACCACAACCCACTTCAAGAGTGTGAATTTGACACCTTTAACGCATTGTGGACTAGGGTTACACCCACATAATACATTGTCTAACTAGTGCTTAGTCATTGAATCGGTGAGTAAGAAGACGAAAAACATGAAATAGTGAGTCATAAGAACCCTTAGCTCATTGTAGTGGATTGTAAGAGTTGACCTAGAATGGAAATGACGCCAGTGACCTTTATTCCGTAAGATGTCATTTTAACTAATAGATTGTTGCTAACATAGACGTACAAATGTAACAAAAAGTTACTCCCTCCGATTAAATTTCTCGTCAGAGATTTAGAAAAAATATTGCCTAAATATGTCTAGGTTCATTGAACTTATGACAAGTAATTTGGATCAGAGGGAGTATCATTACTAAACGGCGTACCTTGATCTGTGGTTCCATGCAGCTCTTGACACCAAATCAGTTGCTAAAATGATAGGAGAATTTTTGGATTTAGCCTATTGTGTACTTCGGATGGTGCATATTTTTCCTTCATATACAACCCGGTAGTTATCTTAATCGCAACAAAATTATGAAAGTTGTAAACCACATAATGTTATGCAAACCCTGAGTAAAATATGGTAGAAAAGGAAGAAATGAGATGAATGAAGAACGGCAAAAACTATTAGTATTGAGCTTTACTAGAATGCTATCTAGTGAACAAGCACGGGTCTCCGGGGTCATCCCCAAAACAGAATCTGAAGTCACCTATTGTTACTCCCTCAATTTCGAAATAATTGATGTTCTAGCTTTGTCCTATGTCAAATTTGTGAAAGTTGACTAAGTTCATACAAAAATATATCAACATCCACAGTGCATCATTAGTTCAATTAGATTCATTACAAAATTAATTACTATATATACATTTATATATATTTATATCTGAACAAACTAGAATTCCAATTAATTGGAACAAAGGATATTTTCAGAATCTTTATTTTAGATGTTTTTATTAATACAGCCCAAAAGCATAAGATCATCTTCTCATGAAGCATAATATTTTCAGAATCCACAGTGCTCAACGCATTTTACTATGTAGGTTCCGTCATTACACATCAAGTATTTTGGATCAGAGAGATATTTTGGAACATTGAGCTCCAAATTAGCTAATCAAGCTAGCTAGTACTGACTACTGACGAATGAATGATGTGATCAGCACACTAGGCAGAGATACAATACAAAGGAACCACCGAAACTTACAACAAATCGCTAAGGCTTGTAGTCTCAGACACGACGATGACGCGCCCGTCCTTCAGCCGAAGAGCATGCAGCTCGGCGTGCGGGCGCAGCTTCTTGCACGCTCTGTTGATGGTGACCGTGGAGATGCCGGTGACCGCCGCCACGTCCCGGAGGACGTCGGGCCTGTCGACGTCGGCGCGCTCGAAGGCCAGCAGACGACAGCGGCGGCGATGGACTCGCCGATGTGTGGCACCTCCGGGTCGCTTTCCTCTAGCCGCCGCGCCGCCTCCGTCACCAACGCTGCCTCCCGGTCCCCCATGCCGAGCAGCTGGCAGAAGCTGCGCAGATAGGCGGACGGGCGCACCACGCCGACGCCCGTCCCCCGCCCGGCCGGCGAGGCGGCGACATCCTCACCAAGGCGCCCCCTGATGTGCTTGGTCAGCCTGGCGGTATCCTTCCTCGCCGCCGCGCCGCCTTTGGCCGTCGCGCCGTTCCACGACGGCTGCCGTGAGCCCGAGCCAGCCCGCCATTGCGGCAATGGCTGCATCTCCTCCAACCCCTCCGTGCCTCGCCCAGGCCCAGGCCCAAGCCTAAGCGTGACGTCCACGTTGTTGAATTGCTAGGCTAGATCAAATCGCAGTAGATCAATCTCTGGAAAGATCTAAGTAATACACTGAGAGAGAGAGAGGGATTGGAGAGGAAGAGAAGCCAAGCCTGCTCCTTGGCTCGAGGAGCTCGACCCAGTGGCCATCGGGGAGGGCGACGACGTGAGCGTGGAGAGTAAGAGGATGGCGGCGGTGAAGCTTCCCGTCGGCCTAGCGCCTAACCTAGATCGGTAGGTGATATCGGTGGGGGGCTGCAGCGCACGGTGAACCTCGTACCGTGTGCGTTCGGCCCCCCACCTCTTTATATGGCGCTGGCGACAGGGGCCCACCAACCAGATGAGGTTGGGCGCCCCCGATCAGGGCGCGTGAGAGGGGAACGGATCGAGCCGTTGGACTCGGTCCTTGAGGCGTTGAAGATCATCCTAACATTCTTCCCCTTGATCTCAACTTTACTTTTAACTTTATACTTTATACTTTATACTTTACTCGTTTCATCACTGATCAGTATATAGAGCATGTTTCATCGTCACGGCTCAATTGCCGATAGAATCAGACAGCCACTATACACTTTTCTATTTTGAAACAAATTCTGTTACTTTTGGGCCTCTTATGATCCAGGAATCATAGGCTTGCCATTAAACCTATACCGGCTAAGTGTTCCTTGAACACATTGGGTGGTAAGCCTTTCGTTAGCGGATCCGCAAGCATATTCTTTGTCCTTATATGCTCGAGACTTATAGTTTGATTCTGGATTTTATCTTTCACAATATAATACTTTACTTCTATTGGTCTGATAGCTTTAGTCGACTTGTTGTGAGCATAAAATACTGCAGGCTGGTTATCACAGTACATCTTTAGTGGTTAATTTATCATTACAATCCACCACTTTCAAGTCGGGTATAAATTTCTTTAGCCATAACACCTGATTTGTTGCCTCAAAACATGCTATAAATTTGGCATACATCGTGGTTGATGTAACTATCGTCTGTTTACAACTTCTCCACAAAATAGCCCCTCCTGCGAGAGTAAATATATATCATGTTGTGGACTTTCTTTCATCTTTGTCTCCCACATAATCTGCATCTGAATACCCTTTTATCTCTAGAAAATCAGATCTTCTGTAGGTTAGCATGAGGTCTTTTGTGCCTTGCACATAACGCAATACTTTCTTTACCATTTTCCAGTGCTCTATGCCTAGATTTGACTGATATCTACCGAGTATCCTCGGTGATAAAAGCTAAGTCATGGCGAGTGCACACTTGTGCATACTGTAAGCTTCCAACAGCCGAAGCGTATGGTACTGCTTTCATTTGATCGATCTCATATTAATTCTTGGGGCATTGATATTCCCCAAAACTGTCGCCCTTGACTATAGGAGCAGGTGTGGTATTACTCTTATGCATATTATACTTTTAAACTTTGCATAAACACAGTTGTCCTCGATATTTTCTTTAAATCCAAATCTTTTAATAGTATCATTAAACTTTAGATACCACTGTCTAGAGGCTTGCTTTAATCCATAAATGGATTTCTTTAGATGGCATCCCATGTGTTCCTTCCCCTCCATGAAAAAACCCTTGGGTTGTTTCATGTAAACTATTCTTCTAAATCTCCATTTAGAAATGTCGTCTTTACATCCATTTGATGCAACTCTAAATCAAAATGCGCAACTAGTGCCATTATGATTCTAAAGGAATCCTTACATGAGACTGGAGAAAATGTCTCATTATAATCTACCCCTTCTCTTTGTGTAAATCCTTTTGCCACTAGACGCGCTTTATACTTTTCTATATTTCCATTAGAGTCATACTTTATTTTATAGACCCATTTACAGCCTACTGTTTTGGCTCCTTTGGAAATTTTCTCTAAGTCCCAAACATCATTGGAACTCATCGACCTCATTTCATCTTCTATGGCCTCCAGCCATTTCGATGAGTTGGGGCCTCCCATGGCCTCTTCATATGAAGTGGGGTCACCTTCTATATGAACCGTTTCTGTATTATAAACTTTATAATCAGTAGAAATAGCTGATTTCTTAACTCTTTTGGACCTTCTAAGGGCCTCATTCTCTGGCTCATTATGTACCTCAACTTCTGGTATATCTATTAAAGGTGGCTGCTGCTGCTCCCTTTTATGCTCAACAAAGGGTTCAGTCGGCTCCTGACGGATAGGTTCCGAATCTTCACACCTTGCTGTCATGGGTGGAGTTACAACAGGTGCTTGCACCGCAACCTCAGGAATTATTGGTGTAGGCACAACAGGTAGCGAGAAAAATGGCTCCTGAATCATCGGATTAGGTGCATGCACCCTCTTCTCCTCAAGATCAATTTTTCGAGCTACCATGCTCCCCCTCATCAATTCGTCCTCCAAGAAGACTGCATGTCTCATTTCTACAAACTGTGTGTGTTTGTCTGGACAGTAGAAACGATAACCTTTTGATCTGTCAGGATAGCCAATGAAGTGGCAAGTTACTGTTTTGGGGTCTAACTTTGCAATATTTGGATTAAATACTTTTGCCTCAGCTGGGCTCCCCTAGACCCTCAAGTGGCGCAGGGAGGGAACTCTCCCTATCCACAACTCATACGGTGTTTTGGACACCGACTTGCTTGGTACTCTGTTGAGAATATGAATGGCGGTTTTAAGCGCCTCCATCCATAATCCCAATGGCAGGGTGGAATAACTCATCATACTGCGTATCATATCCATGAGAGTACGGTTGCGCCTTTCAGCTACTCCATTTTGCTGAGGTTCGCCCAGCATAGAATACTGGGTGACTATTCCATTTTCCTGTAAGAACCTTGCAAAAGGTCCAGGTACTTGACCATATGGAGTGTGTCGACCGTAGTACTCCCCTCCACGGTTGGACCAGACTATTTTAATTCTTTTATCATGCTGATTTTCAACTTTTGCTTTGAATATTTTAAATTTATCCAATACTTTAGACCTTTCTTTAATTGGATAAATATAACCATATCGGGAGTAATCATCTGTGAATGTTATGAACGAGTCATAGCCATCCACACTTTTCATAGCAAATGGTCCACAAATATCAGTGTGAATTATTTCTAGTGTTGTTGTACTTCGGTTTGCACCCTTTTTAATTTGCTTTACATACTTTCCTTTTATGCAATCTATGCATTGTTCTATATCGGAGAACTCTAACGGAGGAAGAATATCATTTTTAACGAGGTTTTCGATTCTTCCCCTCGAAATATGGCCTAATCGACAGTGCCATAACTTCGATGAGTCATGAGTTCTTTTTCTTTTCTTTTGTTCTTTGTTCGACAAGGAAGTTTGTTCATTCACATTACGGACAGAATGCACTTTTTTCACGTAAGGATAACAAATAAAGCTCATTGTGAAGTAAAGCAACACCCACACAAGTATCTTTAAACCATATGGCACACTTGTCGTGTGCAAAATAACACTCATAACTGTCTTTATCCAAACGTGATACACTTATTAAGTTTCTGTGAAGAAAAGGAACAAATAAAACATCTCTAAGCAGAATCGTAAAGCCATCAGCTAACTCCAAGGAGATGTCGCCAACAGCTTCAACGTCTGCTTGAACTCCATTCGCGACTTCAATGCATCTTTCGCTTCTTTGCATAGTCCTTATCGAATGGAATCCCTGTAAAGAATTTGCAACATGAACAGTTGCACCTAAGTCAATCCACCAAGTAGATTTTGAAAACTGTGAATATAGGGATTCATTTACAAAAGAAATTGTATCTTTACCTTTCTTTGCCAGTATGGACTTGAGCCAATCTGGACAATCTTTCTTGAAGTGCCTAGTCTTCTTGCAGTGGAGACACTGGTCTTTATCCACTGGGAGAGTGGGCTGATGATACTGTTGGGAACCTTTGCCATATGGCTTGGAGGGAGAACCTTGATTGCTGTTCTGGTAGTTCCTTTTCCTATTGTCCTTGACATAGTTTATTGAACCACCATTTGTGGCTTTAAGCCTATCTTCCTCTTGCACACACATGGCAATCATTTTGTCTAAGTCCCATTTATCGGGAGACATGTTGTACTTGATAACAAAGTTATCAAACTCTTTAGGCAATGAAGCCATGACAAGGTGAACAAGCAGAGTAGGCTTTAGTTCCAGATCAGCATCCATGGGCTTCAGTTTAGAAGCCATGTTGCTCATCCTCAGGATGTGCTCCCTAATGCCATGTGCATCTCCTGTGTACTTTTCTGTGACCAGCTTTTTGAGCAGCTGGGTAGCATACACCTTTGAAGAGCCAGTGAACTGGCTCTTTATCTTTTCCAGAAACTCCCCAACGGAAGTGTACTCTGTGATTGAGCCCGCAATGGCGTTCTCAATCGTGTTCTTTATAAAGGCCATGCACTTTTTGTTTGCATTGACCCACTTTTGGTTTTCTAGCACATATGCCATCTCCACTGGAGCATGGTATTTTTCCTTTTTGTCCCATGCAGCATCATCATCCTTTGCATCTCTGACTGGCCCTATCAGCTTGACTGGATATGGAGTGTCCACAACCCAGTTGACTTCAGTGCAGACAAAAGCCAAGTCAACTTTCTTCCTCCACTCAGTGTAGTTGTCACCCCTGAGCGTCGGAACATCTTTGAGGCAACTCATCAAATTGTAACCTCCTGAAATTCACAAAGATGTGAGATAACAAAACAGTTGCATGCATTAATCCAACGTTGGTATAAATCAACACATACAACTATTTGTGCAATTAAAACTACATCACCGTTGGGCAAAAATAGAGATAAATGCACCTTTTAACATATAACAAATAAATTATGATCATGCTATTAACAACGTTGGTTATTTAATAAAAGAATCACAATCACTTTTAATATTGCTTTATCACATCTTTCAAAGAAATTTAAACATCACTTTATTGCTTTTAAGCAATTACTTTAAATATTTGCAGCGGAAACATGAATAAAATTCATATACTTTAAATTTTTCAGAAAAATTTCTGTAACTTTTTAGTTTTCTAAACAAAATTTCGTTGGATTATTTTGAATAGAAGAAAATGTATGAAAATTGCTCAAAATTTGAACAAAATCACCAAAACTGTATTCTGTAAACAAAATAACTGAAAAAGGAAAAAAAAAACTATTTTGGCCCACGGCCCACTTTGCGCGCCAGGCGCCCCTGTGCGGCAGAAACCACCCGCCGCTCGCTCTCTGGGCCCAGCCCGAGACGGCCCAGTGGCCTGCTAGCGCACTTCGGCGCTGTGTTGACCGTCGGATGGCGATCCAACGGCCCTCCGCGGGAATAGGAGGTATAAAACGCCCCCACCGAGGAAAAAACCCTAACCCTAGCTCACTCTCTCCCCAGACCACTCTCTGCTCGGTCAAAGCAGCGGCTGGAGGATCCTGCAGATGGTCCGGCACCGGCCGCGCCCCGCCGACGACAACGACGTGTGCCGCTGTGGCGGCCTTCCCTTTCACCTTTCCCGCACACAGCGGTGGTGATTGGAGAAGGGACACCCGAGGCCGGCGGCTCACCATTGACGGCGATGCGCACCGCCGCGGCGGTCTTCTCCTCCCCCTTTTTCTCATACTATTCTCTCTGCTGAGCCCACGCCGGCGACACACCAAGGCGATGGACGGCGGCACGCCCTCTGCCCCCGAAGGGGGCCTTTCCCTTTCGGTCGTGGTGGAGGCAAGCCCCTCCACTGCCCATGGTTCTTCTTCTCCAAGCCTCCACTGGATGCGCACGGGAATTGAGCAGAACAGACGCGGCCGGAGACGGCGGCGTTCTTTGCCGGCGAGCCCGAGGCTCAAAACCGGTGAGTTCTTTTCCCCTTCTATAACTTTTGGATTGGGGTTTCTTGGGTGCTAGGGTTTGCTTTTTTTTATTTCCTTTTCTACTGAAGGGATCTAGTAACTAGCATGCTCTGATACCATTGTTGAATTGCTAGGCTAGATCAAATCGCAGTAGATCAATCTCTGTAAAGATCTAAGTAATACACTGAGAGAGAGAGGGATTGGAGAGGAAGAGAAGCCAAACCTGCTCCTTGGCTCGAGGAGCTCGACCCGGTGGCCATCGGGGAGGGCGACGGCGTGAGCGTGGAGAGTGAGAGGATGGCGGCGGTGAAGCTTCCCGTCGGCCTAGCGCCTAACCTAGATCAATAGGTGGTATCGATGGGGGGCTGCAGCGCACGGTGAACCTCGTACCATGTGCGTCTGGCCCCCCACCTCTTTATATGGCGCTGGCAATAGGGGCCCACCAACCAGATGAGGTTGGGCGCCCCCGATTAGGGCGCGTGACAGGGGAACAGATTGAGTCGTTGGACTCGGTCCTTGAGGCGTTGGAGATCATCCTAACACACGTACGTCGTCGATATGCCAGGACTCCATTGCTTCTTGTCTGGGGCTGAGGCGACGCCGGTGCCCATGGCATCGTCGACCTCGACCGCTCGGTTGACGTGGTTGTAATCTAGGTAGTGCAACAGTGCAAATGGTGCGACGGCGGCGGCGACCTATGCCAGCTTGCCATTTATGTAGGGAACCTTGGTGGGGCGGCGTGGCGTAGCCGGTCATCTGATCTCAGTTATACGGCCTAGATCATGTCCAGTTTCATAGTTCTTTCCTTCTGTTTTCCTTTTTTGGGTTTTATAATCCTTCGGTTTCGCTAAATCTATGTCGTTTATAATGTTTTGAGCCGTTCATGCACTAGTAGAAAAAAGGGCTTCCATTCGCCCACATTAGTCCCCAACGTATTCGGTCAACGGCTAAAGGGGTCATTAGTCCTGGTTCATTTGCAAATGTGGGCCAGGGGACATTAGTCCCGGTTCAAATGGGCCCTTAGGTCCCGGTTTGCGCTACCAACCAGGACTAATGCCTTTGGGCCTTTAGTCCCGGCTCGTGGCGTGATACGTCCATTTTCATCACTATTTTGTATTATAATTTACTGTTATTCATTGATATATTTCATGTTTAGAGTTGATACTTATGTTATTTCCCTTGTTTCCACATGTTTGAAGATCATCGGAGGATTTGCTGCCGGAGTCAGGATTCTGCTGGAAAAAGGACCATCAAAGGACCATATTTTGAAGATCAGGAAAATTCCAGAAAAATACCCAGAAATTATATTTTCCCAGAAGACTCAGGAAGCCAGAAGGAGGAGTCGAGAGGAGCCAGGAGGGCCCCACACGCCAGGGTGGCGCGGCCAGCCCCCTGGCCGCGCCAGCCCTGCGTGAGGCCGCCCTGGCCCACCTCTGGTCTCGCCCCTTCGCGTACATCATCGTCCCCGAAAACCTAAGTCGAGGGGGGGCTCAGAGTTAGACACAGCCGCCTCTGCGGGGCGGAGAACACCAGAGAGAGAAAAGCTCTCCGGCAGGGAGAAATCTGCCGGGGAAATTCCTTCCCAGAGAGGGGAGATCGTCGCCATCGTCATCACCATCGCACCAGACTTCATCGGGATCATCATCATCATCATCTCCATCACAAGTACCTCCATCTCCACCATCACCACGCCATCCCGCTGTAACATCTTGAGTTGGATCTTGTTATATTCATAGGGGAAACTTTCCCGGTGTTGATTACTCTTGTAGTTGATGCTATTGAGTGGAACCGTTGAGTTAAGGTTTATGTTCAGATTGTTATTTACCATTATTTCACCTCTGATCATGATCCATATGATGTCTTGTGAGTAGTTCGTTTAGTTCTTGAGGACATGGGAGAAGTCAAGATGTTAGTAGTGAATTATTGTTGAGAAATATTTAATGGTTTGATATTGTTGTGGTGCTATTTCACTAGTGGTGTCATGTGAACGTCGACTACATGATACTTCACCATTTATGGGCCTAGTGAGATGCATTGTGTATTTGGCTACCGATTGTGGGGTTGCTGGAGTGACAGAAACCTAAACCTCCGTTGGAAAACCATTGCACCAGGGAGCGTAGGATCTTAGAGTTTAAGGCTGTGGTTAGATTTATCTTAATTACTTTCTTGTATTTGCGGATGCTTGCAAGGGGTATAATCACAAGTGTGTATTTATCCTAGTAAGGGTAGTGCGCTAGCACAGGTTTACCCCCATAACACCTATCAAACCAATAAAGACTATTAGCTTTATGAAGCGAAAGCTCTTGACAGAAACTCCCGTGTGTCCTCGAGAACGTTTGGTTATTATAAGTACACAACCGGCTTGTCCTTTGCTGAAGAAAGGATTGGGCCACTTGCTGCAATTGTTACTACTGTCTTTTATTTACTCGCACTTTATTTACTCGTATTACCAAATACCCCTAAAAACCTGTCTGCTAGTATTTACAGTGATTCCTTGATCAAAACCGCTCATCAACACCTTCTGCTCCTCGTTGGGTTCGACACTCTTATTTATCGAAAGTACTACGATACACCCCCTATACTTGTGGGTCATCAAGACTAATTTTCTGGCGCCGTTGCCGGGGAGTGTAGCGCTATTGAAGAGTGGAATTGGTAAAGGTAACCGTCGATGTGAGTATTGTTTTTATTTTGTCTTTTATTTCTATTTTACTCTACTATGGCGAACTCTCCATTTGGTTTCCTATTTGGAAACACATCTACTACTACTGCTGCACATGCGGAGGAACCACCACCGCCACCGCCTGCTGAAATTGATCCTTTTAAAATACCTATGAAAATTGTTGGGCGTATTATGGATAACTGCTATTCAGGAGATGGAACTGTCCATCCGGGTGATCACTTATTATTTATACATGAATTATGCGAGTTGATCAGATGTGCAGGTATTTCACCAAGCCAGGTCAAGAAGAAATTATTCTCATTATCATTAAAAGGCAGAGCTGAAGAGTGGTATCGACTACTCCAAGATGGTCCATCTATGGCATGGGAGGATATTGTACCTCTCTTTTATTCCAAGTTTTACCCTCCAAGTGAAATTCATAAAGACCGTAACCGGATATATAATTTTTGGCCTCATGATGGAGAGAGTATTGCTCAAGCGTGGGGGAGATTGAAGTTACTAATGCTCAAATGCCCCATTCATGAGCTCCCCAATAATATTGTTATTGATAATTTTTATGCGCGGCTTACTCTTCCTGATAAGGATTATTTGGATGCTACTTGCTTTGGATCATTTACTCATATGAAAGAAGATGCTAAGTGGAAACTTCTTTACCGTATACAAGAGAATGCTGAAGGATGGGAAAACGACAAAGGTAGGAAGTCAGGTATAAACTATGATTATGAATGCATTAAATCTTTTATGGGGACCGATGACTTTCATAGTGTTAGCACTGTTTATGGTCTTGATTCACAAATACTTGCTAATTGTCTTAAGGCCTTTGCCTCTTATATTGATGTTCCAAAGAAAGATTGGAACAAATATCATGCGCCTTATAAAGATTCTATTAGTCATATACCTGCTGCAGCTACTGAAGTTTGTACTGTTGATAGCATTGTGCCTGAACCTTATTTTGAGAAGACACCTTTCCCTGCTAAGGTAAAGAAGTATTCTACTTTGGTAAGTGTGTCTAATAAAAGTACTAAGAAAGCTGCAGAACCTGATGAGCAAATTACTATTAAGTCTCCTGTAGCTATATTGAAGGATCTTGTTACTAAAGATGTAGGGGATGAATATATTCTTTTTTGTGAAGATGCTTCTAACATTCTTTCACATCCTAAAAAGCATAGGAAGACAAGTGTCCCTGTTATTTCTGTCAGGATTGGAGATCATTGCTATTATGGTTTATGTGATATTGGTGCTAGTGCAAGTGCTATTCCCTTAGAGCTTTATAAAGAAATCATGCACGAGATTGGCGCTTGTGAACTTGAAGATATTGATGTTGTTGTTCAGCTTGCTAACAGAGAAACTGTTTGGCCTCTTGGTATTGTTCGAGATGTGGAAGTTCTTTGCGGTAAGACTAAATACCCTACTAATTTTCTAGTACTTGGTAAGGAGGCTAGTAAAACTTGTCCTATTATTTTTGGTAGACCATTTTTTAACACTTGTGGCGCCGTGATAGATTGTAAGAAGGAGAAAATTTTTACTAAGTTCAATGGAGAGTCTTATGAGTTTAATTTTTCCAAGTTTGCTAAGACTTCTTATGAAAATGACACGCCTAATGAAAATTTTCGAGTTGAACAGCTTGCTTCTATTGCTCTTGCTCCTAATAATGCCTTGCAGCAATTCATGGAGGATCACGAAAGTGATGTTTTCAGCAAGGAAAGGGAAGAGATTGACGATATTCTTCTTCGTCAACCACCATTAATCAAGCATAATCTACCTGTGGAGGATCTTGGTACCACTTTGCCACGCTAAGAAAGATCCTGTTTTTGAATTAAAACCTTTGCCTGATAATCTTAAATATGCTTACATAGATGATAAGAAAATATATCCTGTTATTATTAGCTCTAAACTTTCAGGAAAGGAAGAAGAAAGATTATTGGAGATATTGAGGAAACATCGAGAAGCTATTGGATATACTCTTGATGATTTAAAAGGGATTTCTCCCACTTTATGTCAGCATGCCATTAATATGGAGAAAGACGCGAAGCCAGTCGTGGAGCATCAACGCCGCCTAATTCCCAAGATGAAGGATGTGGTAAGAAATGAGGTATTAAAACTCCTTGATGCTGGTATTATTTATCCTATTGCTGATAGTAGATGGGTTAGTCCTGTTCATTGTGTTCCTAAGAAAGGAGGTATGACTGTTGTGCCTAATGAGAATAACGAGCGTATTCCTCAAAGGGTAGTAGTTGGTTATAGAATGTGCATTGACTATAAGAAGGTAAACAAAGTTACTAAGAAAGATCATTACCCTTTACCGTTTATAGATCAAATGCTAGAAAGGTTGTCTAAGAAGGCTCATTTTTGTTTCCTTGACGGTTATTCTGGTTTTTTTCAAATTGATGTTAAGAAGGATGATCAAGAGAAAACCACTTTTACTTGTCCTTATGGAACTTATGCTTATAGACGTATGCCGTTTGGTTTATGCAATGCTCCTGCTACTTTTCAAAGATGCATGTCTGCTATTTTTCATGGCTTTTGTGAAGAAATTGTGGAGGTCTTCATGGACGATTTCTCCGTCTATGGAACTTCTTTTGATAATTGTTTGCACAACCTTGATAAAGTTTTGCAGAGGTGCGAAGAAACTAACCTTGTTCTTAATTGGGAGAAATGCCACTTTATGGTAAATGAAGGAATTTTCCTTGGACATAAAATTTCTGAAAGAGGTATTGAAGTTGACAGAGCAAAAGTTGAAGCAATTGAGAAAATGCCCTGTCCCAGAGATGTTAAAGGTATTCGTAGTATTCTTGGTCATGCTGGTTTCTATAGGAGGTTTATTAAGGATTTCTCTAAGATTTCAAAGCCTCTTACTATTCTTCTTCAAAAGGATGTACCATTTGTCTTTGATGATGATTGTAAGGAAGCTTTTGAAACTCTTAAGAAGGCTTTAACTACTGCTCCCATTGTTCAACCACCAGATTGGAATTTACCTTTTGAAATTATGTGTGATGCTAGTGATTTTGCTGTTGGTGCTGTTCTTGGACAGCGCGTAGATAATAAGTTGAATGTTATTCTTTATGCTAGTAAGACTCTTGATGCTGCTCAGAAAAATTATGCTACTACTGAGAAAGAGTTTCTTGCTGTTGTTTTTGCATGTGATAAGTTTAGATCTTACATTGTTGATTCTAAAGTTACTATTCATACTGATCACGCTGCTATTAGATATCTTATGACTAAGAAGGATGCTAAGCCTAGGCTTATTAGATGGGTGTTGCTTTTACAAGAGTTTGATTTGCATATCGTAGATAGGAAAGGTACTGAAAATCCTGTAGCTGACAACTTGTCTAGATTGGAAAACATTTCTTTTGATCCTATTCCTGTTAATGATAGTTTTCCAAATGAACAGTTGGCTGCAATAAATGTAACTTCGCGGGACCTTCCTTGGTATGCTGATTATGCTAACTTTATTGTTTCCAAGTATTTGCCTCCAACCTTTACAGCTCAGCAAAGAAGGAAATTCTTTTATGATTTGAGGCATTACTTTTGGGATGACCCACATTTATATAAAGAAGGCGTTGATGGTATTATGAGAAGATGCGTACCGGAATATGAGCAACAAGAAATATTAAGAAAATGCCATAGCAGCGCCTATGGAGGGCATCATGCTGGAGATAGAACCGCGCAGAAGGTTCTACAATCAGGTTTTTATTGGCCAACCCTCTTTATAGATGCCAGAAGGTATGTTTTATCTTGTGATGAATGTCAAAGAGTTGGTAATATTTCTAGACGCAATGAAATGCCTATGAGTTACACTCTTGTTATTGAACCGTTTGATTGTTGGGGATTTGACTTTATGGGTCCTTTTCCTCCTTTAAAAGGCTATACTCATATACTTGTTGTTGTTGATTATGTTACTAAATGGGTAGAAGCCATACCTACAAAGAGTGCCGATGGTGAGACCTCGTTAAAAATGCTTAAGGATGTTATTTTTCCTAGGTTTGGTGTGCCTAGATATCTTATGACTGACGGAGGTTCTCATTTTATTCATGGTAGTTTTAGAAAAACTCTTGCTAAATATGATGTCAATCATAGAATTGCTTCTGCTTATCATCCCCAAACTAGTGGGCAGGTAGAGCTTTCAAATAGGGAGATCAAGTCTATCTTGCAGAAGACTGTCAATAGATCTAGGAAAAACTGGGCTAGTAAGTTAAACGATGCTTTATGGGCTTATAGAACTGCTTATAAGAACCCCATGGGTATGTCTCCTTATAAGATGGTTTACGGAAAAGCATGTCACTTGCCCTTAGAATTAGAACACAAAGCTTTTTGGGCAGTGAGAGAGCTTAATAGAGATTTTAAACTAGCTGGTAAGAAAAGGTTGTTAGATTTGAGTTCTCTAGATGAGTGGAGAAACAAAGTGTATGAGAATGCCAGGCTTTTTAAAGAGAAAGTCAAGCAATGGCATGATAAGAGAATTCTTAAGAGAGAGTTTCATGTTGGTGAGAAAGTTCTATTGTATAGGTCTCGTCTCAGATTTTTTGCAGGAAAATTACTCTCAAAATGGGAAGGACCATATGTTATTGTGGAAGTGTACCGCTCAGGTGCTATTAAGATTGCTTCATTGAAAGATGACTCTACACAAGTGGTGAATGGGCAAAGACTCAAACATTATATCTCTGGAGATTCTTATAATGAAGATGTTGATGTTATTGAAACAGTTTCTCCGGAAGAATTCATCCAAGACAAATTGCAGGTACCTGCAGAGTTCGTTGTCGAATAGGTAACAGTTCTAGTCAGAGAAGTTTTGCGAAAAGCTCTTCCTTTAATATTTTTGCTGTTTTTACTAAATATGAAAAATCACGAGACAAAAAAGGGCAGGAAAAAGAGTCCGTGTGTCCCTCACACGTAGGTGGCGCGGGCCCACCCCTGGCCGCGCCACCTAGGTATGAGAACACCCCGGAGCTCGTTTCCATCCCGGTTTCCTCCTATGACTTCGTTTCGATGTATAATTTTCGCCTATTTAACCCCCCGGAGTCCCCAAGGTCTGTATATCGTTTTCTCGTCGTGTTTTGTTTCGAGCTATTTCTGTCAGGAGTTGATCTTAAGCTTGGGGGAACCATGGCCTCTTCAAGTGACAACAAGGGCAAAGGACCCTGGGTAGATGATCACCAGCGCCAAAAGTGGAAGGAAGAGCAAGGTTCAGGGAGAGCAAGGCCCAAGAACCCTGCTTTTCAAGGACCAACAAAAGCTAGACGTATCTTTTCTCATGATTTGCAGGGACCAACATATCTTGTTTTGGATCTTAGCTCCATGCCCGTGATAGAACATGGGATGCTGGTCACTTTTGAGTTTTGCACTCAATATCAAGCCTTGAAGAGAGAGGTAAAGATGCTTCAAGAAGAGAATCTCAGGCTTCGCCAGATGCTGGAATACTTCATTAATCCAAGGCTGCTACCAATACCACCCAAGGAGTAATTCGTCATCGGTATAGGCATCCCCTTGGCTTGTTCCAAGCTTGGGGGAGTGCTGCGGTATCACATCATTACCTTTTTCTCATTTACTTTTCAAGTAGAGTCATATCATGAATAGAGAAGTTATCGTATAGAATAGTTTGCAGTTTGGAAGTATCCTCCTTAGTTGGTTATCTATGTATCCCTTGGTGTGAGTTGCGGTAAAGAAATATTAATGAGAAGTTTTATCGTTTACTTTCCGCACACTTTATGTTAGTTTGCAATCTCTCTTGTATGACTGGTCTTGTTGATTGGTATTGGTATCACTTTGGGAGCATGAGTAAATTTAGTTGGTTTTGGCAAACCTAGCTTGGTCAGTAGTAATTTTACCTTGAGGTTTGAGTAGAAAAGAATAAAGAAGTGTTTGTAGTTACATCACTTCAGTTTTCCTTATGTTTGGCTTGTAAGCATTGTTATTCTCAAAGTTAAAATCATTGTACCTTCAAGGGAGTTTGCATGATTGTTCTTATTATATGTATGTTTGTTTGTTACATGCAACTCTTATGCTTGCTACCCAGCCTTGCTAGCCAAAAATCTGTACTGAGAGGAAATACTTCTCGTGCATCCAAATTCCCAAAAACCAAAGTCACTTCCAAAGAGTCCACTATAAATTCCTATGCATGGTATTTCAAGCCATTCCAAGTAAATTTTCATGTGCTACCTTTCAAAAACCTTCAAACACTTCTCATTTTGTGCCACTGTTTTTAGCTCATGAGGACGTAGTGGATGGGTTTGTTATCTTCCATACTAAATTAAGTACCCCTCGACTAGGCAGCTTCATCTGCTCGTCATTAATTTTGCAAGGGAGCTGGTCAGACCATTACAATCTCAAAAAGAAAAGAAAGAAAGAAAAGCACTCCTCCATGGAATGTGAAAGTTGGTCGGCACCCGATGGAATCGGTTAGCCATGGTTTGAGAAAGGAAAAAAGGTGGGGAGGAGTGCAAAGCTATAAAAGAGCACCAAAGTGCCAATTAATCAAACATCTCGGAACCGCTCTCACTTGTTTAGTATGGAAGATATCAAGAACTCTGTTGCTAGTCGTTGACAAAAGCAACCATCTCTCAAAATAACTTTTTACCTCTGTTTTACAAATGAAAAGCTCTAGCACATGTTTAATCCCTGCTTCCCTCTGCGAAGGGCCTATCTTTTACTTTTATGTTGAGTCAACCTATTTCCCTCTATCTCAAGCATGTATTTGAGTTGTTGTGTTTCACTCATCCATATGTTGATCCGTTTAATCATGTTTACTATCTTCCTTGTTTTGTATAATGCTTTTGTCTGAAGGAATATATCTTTGAAAGCTTTCTATGAATGCAAAAGTTTACCTTGTTGAGCATATGGTCTTTGCTATATTAGCCCTGTTTTAAAAGGATCCGTTTAAAAGAAAGAATAGCTTGTTCATCATTCTTTGACTAAGAATTAAGGTTTGCCATTGCCAATTATAGTTTACCTTGTGTATCTTTACATGTGATTCCCTTTTACCTATTGCAAGTCTATATCTTATAAAGGGAAGTTGCTATCTATTATAATTTGTGCCTTGGTGAGTGTGATGCTTCTTGTCTGTATTTTGATTATCGACACGTCACTCCATAAACCTGTGGTCATGTTTACCGAGTTTAGTTTTCGCTTGGGGACAAGCGAGGTCTAAGCTTGGGGGGTTGATACGTCCATTTTGCATCACTATTTTGTATCATAATTTACTGTTATTCATTGATATATTTCATGTTTAGAGTTGATACTTATGTTATTTCCCTTGTTTCCACATGTTTGATGATCATCGGAGGATTTGCTGCCGGAGTCAGGATTCTGCTGGAAAAAGGACCATCAAAGGACCATATTTTGAAGATCAGGAAAATTCCAGAAAAATACCCAGAAATTATATTTTCCCAGAAGACTCAGGAAGCCAGAAGGAGGAGTCGAGAGGAGCCAGGAGGGCCCCACACGCCAGGGTGGCGCGGCCAGCCCCCTGGCCGCGCCAGCCCTGCGTGAGGCCGCCCTGGCCCACCTCTGGTCTCGCCCCTTCGCGTACATCATCGTCCCCGAAAACCTAAGTCGAGGGGGGGCTCAGAGTTAGACACAGCCGCCTCTGCGGGGCGGAGAACACCAGAGAGAGAAAAGCTCTCCGGCAGGGAGAAATCTGCCGGGGAAATTCCTTCCCGGAGAGGGGAGATCGGCGCCATCGTCATCACCATCGCACCGGACTTCATCGGGATCATCATCATCATCATCTCCATCACCAGTACCTCCATATCCACCATCACCACGCCATCCCGCTGTAACATCTTGAGTTGGATCTTGTTATATTCATAGGGGAAACTTTCTCGGTGTTGATTACTCTTGTAGTTGATGCTATTGAGTGGAACCGTTGAGTTAAGGTTTATGTTCAGATTATTATTTACCATTATTTCACCTCTGATCATGATCCATATGATGTCTTGTGAGTAGTTCGTTTAGTTCTTGAGGACATGGGAGAAGTCAAGATGTTAGTAGTGAATTATTGTTGAGAAATATTTAATGGTTTGATATTATTGTGGTGCTATTTCACTAGTGGTGTCATGTGAACGTCGACTACATGATACTTCACCATTTATGGGCCTAGTGAGATGCATTGTGTATTTGGCTACCGATTGTGGGGTTGCTGGAGTGACAGAAACATAAACCTCCGTTGGAAAACCATTGCACCAGGGAGCGTAGGATCTTAGAGTTTAAGGCTGTGGTTAGATTTATCTTAATTACTTTCTTGTATTTGCGGATGCTTGCAAGGGGTATAATCACAAGTGTGTATTTATCCTAGTAAGGGTAGTGCGCTAGCACAGGTTTACCCCCATAACACCTATCAAACCAATAAAGACTATTGGCTTTATGAAGCGAAAGCTCTTGACAGAAACTCCCGTGTGTCCTCGAGAACGTTTGGTTATTATAAGTACACAACCGGCTTGTCCTTTGCTGAAGAAAGGATTGGGCCACTTGCTGCAATTGTTACTGCTGTCTTTTATTTACTCGCACTTTATTTACTCGTATTACCAAATACCCCTGAAAACCTGTCTGCTAGTATTTACAGTGATTCCTTGATCAAAACCGCTCATCAACACCTTCTGCTCCTCGTTGGGTTCGACACTCTTATTTATCGAAAGTACTACGATACACCCCCTATACTTGTGGGTCATCATGGCGCGAACCGGGACTATAGGGCACTCTTTAGTCCCGGTTTGCTCCACGAGCCGGGACTAAAGGGCAGTTCAAACGAACCGCCGCTCTCGCGCGATCGTTTCGGAAATCGCTGCGGCCATTACTCGATCGCTCGGTAATGTGGAACGAACGCATCGGGAAAGCGCCGGCCGGCGGCCTAATCAACACCGGCGGCCTCTCTTCTTCTTCTCCATCTCTCTAGTATATAAGAAACCTCTATTAAGCTTTCTTGATCATCATCTTCCTCTCTAATCTCTCCTCAAAACCACCTAGCATCTCACTGCCAAAACCACACCAATAGCACGGCCGGCGATCAAGCTCTCTCTCTCCCTCTCATTTCAATGGAGCCGGCAACGCGGATGCGTAATCTCACCGCCGAAGAGATGGAATTCACCATCACGGAAACCCTCCGTGCATCAACTATGGAGATGTGGCTCCACGCTGTCAAGCAGCGGTTCCTCGACGCTGCACCGATCAAATATGTGGGCTTGGACTGCGAGTTCACCACCCCTCGCGATAAGCCACATCAGCGTGCCGCCGTCCTTCAACTCTCAGTGGCGTCCGAGGTTTTGGTCTTCCAAATATGTCGTGCCGATCATGTACCGCAGCTGCTCAGGGATTTCTTGGGGGACCCCACCATTAGATTCTGTGGCGCGGCTATCGGCAATGACGTGCGCATGCTGCAATCATACGAAATTCAAATTCCGTCGGTGTACGACCTCCAAGTGATTATACCGAACCCCACCAACAAACCAATTCTGAGTCTATACGATCTGTCCAATGCTACTGTTGGGACAAAGCTTAAGAAGAAGAAGAGGATCAAGAAGAACAAGAAGAAGGGCGATGAGGAAGAAGAAGAAGAACTTATATATGGTTGGGCCAAAGTTCCATTAAGCGACAAGCAAGTGTTGTATGCCGCTCTAGACGCTCGCTTGGGCTTTGAGATTGCTAGGAGTTATTGGAACCTAGAAGGCTACTAGATGTGTGTGTGTGGTGTGGTGTGCAAGTGCATATATATATATATATATATAGCCCAGCTATTCTACAACCGGTTGTAGATTAAGGATCTACAACCGATTCTGAACTTTTCTTGTACACGTGCTTGAACTTCTCGCTATAGTAGCTTGAACTTCTCGCTATTGTACATGCAATTTACGTATTTTAATTATAATTTTTGAACCGTTTCTCGGATTTACGCAAATGATATATCGTTAGAAAGCTTATAAAATTCCGAAACTTTTATGTTTTAACAGTTTTTTGAAATTTTAAATATTTTTCAGGTTATTTTTAAAAAACAATAATCGGATTTTCGCGTCATTTTGTATGGGCGGACAGTAATTTGGCCACGGTTTGCACATCGTTTATTGGAATAACGCATACAATATACCGTTGGATTCGCAAGAAAATTGCAAAACTTATTCATTTTAAGTATTTTTTGAAATTCAGAACAGTTTATAAGTAATTTTAAATATGGTAAAAAACTATTTCGCGGATTTTTTCATATCGAGCAGTATTTTGCTCTTCATTTTTCAACCGTTTATCCGATTTATGCACATGATATATCATTGGAAAGCTGTGGATTAGGCGCAACTTTTTCGTTTTGATCATTTTTGCAGATTTCTTATCATTTAAGAGCAGTTTTGAATATAGTTGATTCGGATTTCCGGATTTCTCGATTTTGCATGAACTGTTTTTACAATTACTTCTAAACGACTAATCGGAATAAAGTAAATGATATACCGTTCAAAAGATATTAAAAATGCGCAACTTTTTTGTCAAGGTGATGTTTCCAAATTTTGCATGATTTAGGAATCATTTTCAAGAATAGTAAATAATAGAAATGACGTCCATATGCGAGCGATTTGAATTTGGCATGGCTATGATGGTTGAGTGGGGGCATGACGCCATGTACAAGTGAAAGTAGACTCATATCATTGTATATTAAGTATTTATGTGGTTTACTTGTGCAACCGGGACATATAGAAACGATTTTAATGGGCAGAATTTCCGCTCGGAAAAAAACAGAGTACTTGAACTGCTTCTCACATGCAGCTGAACTGCTCTGGATGTGTAATTGAACTTATTTTATGATTAAATTGAATTTTTGACAAAATTTAACTTTTAAATTTGTTTCAATCGAACTTTCCTCTTGTTCAAAGTAAACTTCCGCTTAGTATAAATAGAGATTTCCACTATGGTAAAAAATAAATCAAACAAAAGTGAAAATTCTAGCGTGTTCAAGGTGAATTGATGCGTTTAGTGCATCCGAACTTCTCGGAGTTGCATTCCTGAACTGTCTCGTCAGTGCGCCTGAACTGCCCTGAGTCATGCCTATAGATCACTTTCTCTGAACTGCCGCGTTAGTGCACCTGAACTGCCCGAGTCAAGTTGCTGAACTGCATCGTTGGTGCGGCTGAACTTCTTGAAGTTTCGCTAGCCTGTACTTCCCTCGTTTGTACGTCTGAACTTCCCGGAGTTGCGGTCCTGAACTTTTCGAGCTAGTGCAGCTGAACTGCTTGGAGTCGCGCACCACGGTCGAGTTTTCTAAATTGCCTCTTAGTGCACTTGAACTTCCCGAAGTTCCGCCCTCCTGTACTTCCCTCGTTAATGCGCCTGAACTTCCCACGGTAGCGTTCCTGAACTTACCGCGCTAGTGCACCTGAACTGCTTTGGGCCGCGTATCGCGGTAAGGTTTTTCTGAGGTGCCTCGTTAGTACACCTGAACTGCCTCTAGCTACCACCTGTACTTCCCTCGTAAACATACCTGAACTGCTATGGTTAGCGCACTAGAACTGCTATGGTTAGCGCTCTTAAACTATCCATAGTCATAAAAAATAATTCTAATTTAAATAAAAATTGTAGTATGTTCAAGCTGAACTGCCACGTTTGGTGCGCCTGAACTTATACCACTCGCACTCTTGAACTTCCCGTAGTGATAAAAATTAAATACAATTTAAATAAAAATTCTAGCATGTTCAAGTTGAACTGCCACGTTTGGTGCGCCTGAACTTCCCCTACTTACGCTCCTAAACTGCCCGTATTAGTAAAAGTTAAATCCAATTTAAATAAAAATTCGAGCATGTTCGAGCTGAACTTCCGTGTTTGGCGCGCCTGAACTTCCCCACTCACGCTCCTAAACTGCCCGCTGAGGTAAAAATTAAATACAATTGAAAAAAAAATCTAGCTTCTTCAAGGTGAACTGCTGTGTTTGGCAGGCCTGGACTTCCCCCATTTGTGCTTCCGAACTGCCTGTGATGTTAAAAATTAAATTTAATTTTAAATAAAAATAGTTGCATGTAGTTTCATGGTAAGCACCCCTAAACTGCCTAATTTTTTTACTAAATGAAAACGTTCTCTAATATCTCATATTCTGGTAGGTATCTGGACATGAATAATCTAACAATCACATTTAGAACAGAGCTGCGTATTTCTAGTATATGAGCACCGAAGTTGCTTTTTTTTCAGAACAACCTGCACTTCCGACAGAAATTAGGAGCTCAGACGTTTTCCGAACGATAACAATAAAGCGACCAGGCCCAAATGAAAGTCGAGATTGGCTCATTGTGCATCTCGCTCGGAGCTGGGTAGCTCCTTTTGCCGCAAACGAGCTGGTTCGGGTTGAACTGCCTTGGCGAAATGATTGTACTGTCGGTCAATTCATCTCGGCCAAACGGAAGCGTAGGTAATCGTGGCAGGTCGTACGCGGGAGGAGCAGAGAATGTACGCCGGTGATGGGAGTCTCAGGCCTTTGCGAACTGCGGCGGGAGGTACAACGTGATGTCCTGCAGTCGTTTGGAAAAGATGAACTGCTTTTAGTGACTGTACTTTGTATACATACATAGTTGTACTTCTCGTACAGAGAAAAGCGACAGAGGGAAGAGAAAGAGGAGCAGACTGCCGAGCCGAACACCACCACACCTTCTCTTGCACTAGAACCAGCAGCTGGAAGTCCACCGTTGGCTGGGAGCAGCAATCGGCCAGCAGCGGGAGGAGCAGCACGCGACCAGCTGTGGGAGAAGCAGCGGGCGGCCGGCTGCGGGAGGATCAGCTGCAGGAGCTTCACTAGGTGGCGTCGGGGGCCCGGAGCCGATGCTCCAGTGGACGGAAGTGGAGGCCGGGGTCGGAGCTCCCATGCCGGCTGCGGCATGGCCCGTTGGCTGGAGCTCCTGTGAGCAGCGGGAGGGCATGCTCCAAGTTCCAGTGGCCAGCGGTGGCTGGTGGAGTTCGCAGCAGCGGGCAGGGTGCGCAGGCCGGCGGCGGGCGGGGTGCTGGGCTGGCGGCAGGCGGGAGGCAGGGCCGGCGGTGGGCGGGGTGCTGGGCCGGTGGCATGCGGGAGGTAGGGCCGGCGGCGAACGGGAGGCAGGGCCGGCGGCAGGCGGGAAGCAAGGCCGGCGGCGAGCAGGAGGTAAGGCTGGCGAAGGAGGTGGTTGGTAGAGATTGAGGTGGGAGACGACTCGCGTGGGTGGGCGGGGCACTGCGGTCTATTTTGTTTCTTTATTTTTCAGCGCATCGCGTCCCTATAGGGCCGACTGGTTGTAGATAGTTAATCTACAACCGGTTTTAGAATAGACCTACCCTATATATATATATATATATATATATATATATCGACGCGGATTTGCTAGCCGGGTGGCTAGCTATGCACGCATACCCGTCCGTTGGATGTTGTCTTCGTGATTTGTGCTCCCTAACGGTATATTGATGCCGTTAACATCCATTCCTTTTTCTCTCTGATTTTTTCTTGAGAAATTTTCTCTCTCATTCCACCAACCCATGTGATACCTGAGCTGTGTTTTTTTCTACCGTATGGTGCCGTGGTATTTTTTTTTGAGAAATATTTGTCGTGCTGCTTCATTCATACCAGTTTTTTGAGAAATATATGCTGGCTATTCCGATGGCAGCTGGGGTTGTCGATGAAAAAACTTTGAACGAGACAAAACTGAACTGGATCGAAAAATATTACGGTACAAGATATATGCTGGCTATTCCCTCGTAAATTCATGTCAAAAAAATATTCCCTTGTAATTTTTCACCCTTTATTTTGAATGAATAAACATAGGATCTGGATCACGAACACTTCCTGCACAATAAATATCAGCATCACGTGGTGTAGCAAATCCAGATCGAAATTTCCACACTTCATTTAAATGCACGTGAGATCTGGGTATGGAGAACATCATGTACAACAAAATCAACACGAAATCTGGATCGTGAAGACAGGATTTTTTTTTGTGGGTTAAAGAAAAAACAAAATCTAAATCGGAAGAAAAGCAAGTGACGCA
Organism: Dactylis glomerata; assembly: GCA_007115705.1. NCBI lineage: Eukaryota > Viridiplantae > Streptophyta > Magnoliopsida > Poales > Poaceae > Dactylis > Dactylis glomerata. Next base: position 1,947,091 of record QXEO01001027.1, on the reverse strand, counting down.
AATTCAGATCGAAAACAAAAACAAATCGCGGGCGACCTCACTCGTGCCGGGGCGCACCTGCTAGTGCCAAGACAAACTCATTTTTCTTGGTACAACAACCGAAAATGAAAGCAGGAGAGAGACAGTAGTTATCCAAGAGAGAGAGAAATTTATTGGGAAACAAAAGATCACGGGAAGAGATTGAGATGAAAGTACAGCAAAGAAAAGATGGGTTTTTCTTCTAGCAGACCGCTCCGCGATGGAGAAGGCAAGCTTTGCGCTCATGCGTGTTGGTCTGGGCGGTGTTCCCCTTGATCTCTAGTGCTGGTGATGCTCTAGTCCGCCCCGGAGCCGGCAAGAACACGGAGCAGCTCATGGCGGTGACCGAGAAGCCTGGGCTGAGGCGACTAGTGGTCGGGGCGACATCGACCAAGGGCCTATGCCAGACGCCGCATGCGACTACGCACGGCCGGCGATAGGAAACACTATGTGCGGCCAGCATCTGGCCGGGGATTCAAACGAAGGCAAGGTGGGGAGGGATTTGGTTGTGGGGAAAAGAAGATATGGGAGGGGTTCGGTTCCAGAGATGGATAAGGCTACTTCGATCTTTTTTTCCAGAGCGGGCGGATGTGGTAGGGTTTGGTGAGGACGAAAACGGAATGTAACGCTGTTAGTTTACATCTACGGTAGAAAATAACCTATAGGATGATTCAATGGCTTGATCTAGGTGCACAGCTAGCCGGGTGGGTAGCCCACTATTTTGCATATATATATAGAGAGAGAGAAAAGCTTTCTTACGCCAATCTTGGCCGCTTATCCTGGTTTGAGATTGTTGTATTGCACTGAACAAAACTTTCCTTGTTTACATTTCTCTCTTTATCGTTGGTGTTTGAGAATTCCCCTTTGAGCCTGCCCTGGCCCCTGCCCTGGCCTCGTCTGCTGCATGTGCAGGTCATAGGCCTGCTCCACTTTCAGATTGAGCTGCCCGAGATGTGGAGAGATACAGTCCCGTGAAGCTCCATCGGTGCCAAAATATCAAAAGTTCCAGGCATCCCGTTTCTTCCGTTTTACCTCTGCAGACTGTGGCGAGCCGCCCGTTCCCAACCGCATCCCCTACTCCTCTTTCTTTCCGCAAACCCTAAAAGTCCTCTCGATACTTCAAAAATAATAAAAATCCTCTCAATTTTAACTCGTTCTTTCTTCCTTCTCCTGACCGGCCAGGCACCAATCCAAGCAGAAGCGGCAGGCGGCGCTGGCCTCGCTCATGGTTATGTAGGAGGAGGGGCTAGAGCTCCTTAGCTCCATCAACGCGCGCTACTGCAGGTTCCGGCGGAAGGGGATCTGGTGGAACACTGCGCCCACCGAGCGGTGGGAGGCTGAGCGCGGCCTCGCCCTGTTCTTGCCGCGCCGGCATGAGCGCAGCTCCTCTCGATTCCCCGTCGAGGGCGTCATGGCCACTGGCGGCGGCGTCGAGTTGCTGCTGGACGACGAGCTCAGGACGGACATGGCCTCCATCAGTCCATCTTCGCCACCGGACCTAGTCAACTCCGCTATCCCTCTGGATACTTGCGGCACAGAGCCACCATCTGCCTGCGCCCGTCCGGCGACAGAGGGCTCCCGCTCCCCACCCTCTCTCTCTCTCTGGTTTTATTCATTCTGTTTTTACAGCATTTTTTTAGATCAAGTCCTTCTTTGTCCCAGATTTGATATTGGACATGTATTTTCGATGGATGTTAGAGCAAATTCGAAAGAAGTGATTTGGAGCCATTGCAAAACAGTTGTCGAAGCACTGTTTCTTACTCATACAAGCACATTTTTCTTGCATTGGACTCATACAAGAAGTGATTTGGAGCTCCTGGTCATCATCCTACAGGTAGGCAAGCACCGTTGCTTTTAATCTAGTAGCATTTTGTTTAATCTTGTTTCATTGCTTAACAGATGTACCTTCTGTTCTACTACTATATCCAGTTTCTTAATTTTGTATTTTCCTGTCTATTGCTAGTCAGTCAGTTTGGTCCTTTTGCACATCTGTGAAAATTTCCCTAATGTACTAGTAAACCAGATTGACTTCAGACAGACATTTTTTAGATCCATTGATTTCTATACAGAGAAGGGCTTTTGAGTTTTTTACTTTTTACATGAGTATCTTCACAGTTTGGTCCTTTTGCACCATTTCTGGTAGGGTATCTTCACAATTTGTGCATGCACCATTTGGTATTTCATCAGGCACTCCCTCGGTTGCTTGGCTAGGCACCGAATAAATTTCACAGGGGGCACCTTTCGTTCCTGGGCAACATTTGAATGTATGCCTGAAACCTTTTGTCGAACACACAGGCACCGATTAAATGTATGTCTGGAACCATTTGAGAAACACACAGGCACCGTTCAAATGTATGTCTGGAACCATTTGACAAACACACAAGCACCATTGATCTTTTATATGAGCACCATTTCCGAAGATTTCATTGCCTGATTGCTAGAGGGCATCTTTCATGAACTGTTATTTTGCCTCTAACACTTGTATCAGGCATGTGTAGGAGAAAATTCGCCAGGCTTCCTCCCTGAGCTATGGCGGCCGTCCTCACAGAGTTCCAGCCGCCGTCTTTCTTGTTTCGAAGCACGAACAAGAAGCAGGGCTACCTCATCTGATCGGAGCGCCCACTTGCGTGAATGGACGGGAGGACATCTCAATGGCGCCTCAGCAAGCACCACGATGAGCCCTACTCCGAGCACCCAGTGGTCCACCTTGCATCCTTTCTAGGTATGTCTCCTAGCTTGCTTATATAAAATCATGTGACAGAAACTTGAGCCGATTCAGCAGAAATGAGGCTGCTCTGCAGAAGGCCGAAAAGCTCAACAGGAAAATTAAGCGATTTATCTGCTACAAGTCTATAAGGCAACTGGACATTTCTATGTGGATGAGCCCGATTAATTATAAGTTTTGCAATTTGAATGTTAATCAGGTCATTTCGTGGAAAATTAACATTTATGTGTTCGTCGCATCTTAAATATTCTTATCCTGGTGTTGTCTGGTTTGGGCGGAAAATTAACAAGCAAAAAATTTGTCAAACACAGGCACCATTTAAATGTATGCCTGGAACCATTTGTCAAACACACAGGCACCGTTTAAATGCATGCCTGGAACCATTTGACAAACACACAGGCACCGTTTAAATGTATGCCTGAAACCATTTGACAAACACTGTCCTTTTGCTTGATGTTCCTAAATTTCTTCCCTATCTCATTGTTGTACCTGTGTATGAACCTTTCTTTAAACTATAGAGTATAGACATAAGTTTATACGTGCACCGTTAGAATGTATGTGTGGAACCATTTGCAGAACACAAGGGCACCGTTTGTTTCTTGTCTTGGAACTCTTTGCTAAAATTGCTTTATTTGAAGAAAATCTTGTGTATTTACCCTTATGGTCAAACTGATACTCATATTTCTAGATTACCAAATAATAGTTCATCAGTGTAGGTTCTATTTTTTTTCTGAAATTAGTTTATTCTGATTAGCATTATTAAGTTCTAACTGAGGAATAGTCTGTAGGTTCATGGTTCGCTGGTCTGCGCATGCATGATGGCCTTGCATGGTTCGCGTTGCTGATACATGTCTATTTGGGTTAGTTTATATTCTTGGTGTTTGCTGCCAGCAATCTGTTTGTGTTTTTGTCAACAACATGATACTCTCCGGCTATGACCAAAAGCCCCTTGTAGTATTGAGAGTATTTCAAATTTAAACTAGAACCTTTTACCTCGCCGTCTAGAACTGTTACGCTTATTGCTCACGCACCTTTCTGTATCACGTGTGGCTCTTTTCTTATTTGAAGCAACACTCTTTGGTTTTCTACTTCTTTGGGCTATTGAAAGGTAGGATATAAGGGATGTGAAAAAAAGTTCACCATCAGGGTTGATTTGTTTCATTCCACAACTTTGGTACTTGCCATGAGACGAACATTGTCTATGTTAGCATTTTATTTTATTCATCAAGCATGTTTCTGTCTTTGTATGTTCTATGTACAGAGCTGTAATGTGTGATGGAAGGGCATCCGAGTCCCTTTGTTTTTCTGGAGCAAACCTTTCATGAGACAAACTTGGTAGCACTTGATAGCACTTGGTAGCAGCGTTGCTGCATTGCAACTTTGGGACTTGCCATGAGACAGACTTTAAATTTGTCTGATTACTTTGCCTTCCTACTGTAGCAAAAGTTTCTTGGGATAAACCTAGAATTAATTATTTCTCTTTAACGTTATGGCTCTTAACTGATCAGTGTTTTGTACATTATAATTGCAGAGTGATTACCAATCCTAAGGGTGAGATGAAAGATCTGCTGTCACTGACCTGTTTGGATGGAGTGTGCATGCAACTGTTAAAATGAGGTGTTATTTTTGTAGTGCACTGCAACTCTTAGTAACATTCGATTATAGCTTTGTAAGTGGCAGAAGTTGTATTGCTAAAAAAATTCAGGCATGTGCTCCAAGTGATCTTCATTTTGAACTTTTGATGCTTATATGAACTGAATGAACTAGCTTCCAGCAGTATGGTGCTCTCTCTTGCATTTATTTACAGCGTCATAGTACTCTCTCTCTCTCTCTCTCTGATGATCTGAACGAGTGGACGTCCTTTTCTTAGAACCGATCCAAGGACTCCCGTCACGGAAACGGAGTGAAGAACAGAGCCGTTCTCTTGGAACCGATCGGAGGGTGGGCTGACACACCATGACAACCTGTAAAGCTGTTCGGTTTGTACGGGAGACACGCAAAAGCTGAACAGAGTACTGCAGCGTAGGGCAGGCTATCTTTCCCAAATCGGAAACGTGTAAGTGGAAAGGAGCTGGTCCCCTTTGCTACTTTTACAATACGAGATGTAGAAACTAAATGGACTCTAAAAAAGAGTGCGGATCTCAAAGCAAAAGAAGGGTTCCGATTACAACCACTAGAGTTTGCTATGGTATTACATCCACACTCTCTATATATATATATATATATATATATGAAAAAATGTACTCCCTCTTGTTTGGTTAACAAGTCTATTAATTTTCAAATTTTGGATTTTTCATGTTTTTTGGCCTTTTTGAATATTTTAATTATTAAAAATTAATAATTAAATTATGTATAAAAATTATTTGGAATTCATTCATGCTTATTATTACTTAATCATTGTTGCTTAATTTGTGAATTTATTTGGAATTTAAAAAAGTAATATTATATATTTCCAAAGTGTATAGGTTAATAAAATTGGTAGCGTACCAATATCAAGAAGTCGTGAGCACTGTCTTGGAAGCTACTATGGAAGGAATGGAGAAGTTAAGCGTGCTAAGGGTGGAGCAGTGTGAGGATGGGTGACCGACCGGGAAGTGAGGACCACAAGTATGTAATTTGACATGAGAATGGAGTGAGAGCCATAAACATCTAATTTGACATGAGAATAGAGGTGATTAGATATTAGATAAATAAAGAAAATAGAGAAATTTTCCAAAAAAGAAAATACAAATTTTATTTCAAACAGACCTTTGAAAGGACGAGATGTCGCCTAGAGGGGGGGTGAATAGGCGTTTTAAAAACAATTACGGAATTGGCTTGAAGGAATGCGGAATTAAACTAACGTTTATTTTCTTCAAGCACAAGACCTAAATATGCTAGGCTCAACTAAGTGCAACAACAACAACTAGATATAAGCAAGATAGCACAAGATATAATTCACAAGTGATAAACAAGATATAAGTACTTCAAGCACGATGGCTATCACAAGGAAATAAACTCGGGTATAGAGATAACCGAGGCACGCGGAGACGAAGATGTATCCCGATGTTCACTTACATAAAGTAAGCTAATCATCGTTGGAGAGATGCGGGTAACCACGAAGGCCCCCGAACGCCACGAAGGCTCACCTTCTTCTCCGAGTCCCCCACGAAGCTAGGGACCCCTTCTTATGGTTAGCTTTTCCTCCACTCCGGAGATGGCAAGCTCCACAACCACTTCACAACTCCCACGAAGGGGAATCCCGGACCTCTTCACAATCTTCCACGAAGAGGTCACCGAGGCACCAACCGCCAAGCCAACTAGGAGGTCACCCTCCAAGAGTAACAAGCTCACGGTCTCTCACTCGAACAAATCGTAATGGAGAGCTCAACACTTGTGCAAGAATGCAAAGCAAGAACACAAGGGAAAGTGCTCAAATCCTTCTCTCTCAAATCCCACCAAAGCAACAAATGCTATGGAGGAGTTAGAGAGGAAGAACAAGGGTGGAGGTCAACCAATGACTCCAAGATCTAGATCCCAAAGGTTCCCCTCACTTAGAGGAGGAATGAGTTGGTGGAGATTGTAGATCTAGATCTCCTCTTCCAAATCCCTCAAAAAGATGCAAGAATCATAGGAGGGATGGAGGAGGAAGAAAGCTCAAGAGGTTCAACAATGGAGGTGAGAGAAAGGCTCAAGAACACCCTAGAACACTTACCAAACCGTTGGGGAAGAAGCCCCCTTTTATAGGGCAAGAAAACTGCCCGTTGGAGAGTTTTTTCGGTCATCCCGGAGCAGCCCGGAGCAGCCCGGAGCAGCTCCGGAGCAGCCCGGAGCAGAGCCCGGAGCAGCTCCGGCCGATACTCCGGAGCGAGTGCCCGGCCACTGCTCAGCCCGGAGCAGCCCGGAGCAGCTCCGGATTTCACTCCGGATTTGCAAAACTGCAAAAACACTCATACGGAAAACGCGATAACTTTTGCATCCGAACTCCGTTTTTAGCAAACTTGGACTTTTTGAAAAGCTTAGAAAAAGTACTACAACTTTATGCAGAGAAACACCAAGAAAAGTCAAGAGGAAAAATACGAAATGTGGAGAGGTGTGAAACCTTCCAAAGTGAAGAACCGGTAAAACCTCTCAACTCGAAAACGCAAAAGACGATGCATTTGGATTCCGTTTTCGATGAACTTGGGCTTGTTGGAAAGCTAGCAACAAGCACAAGAACCTCACATGGAGAAACACCAAGAAGCAACAAACTAGGAAGATGCAAAGTATGCAAAGGATTGAGCTCCCTATGACGATGTGATCAAGTTACCCAACCGAAAGCCCCTCTTGATAGTGCGGCTATCTATCCTATAACCCGGTCTCCCAACAAACACCTTGAGACCGGTAAAAGGAAAACCTAGCAAGGACATACCTTTGCCTTGAGCATCCCACTTGATCTTGATGATGATGCTTCATACTTCCGTCAAGCCGGAATGCTTCACTTGATCATTGTTGCTTCGTGAAGACTTTAATTTGCTCCCCCATAAAGCATTATGGGATAGCTTTGTTAACACTCATCTTCACAAGTCCATTATCACCAAATGGACGATAAGCTTCAAACATATGATCTTCTTGAGATGCATAGGGAATTCTTCATTTGATTGCATGCTCTAAGTCTTGGTCAACCATGGCTCAACTCATGAGACCATCGTGACCTCGACATAGAGCCATAACTTGAATTCTTCTCATGTAACCAAACTCTCAAGATCTTGAGACTCCTTGGCTTAGCACATAAGCTAGAGCATGGAATACTTGAGTTCTACACAAGAACAACATCTTTATTTCTTCTTCTTGATCATATTGGATTCATCTCTTCTATTCAATGATCTTGATGCCAATACTTAAGATATATCTTTATCTTCATGGCATCCAAGCCTTGAATCCAACACATGGACTTCAAGCAATTCCTATGAACAATTCCTTCATAAAAATCTCAATGAAAACATTAGTCCATAGGGATTGTCATTAATTACCAAAAACACACTTAGGGGCAATTTACCCTTACAATCTCCCCCATTTTGGTAATTGATGACAATCTCAACAAGAGGGTTTATATAATGAATGATAGAAACTAATATGCAACTTATCCGGGAATAAATTGCATACAAGAGGTTGTATTTGATATGGTCAAGTAACACAAAGCTACTACCGCATATCAAAATCAATTGTACTCACATAAACTACAACAAATATGGTTGATGTGAGTGCAACCAAAATATATAGAGCAAACTCCCCCACAATATATGCACGTGTGATGAACTTGAATTTCATTGCATACATTGTCAAGATAAACCTTTGATGGAGTTTACACTATATATTCAACCATGCAAAACATCTAACAAAGAAGAGATGCATGAAAGGTAAAACACTTAAGCACAAACCAAACTTAAGTATAAAAACCATTTCCCTTAAACCCTCTAAACTTCTCCCCCATTGGCAACGATTGCCAAAATGGATGAAGGAATTTAGAAGGCCAATATAGTATGAGTTCCTCCCCAAGATGTGCATTTCTCATAAAAATGAGTGAAATCATATGCACTTATCAAATTAATAATATTTGGAGGAAGTCAAACTATATTGAGGATCAAAGATTGCAAAAAAGATGACATAGTGAAGGAAACTTCAACGAATGAAGCAAGCAAGCAATCAAGAGACCCAAAGAACCAATTGGACACAAGGAGATGTGATGATAAGAGCTAGTAGGTGCTTTAAATGAAATAAGGAAGCTCCCCAAGGTCCATGCATAAATTTAAATTTTTGTTGCATTTGAATACAATATGCACAAACATGGAATCCTCACTCCCTATATATCATTTAAAACAAAACATGAGCACGAAAGAATACAAAAGGATCAATACGCTTATCAAAGTGAACTTTAGTCCAAAAAGATTCACGAGATATGAGTGCGAGAAGAAGCAATAAAGAATAAACAAGCACTCATAAATCAAGTTCTTACCAACACCATCAAGAACAAAATGTATAAGAAAGATGGTCGGCAAAGAACGAGGATATCAAGGGAAGAAATTAACACTCTTATGCATAAATATTTCTAAGTGGACAAAAAATCATGATGAACAATCCACAAAGGAACATGTATACACAAGAGGTTAGTTGAAATTAAGGAAGACATGATATCCAAGAAAGAGTCATAGAATATACCAAATAGCTTTGCTAGAAAGCATATATAGCTCAAGGCTCCATTTTCTATTATGGTATATTAATAAACTCCCCACACAAAATCATCAAAGCCATCACAACTAGCAATAAGGGATCAAAAGATAGTCGGGATGCTTTGATAGGCAACAAGCATAATAAAGAAGGGTACAACTTGCAACATTATCTATATTGCACATGAGAGAGCGTTGAGGAATTAATATGCAATAAATTGCTAAAATGGCATATTTGGGATTGGTGAATCATAAACATGATTTTATATACTTCCCATCATATGCAATCATCTCAACTTGCTCACTTATGAAATAAAGATATTTCTTTATAAGACCTTTGCAAGAACCGCAACATTTGCAAATAAATATTATCATGCCAAGAACCAACCTACAAGAGTTGGGATGCTAGAAAAGTATGCATGAATGTTATACTTGTTACCGAGATAGCAATGGTGTGATGTAGTAGATAAGAGTTCACCGATCGATCATCCTAGCTTGGCTCCAATAATCATATGGTGACAACACCTTCCTTATAAATGAGACAAGCATCCATTGCATCTCCAATGTACCTAAGACAACATTTAAGTACATCTTGGTCCCCAAACTTATTGGGTCCAAAGTGGTTAGACTAACCACAATACATATGATAGACTCCATAAAAATATGTGCATAGTTAAAGATAAAATTTGAATTTCATGCACATCTTAGCCATTTAGGATTTGATGGAGTATAACATATATATTGGATCAAAGAAAGCAACTAAGATACAAAAATAAGCATAAAGAGAATATGCACGCACCTATCTTTCAAGATCCAAAGAAGATACGATTTAGACAAAAACACCAAGAATACAAGGAGGTATAAAAGGTGTGGCAAAACACATTATTTGTCCAAATGACATCAAGGGAACAAATCAACAAATGATTTATTCGTAAAATTCAACAAATGAACCTAACAACTTATTGAGCATGAAAGAATAAATAAATAAAAGCATGCTCAACAATTTATCTCATTCGAGCAAATAAATCATAGAAGAAGGAATGAGATAACTAACTCCCAAACGAGCAAGGTTCCAACAAATAAACCAAACCCTCTACACTTTTCACAATGGCACAAGTACCGAAAACAAAAGGTTTGTCTTACAACAACACACACTTGATGGGGATCAAGAGATGAGACAAAGTCAAGCAAAAAGATCCTCAAGAAGGCAATAAGACAATGGGAGTCAAAAAAAAATTCTTGGCAAGAAATATGGGCAATAAGATGCAAATTCCAAGGTGAAGATGATCTAGAGGAATTACCACACATATATACGAATACCAATTGTCAAAGACAAGAAGTTCATATTGGAATTATTTCCCGGTGGTGTATTGCAAAGATATTCAAGATCAACTTCACAATAAAAGGCATATGGTTAAATATTCAAATTAAGCACCATGCACGAAAAAGGATTCTTGGTAGCTCCAAAAATAGTCAAACAATCATGCAAAGCAATGATTAGAGTAACTAGAAGCAAACGGCTTCCTACTTATGATATACATATAAATATATTTGAGTGAAACCGCACCAAGAATTCTTACTCAAACCAAGACCAAAGAAATGAGCAACAAAATGTTTTAAGAAAGAATGGAGCTTGTTTGAGCAAAGATGCCACCTAGGAACAAGATAATTAACAATATCAACTCTAAGTGGCAATACATCAAATGTTCACATTTCCTAGGCTTGTGATATGCATAAGACATATTACTCCCCCATAATGTGATATTAAATTCTTTTCAACAAAAGGCAAACAAAATCCAACTAGAGATAATTAATGGAGATATAGAATTTGAATTTCTCATGAGCATGGCATACCACATAGTGACTAGATAATCTTGCAATATCAATACTAAGTGGTATTACTCATGTGCACACATTTATAGGATTGTGAGGTGCGAATAGCAAATCACTCCCCCAAAATGGGATGTTCCATTAATCACTCAATAAGAGCCAAATAAGATACCATAAATATACATTAGAGGCTCAAAGCAAACACACAAGTATATGATGTGCCAAACACCCAACACCTACTTGAATACACAAGATAAGTAGGTATAAGGAACAACATATACAAACACATACTTGGTACAAAACCAAAACATGCAAAGGGGCAAGTAACTTACAATGTAAAGAGGTTAAGTACAAGTTACCGCAAAGAGGCACATTGGATATAAAATGATAGTGTCAATGACTTGGCTTGATGAAAATAAAATTAATGAAGATCCCTTAATTCTTCATGAGGTAGCCAAGTCTCCAATGCCCTCCACAAACACCTATTGATCAAATTTTAGCTTGTTGGTCCCCAACCAAGTTGGGTCCTAAGAGGTTAGTAACAATAGGCTTGGCAACCCAAATGGTTCTTTTCTTGACACCACTTTGAGTTCCAACAAACTTGGCAAACACATTGCCATCCTTATCTTTCCTAAGAGAATAATCATCATCAACAATGATAGGATTAGATAAGGTACCGCTTAAGCATGAAGAAGCAAAGTGCCCCTTCTCACGGCAAATATAGCAACAAGTGCTTCCCTTTCTCTTCTTCATTGATTTCTTGATTTGGGAAGCTTCATCTTGTTTCTTCTTGGGAAGTGGCCTATCTTCAACTTGAGGTCGAACTTGAGCTTGACCTTGTGCCCGCTTCCCTTGTTGCTTCTCACTCAAGTGCTTCTTCTTCAATGGGCAAGATCTCACATGATGCCCTTCAATCTTGCACTTGAAGCAAACAATCTTGGCCAAATTCTTGACTTGGTCTTGGCCCTTCTTCTTCTTGTTGCTCTTGGACTTGTTCTTGTTATTGGAGTTGAATCCAAGTCCACTCTTGTCATTAGGGGATTTTTGCACACTCAAAATATTATCGAGTGTGGATTTCCCTTCATGACGCTTATCCAAGTCTTTTTCCAAACTAGTGACTTGGGCCTTGAGCTCTTTGATTTCCTCTACAAGGTTAGTAGTAATACAAGTACTAGAGGAGGTAGAAGCTTCATTGTTAGAGCAAAAAGGCATAGCAAGTAATTCATCACAAGATGTAGCAATATTATGCCTAGACAAATTACTTGGACTAGCACAAGATAATATAGCATTTTGGTTCAAAGTAGTGCTAATGTCCAAATGAGGCTCACAAGATGTTTTCTTAGAGATACTTGCCTCATGAGCTAACTTTAGCCCATTATAAGAGATTAAGAGATCCCCATGAAAGCCCGAGAGCTTTTCATGGCTTTCCTCCAATTTCTTATAATTGCTTGTTAGCAACTCAAGTTGAGCCCTTAGCTCAACATTCTCCTTTAATATAGATGCTTCACAAGAAATAGAGTTAGTAGCACAAGCATCATTAATAGATTTAGCATTTGTAAGCTCATAAGATTTAATAGATTGAGATAGGCAAGAATTAGTATGCTTCTCTTCGGATAGCTCTTGCTTGAGGAGATTGAATCTCCGTTTCCCCTCATTAACAAGGGAGTTCAATTCCTTAATGGTCTCCTTGTAGTCAAACAAGATTTCCATTAAGTGTTCGACTTTAGCACGAGCATCATTATTACCACGAAGAGAGGCATACACAATTCCCATCTCATGCAAGAAAGCTTCATTATCATCATCATTATCATCATCATCATCACTCTCATCATAAGGAGATGTGTCGGGATTCAAAGTAGGAGTTACCTTTGAACCGCTTGCCATAAGGCACATGTGAACTTGCGTAGATGATGATGGAACTTCAATAGAAGCACATTCTTCATTTTCGAGTGTAGGACAAGCTCTTGCGAGATGTCCATACTCGTGGCATTCATAGCATTGCCTTCTCTTGATAGAAACCTTCTTGGTTCTTCTATTGATTTCTTCTTTAATTATGTGACCCAATTTTTCTTTAATTTCCTCTACATGGTTAGTCATACAACAACTAGAGGAAATAGAATCATTTTGAGTATGGTCACAACTAGAAACAAGCATATCATCACAAAATTTAATCAAGCAAATTTTAGGAGATATGCAAGGACCTTTAACACAAGAATGAGTAAAGAATTTCTTGCAAGAAGTGTTTAGGTCCAAACTCTCTACACCATTAGGATTTATAGAAATAGAATCATCGGTGCAAAGAACAAGACTACCATCATCACATATGATTTCTTCACTCACCATATCATTACCTTGTGACAAGTCACATGTTGGTGAAGTGGAAGAACTTGAACAATCATCATGACCGGATGTGGAAGCAATTTGGAGCTCTTCATGATGTGAAGGTGAAGAGAGCTCCTTGGGTTCACTTTCAACCTCAAGAGAAATAGACCCACCAAATGACTCTTCTAGCTTGGTCCATATCTCATGAGACGTCTTGCACTTTGAACCCATCAAGCAAACATAAACTATGGAGCTCACAGACAATAAAATTTCATTAAATACTTGAGCTTCTAGATGTAAATTTTTCTCATCCTCTATAGATAGACTTTGAGGATCCATCGGAGGAGAAAAGCCTACATCTAGAAATCGCTCTATATTTGGACACAAAGTCCGAAGATTAGAAAGCATGCGATTTCTCCATAGCATATAATTTGTGCCATCAAAAATAATTGTGTCATTGTGCACCAAATAACTAGCCGACATCTTTACTCTCAAGGCGGTAAAGCCTAAACAAGGAGAGACCTTGCTCTGATACCAATTGAAAGGACGAGATGTCGCCTAGAGGGGGGGGTGAATAGGCGTTTTAAAAACAATTACGGAATTGGCTTGAAGGAATGCGGAATTAAACTAACGTTTATTTTCTTCAAGCACAAGACCTAAATATGCTAGGCTCAACTAAGTGCAACAACAACAACTAGATATAAGCAAGATAGCACAAGATATAATTCACAAGTGATAAACAAGATATAAGTACTTCAAGCACGATGGCTATCACAAGGAAATAAACTCGGGTATAGAGATAACCGAGGCACGCGGAGACGAAGATGTATCCCGATGTTCACTTACATAAAGTAAGCTAATCATCGTTGGAGAGATGCGGGTAACCACGAAGGCCCCCGAACGCCACGAAGGCTCACCTTCTTCTCCGAGTCCCCCACGAAGCTAGGGACCCCTTCTTATGGTTAGCTTTTCCTCCACTCCGGAGATGGCAAGCTCCACAACCACTTCACAACTCCCACGAAGGGGAATCCCGGACCTCTTCACAATCTTCCACGAAGAGGTCACCGAGGCACCAACCGCCAAGCCAACTAGGAGGTCACCCTCCAAGAGTAACAAGCTCACGGTCTCTCACTCGAACAAATCGTAATGGAGAGCTCAACACTTGTGCAAGAATGCAAAGCAAGAACACAAGGGAAAGTGCTCAAATCCTTCTCTCTCAAATCCCACCAAAGCAACAAATGCTATGGAGGAGTTAGAGAGGAAGAACAAGGGTGGAGGTCAACCAATGACTCCAAGATCTAGATCCCAAAGGTTCCCCTCACTTAGAGGAGGAATGAGTTGGTGGAGATTGTAGATCTAGATCTCCTCTTCCAAATCCCTCAAAAAGATGCAAGAATCATAGGAGGGATGGAGGAGGAAGAAAGCTCAAGAGGTTCAACAATGGAGGTGAGAGAAAGGCTCAAGAACACCCTAGAACACTTACCAAACCGTTGGGGAAGAAGCCCCCTTTTATAGGGCAAGAAAACTGCCCGTTGGAGAGTTTTTTCGGTCATCCCGGAGCAGCCCGGAGCAGCCCGGAGCAGCTCCGGAGCAGCCCGGAGCAGAGCCCGGAGCAGCTCCGGCCGATACTCCGGAGCGAGTGCCCGGCCACTGCTCAGCCCGGAGCAGCCCGGAGCAGCTCCGGATTTCACTCCGGATTTGCAAAACTGCAAAAACACTCATACGGAAAACGCGATAACTTTTGCATCCGAACTCCATTTTTAGCAAACTTGGACTTTTTGAAAAGCTTAGAAAAAGTACTACAACTTTATGCAGAGAAACACCAAGAAAAGTCAAGAGGAAAAATACGAAATGTGGAGAGGTGTGAAACCTTCCAAAGTGAAGAACCGGTAAAACCTCTCAACTCAAAAACGCAAAAGACGATGCATTTGGATTCCGTTTTCGATGAACTTGGGCTTGTTGGAAAGCTAGCAACAAGCACAAGAACCTCACATGGAGAAACACCAAGAAGCAACAAACTAGGAAGATGCAAAGTATGCAAAGGATTGAGCTCCCTATGACGATGTGATCAAGTTACCCAACCGAAAGCCCCTCTTGATAGTGCGGCTATCTATCCTATAACCCGGTCTCCCAACAAACACCTTGAGACCGGTAAAAGGAAAACCTAGCAAGGACATACCTTTGCCTTGAGCATCCCACTTGATCTTGATGATGATGCTTCATACTTCCGTCAAGCCGGAATGCTTCACTTGATCATTGTTGCTTCGTGAAGACTTTAATTTGCTCCCCCATAAACCATTATGGGATAGCTTTGTTAACACTCATCTTCACAAGTCCATTATCACCAAATGGACGACAAGCTTCAAACATATGATCTTCTTGAGATGCATAGGGAATTCTTCATTTGATTGCATGCTCTAAGTCTTGGTCAACCATGGCTCAACTCATGAGACCATCGTGACCTCGACATAGAGCCATAACTTGAATTCTTCTCATGTAACCAAACTCTCAAGATCTTGAGACTCCTTGGCTTAGCACATAAGCTAGAGCATGGAATACTTGAGTTCTACACAAGAACAACATCTTTATTTCTTCTTCTTGATCATATTGGATTCATCTCTTCTATTCAATGATCTTGATGCCAATACTTAAGATATATCTTTATCTTCATGGCATCCAAGCCTTGAATCCAACACATGGACTTCAAGCAATTCCTATGAACAATTCCTTCATAAAAATCTCAATGAAAACATTAGTCCATAGGGATTGTCATTAATTACCAAAAACACACTTAGGGGCAATTTACCCTTACAATCTCCCCCATTTTGGTAATTGATGACAATCTCAACAAGAGGGTTTATATAATGAATGATAGAAACTAATATGCAACTTATCCGGGAATAAATTGCATACAAGAGGTTGTATTTGATATGGTCAAGTAACACAAAGCTACTACCGCATATCAAAATCAATTGTACTCACATAAACTACAACAAATATGGTTGATGTGAGTGCAACCAAAATATATAGAGCAAACTCCCCCACAATATATGCACGTGTGATGAACTTGAATTTCATTGCATACATTGTCAAGATAAACCTTTGATGGAGTTTACACTATATATTCAACCATGCAAAACATCTAACAAAGAAGAGATGCATGAAAGGTAAAACACTTAAGCACAAACCAAACTTAAGTATAAAAACCATTTCCCTTAAACCCTCTAAACTTCTCCCCCATTGGCAACGATTGCCAAAATGGATGAAGGAATTTAGAAGGCCAATATAGTATGAGTTCCTCCCCAAGATGTGCATTTCTCATAAAAATGAGTGAAATCATATGCACTTATCAAATTAATAATATTTGGAGGAAGTCAAACTATATTGAGGATCAAAGATTGCAAAAAAGATGACATAGTGAAGGAAACTTCAACGAATGAAGCAAGCAAGCAATCAAGAGACCCAAAGAACCAATTGGACACAAGGAGATGTGATGATAAGAGCTAGTAGGTGCTTTAAATGAAATAAGGAAGCTCCCCAAGGTCCATGCATAAATTTAAATTTTTGTTGCATTTGAATACAATATGCACAAACATGGAATCCTCACTCCCTATATATCATTTAAAACAAAACATGAGCACGAAAGAATACAAAAGGATCAATACGCTTATCAAAGTGAACTTTAGTCCAAAAAGATTCACGAGATATGAGTGCGAGAAGAAGCAATAAAGAATAAACAAGCACTCATAAATCAAGTTCTTACCAACACCATCAAGAACAAAATGTATAAGAAAGATGGTCGGCAAAGAACGAGGATATCAAGGGAAGAAATTAACACTCTTATGCATAAATATTTCTAAGTGGACAAAAAATCATGATGAACAATCCACAAAGGAACATGTATACACAAGAGGTTAGTTGAAATTAAGGAAGACATGATATCCAAGAAAGAGTCATAGAATATACCAAATAGCTTTGCTAGAAAGCATATATAGCTCAAGGCTCCATTTTCTATTATGGTATATTAATAAACTCCCCACACAAAATCATCAAAGCCATCACAACTAGCAATAAGGGATCAAAAGATAGTCGGGATGCTTTGATAGGCAACAAGCATAATAAAGAAGGGTACAACTTGCAACATTATCTATATTGCACATGAGAGAGCGTTGAGGAATTAATATGCAATAAATTGCTAAAATGGCATATTTGGGATTGGTGAATCATAAACATGATTTTATATACTTCCCATCATATGCAATCATCTCAACTTGCTCACTTATGAAATAAAGATATTTCTTTATAAGACCTTTGCAAGAACCGCAACATTTGCAAATAAATATTATCATGCCAAGAACCAACCTACAAGAGTTGGGATGCTAGAAAAGTATGCATGAATGTTATACTTGTTACCGAGATAGCAATGGTGTGATGTAGTAGATAAGAGTTCACCGATCGATCATCCTAGCTTGGCTCCAATAATCATATGGTGACAACACCTTCCTTATAAATGAGACAAGCATCCATTGCATCTCCAATGTACCTAAGACAACATTTAAGTACATCTTGGTCCCCAAACTTATTGGGTCCAAAGTGGTTAGACTAACCACAATACATATGATAGACTCCATAAAAATATGTGCATAGTTAAAGATAAAATTTGAATTTCATGCACATCTTAGCCATTTAGGATTTGATGGAGTATAACATATATATTGGATCAAAGAAAGCAACTAAGATACAAAAATAAGCATAAAGAGAATATGCACGCACCTATCTTTCAAGATCCAAAGAAGATACGATTTAGACAAAAACACCAAGAATACAAGGAGGTATAAAAGGTGTGGCAAAACACATTATTTGTCCAAATGACATCAAGGGAACAAATCAACAAATGATTTATTCGTAAAATTCAACAAATGAACCTAACAACTTATTGAGCATGAAAGAATAAATAAATAAAAGCATGCTCAACAATTTATCTCATTCGAGCAAATAAATCATAGAAGAAGGAATGAGATAACTAACTCCCAAACGAGCAAGGTTCCAACAAATAAACCAAACCCTCTACACTTTTCACAATGGCACAAGTACCGAAAACAAAAGGTTTGTCTTACAACAACACACACTTGATGGGGATCAAGAGATGAGACAAAGTCAAGCAAAAAGATCCTCAACAATACTTAAGATATATCTTTATCTTCATGGCATCCAAGCCTTGAATCCAACACATGGACTTCAAGCAATTCCTATGAACAATTCCTTCATAAAAATCTCAATGAAAACATTAGTCCATAGGGATTGTCATTAATTACCAAAAACACACTTAGGGGCAATTTACCCTTACAACCTTTAGTCCCGTCGGTGTTACGAACCGGAATCAAAGGTCCTCCAGCCGCAACACATGACCCAGACCACGTGGAGGCCCATTGGTTCCGGTTCGTAAACAACCGGGACTAAAGGCTTCACCCTTTAGTCCCGCTTTGTTAGTCCTGGTTGATACAACCGAGACTAATGGGCCTTACAAATCAGGATTAAAGGCCTTTTTTTCCACCAGTGATGTCTCCTAGATTAACAGACGACCCACAAAACCCTGGATGCCCCTACTCAAGTACGACATTGTATTACAAAGAAACTCGTGTCGTGACATATACGCCGTGTTAGAATTTTCAGGATTTTATTTCTACTTTTGGTACTTTTATTTACTTCTGTACAACTACACCTACTATTTTCGGGATTTTGACCTCTTCGCCTGTCTTACATTTGAAAATTTGGCATGTCGCGGCAGACTAAGCTCAAATGTGCACTATTGTCATCCAATACCACTGGACCAGGGGACTAAGTTGCAGAACATTGTTTACTCTCTTGAAAAAACACAAACAACAACCCAAAATGCAATAGTATAATATGAACGAGAGAAAAAAGGCATCGAAACATATCTAGTTACAAAATAATTTTTGCTTTTCTCATCTAAACAAATACAATGGTGAAAAGATATTTCGATTGGCACAAGCATTAACCTCTATTTTTTAAATCATGCATAAAAGATTGACATGATTGCCTTTCCAAGTTAGCTCTTTTAAATATAGGACAGGAGTGTGAAGACACAAAAATCCTGAAAATAGTAGGTGCAGAAGAAATAAAGTACCAAAGGTATAAATATTTTACTCGTATCTTAAATTCTAACGTGACGGATGTGTCATGACACAAAATAAGTTTCTTTCTAATACAAGTACCGTACTTGAGCTTCTTTCTAACATGAACTCCAATGGCTGAAGATACAAAGCGCTAAACTCGCTTATAAGCACAACTTCACACTCACAAACATAAGATCAAGCCAATGACTTATACATACCCAGTGAAACTAGAGCTATAAGCAGACTGCAACATGGGGCAGAAAACACAACAGTTGAGGAAACAAAGACGCCGACAAGGTTGAACGCATTCAAACCGACATGCAGCATGGCCCGGCCTTCGATCTCAATCACCGAATACAACCCTACCCCTAAAAGACAAGAGACACCGGCACTGGTGTGCTAAATCTCACCCTCGAACTCGAGTTGAAGCACCAACGAACGCTGCACCTAGCCATTTGGGAAAAAAAATTAAATAAGCCAACTCCGCCAAACATCACTATCACTACCACCACACTACCAGCAAAAGAGAGGCAAGCTCGTTCTGCATGGCCTTTATCTAATTGTGTTTATGCATCCAATGCAATATATTTAGATCTGATTGTAGAGTTTTGTAAATGAAACTATTCCACTTAACTCTATCAATCATCCCTTAATTAAGATTCTCCAATCTACTTATGCCATTAAATCATCCCAGTTAATTTCCATGATACTGAAGCATCATATTTTCCCGTGAAATGCCTTCACAACAACAGTTGATTTGTATCATGCCATAACTCATATATTAGGACTTGTTTCAGCAGTCATATACACTGCTCTATTTATGTAAGTGAGGAAATCAATACATCTCTGCATTTAGACAAAAAGGGCTACAATATTTGCATTATAGATCTTACTATGTCTCCAAATAGTTTGATTACCTTTCTCAAAGTATCACAATGAATGAATTCATGATTGAATCCTTACAAACAAATTGCAAGAACTAAATCTATTTGTTATTATCATAATTACTTTGTCTCTGAAATTATTTGAATGCCTTCAATTTAATTCAGTTCTCATCTTTATTAGATAGATGAGAGTGGATTTTTTGAGCAGGTGCTCAGCTACACCCTTCTATCTAGGTTGTTAATAGGTGCATCAAGATTCATGCTAGCCCCAATTTCCCGTCTCAAACAACTTCTCTTTTTTATATCTCTCACACTATACAAACTTTGAATCTGAAACTTAGCAGTTCAGTGTAACATTTGATATAGAATGTGGGAAAATTAGTTTAGAATTTTTATGACATTATATTAAATTTTTAAATAAAATTTATTGAATTTTAAATATTTCAAAATTTTAAATTTCACAAATAATCCTGAACTCATTCTAGTTGCAATATTACAATGACCTACGAAGTTTCAAACCCATTTGTTACACTGTTTGAGAGATTAAAAATGGCAAGCTCATAAAAGTAAAATTTTAGTAATCTCATTTGCACATTCATCATCCATGAGGACCATGAATAGTGAATTAGCCACATATCCTTTAAAAAATATACATTCACAAAGTGAATTTGAATTTCACACTTCTATTTTAAAATAGAACTTAATGCACGCATCATAATTCAAAATGTAGCTAAGTGCATATGTGTGTGTGTGGCGCCACATACATGTGGCGATCACACAAATTTTGAATTTAAACAAAATTTGCATCGGCACTTCTGGTTAATTTCAGTTTCAACGAAATTCAACAAAAATTTGAAATTCGTTCAAACATTGCCAATATATTGGAGTGTTGCCGTCCATGTTTTAGCAGAAAATTCGGCACTACTTTCACCGTGTTCACTCAAGTCACTGAAATTTTGGTGAAAAATGTCGAGCGTTTGCTCGAACTTGCTGTGCTTAGCAAGGCTGTCTCACAGCTCAGTTCATGAGTTTGGGACCATCGAATCAAGCACGGATTCATTCTCGAATGATTCAGTACTTAGAAACGGAGTCCAACACAAACTTGACATGTCCAGCTCAAGAAAGTTGCCTAGAACACAAATGTAATGACGGGACATGGCAAACATTATGCATGTGCCAAGGACCTGCCAAGAATCAAGAAATTAATGCCATGGACGGCGCCGGCGAGCGCTCAGCCGAATAGCATTTTGACGTGCGGGGTGAGGTCCTTGTGCGCCTCCTTGATGGTGCCCTCGGCGACGCCGGTGGCGACGGACACGTCCTTGACGGACCTGCCGGCGCCGGTGCGCTGCACGACCATGTAGATGATGGCGGCGGCGATGGACTCGGGGTTGCGGCGCACGTCGAGGCCTTCCTCGAGCCTCCGCACGGCCTCCCCGGCGTCCCGCACCTCCTGGTTGCCCAGGCCGAGCCTGGAGCAGAAGCGGCGCAGGTAGTCGGAGGCGCGCACGACGCCGATGTCCATCACCTGGCCGGCCTCCTCGCCGAGGATCCTCTTGATGTGCGTCGACATCTTGCCGATGGCCTTCCTGGCCTCGGCGCCTTCGGCGGTGACGGAGGCGAGCTCCTTGTAGGTCCGCGGCATGCCGAGGTTGCGGCAGGCGAGGTAGAGGCAGGCGGCGTAGACGGCGTCCTTGTTGCGGCCGCGCGGGCAGCCCTTGGCGTCCTCCAGCTTCTTGTACGTCTCCTTGGCCTGGTCCCGGATGGTGGCCACGAGGCCGAGCCGGTCCGCCATGTCGGCGATGCCGCGGAAGGCGTCGACGAGGGCCTTGTCGGAGGCCGAGCCGGCGTCGAAGGGCACCGACATCCTGGGCAGGGCGTTGTCGCCAGTGGCGGAGGATTTGGCGTTGGGTTTCTTGGAGTAGTTGATGACGGTTGAGAGCTTGGCGTCGAGGAAGGGGTCGCCCGTGGAGCCGACGCGGCTGGGGTCGCGGTCATCGCCGCCGGCGTCGTCGTTGAAGGAGCGCCACTCGGAGCCCTCGTCGACGTAGTGCGCGTCGAGGACGAGCGCGCACTCGGTGCAGATGGTGTCGCCGGTGGCGTGGTCGAGGACCACCTCCGTCGCGCGGTGGCAGTCCGGGCAGAACACCCGCTCGTCCGACGCAGAGCTGTTCATGGCTGCTGCTGCTGTGCTGCCGGCCGTGCGCGAGCTCGTCCCAATTTCGGGATGAATCGAGGCTGCGCGATGCGGCGGCGGCGGCGGCAGGCGTGGGGAAAGTAAAGAGGATCTTTGGGAGGGGGGGTGGGCTGGAATTTATAGACGGACGTAGGTCGGTTGAGAGACGTATGCGTGACGGACAGAGACGCGAGTTGGACTAGGATACGAGTTTCGACCTAGGGAGCACTTTCCTTGTTGTTTCTATTCCACTCACACGCCAACGCGTGGCCCAACTTTTTTTTTTGAACATAGAAATTTTTAATCAAATTATGTGCATTTTACAGAGATAAGCGTGAAAGGAGCCACGCTAGATACAGAAAGGAATGTCCTTGGCAGGACATTGACCTACTTCTGGGCATAAGCATCGAATAGCTAAAGAGGCATTCTGAACTCTAAGAGCTAGACGAGCCTGATGATCTGCTTTGATATTCCTACTGTTGGAATTTGGCTGTGGGCTTTGGTCCATGGCCCAATACAAATTCTGAAATTCTCATGGTCCATTCATGCCTAGCAAGGGATGGCACCAAAGTTTAGTCCCACCTTGCTAGTTTGAGGGGAGTTGCACCAATATATATAGTGGGGTGTTCTACTACCTCCTAAAGTGAGAGAAGAGGAGAGACTTACACGCGCGCTCCTCCTCCTCCGCCGCCCGCCTCGCCACTACATCGACGACATGGCTGACGACGCTGGTGCCAATGCCAACGCGAATCTGAACGCGAACGTGAATCCTCCTGCAGCACCGTATGCAATCTGTACCCATCTTTTACAGTTTATGTTACAATTTCTTGTACTAGCGTTTGGAATAGATGTGATCTCTTTATCTGTGTTAGATGTGATCTGTTCGTCTATTCTGCTAGTATGCATGATTAGATTAATTTCTGCAATTATCATCATGCTTTATCATTGGTTATTTCGGATTAAATCTTATGGTAAATTGCTTATATTTTCAACAATCCAAAAACCTGATTATAGGCAACTGAGTCCAACTGGTTTGGCCGCGGCTACAAGGCCGCCTCCCTTTGATGGTGTCCATTATAAGAGATGGCGCACGAGAGCAGTTCTATGGTTGAAAAACCTAGGCTGCTATAGCGCCACTCTTGGCAGACCTGAGGGAGATCTTTCTCCTGCTCAGGAGGAAGCTTTTCAGAAAGTCGACACCATGTTTATGGGGGCTTTGTTCAACATTCTTGGTGACAACATTGTTGACACCTATATGTCATTTGATAATGGCAAGGATGCGTGGGATGCGTTGGAAGCCAAGTTTGGTGTTTCCGACGCTGGCACTGAGCTGTATATCATGGAGCAATTCTATGATTATAAGATGACTGATGACCGTCCCATTGTGGAGCAGGCTCATGAGATACAGTCTCTTGCCAAAGAACTCGAGCAGTTCAAGTGTACCTTACCGGACAAGTTCGTGGCCGGTGGCATTATTGCCAAGCTTCCTCCATCATGGAGGAACTTTGCTACTTCTCTGAAACATAAGAGACAGGAGTTTTCCATTTCGGATCTCATTGGTTCTCTTCATGTTGAGGAAAAGGCGAGAGCAAAGGATACACGTGTTCGAGGCTTTGATGGAAGCTCTAGTGCACATGTGGTGCAGAAAAATAACTTCCAGTCCCACAAGTCCAAGAATAAGAACAAGTTTGAGGGCAAGGGAAAGTTTGACGGCAAGAACAAGGCCTCGCAGACTACCAACTTCAAGAAGAAGACTGAGTTTAAGAAGAAAGGATCCTGCCATGTGTGTGGTGATCCGAATCATTGGGCTCCTAGCTGCCCTAAACGCTTTGATAAGCGTTCACATGGAAATGGCGGTAATTCTGCCAATGTTGTTGTTGGTGATACTGATATGAAGGATGCTGGGTACGGTATATTTCCTACTATCCTTTCAGTTTGTCATTCGCCTGAATGGTGGATTGACACCGGTGCCAATATACATGTATGTGCTGATATTTCCATGTTTTCTTCTTATCAGGTCGCACGGGCTGGCTCCGTGCTGATGGGAAACGGCTCACGTGCTTTTGTTCAAGGTGTTGGTACGGTAAATCTGAAGTTCACTTCGGGGAAGACCGTACAGCTGAAGAATGTGCAGCACGTTCCCTCCATCAATAAAAATCTCGTCAGCGGATCTCTTCTGTGTCGAGATGGTTTTAAGTTGGTGTTTGAGTCCAATAAAGTTGTAATATCTAAATATGGACAATTTGTTGGGAAAGGCTATGAGTGCGGAGGCTTGTTCCTGAAAGGACGAGATGTCGCCTAGAGGGGGGGGGGGGGTGAATAGGCGTTTTAAAAACAATTACGGAATTGGCTTGAAGAAATGCGGAATCAAACTAACGTTTATTTTCTTCAAGCACAAGACCTAAATATGCTAGGCTCAACTAAGTGCAACAACAACAACTAGATATAAGCAAGATAGCACAAGATATAATTCACAAGTGATAAACAAGATATAAGTACTTCAAGCACGATGGCTATCACAAGGAAATAAACTCGGGTATAGAGATAACCGAGGCACGCGGAGACGAAGATGTATCCCGATGTTCACTTACATAAAGTAAGCTAATCACCGTTGGAGAGATGCGGGTAACCACGAAGGCCCCCGAACGCCACGAAGGCTCACCTTCTTCTCCGAGTCCCCCACGAAGCTAGGGACCCCTTCTTATGGTTAGCTTTTCCTCCACTCCGGAGATGGCAAGCTCCACAACCACTTCACAACTCCCACGAAGGGGAATCCCGGGCCTCTTCACAATCTTCCACGAAGAGGACACCGTGGCACAACCACCGAGCCAACTAGGAGGTCACCCTCCAAGAGTAACAAGCTCACGGTCTCTCACTCGAACAAATCGTAATGGAGAGCTCAACACTATGCAAGGATGCAAAGCAAGAACACAAGAGGAAGTGCTCAAATCCTTCTCTCCCAAATCCCACCAAGGCAACAAATGCTATGGAGGAGTTAGAGAGGAAGAACAAGGGTGGAGGTCAACCAATGACTCCAAGATCTAGATCCAATGGGTTCCCCTCACTTAGAGGAGGAATTGATTGGTGGAGTTGTAGATCTAGATCTCCTCTTCCAAATCCCTCAAAAATATGCAAGAATCATTGGAGGGAATAGAGAGGGAGCAAGCTCAAGAGAGGCAACAATGGAGGTGAGAGAAAAGCTCAAGAACACTTTAGAACACCTACCAAACCGTTGGGGAAGAAGCCCCCTTTTATAGGGCAAGAAAACTGCCCGTTACAGAGTTTTCGGGGCGCTCCGGAGCAGAGCCCGGAGCAGCTCCGGATTGCACTCCGGAGTAAGTAGATAGGCACTGCTCAGCCCGGAGCAGAGCCCGGAGCAGCTCCGGATTTGGAAAACTGCAAAAACCCTCATACGAAAAACGCGATAACTTTTGCATCCGAACTCCGTTTTTAGCAAACTTGGACTTTTTGAAAAGCTTAGAAAAAGTACTACAACTTTATGCAGAGAAACACCAAGAAAAGTCAAGAGGAAAAATACGAAATGTGGAGAGGTGTGAAACCTTCCAAAGTGAAGAACCGGTAAAACCTCTCAACTCGAAAACGCAATAGAAGATGCATTTGGATTCCGTTTTCGATGAACTTGGGCTTGTTGGAAAGCTAGCAACAAGCACAAGAACCTCACATGGAGAAACACCAAGAAGCAACAAACTAGGAAGATGCAAAGTATGCAAAGGATTGAGCTCCCTATGACGATGTGATCAAGTTACCCAACCGAAAGCCCCTCTTGATAGTGCGGCTATCTATCCTATAACCCGGTCTCCCAACAAACACCTTGAGACCGGTAAAAGGAAAACCTAGCAAGGACATACCTTTGCCTTGAGCATCCCGCTTGATCTTGATGAAGAAGCTTCATTTGATTTCATTCTCCCATGGGCCATATTTAATCCTTCTTTTGATGTAAGCCCATGGGAAGATACTTGATTCCACTATTCTCTCTTCATCTTGGTCAACCTTGTATCTACTCATGCTCTATCGAATCTCTCTTAAGATGCATAGGGAATTCTTCATTTGATTGCATGCTCTAAGTCTTGGTCAACCATGGCTCAACTCATGAGACCATCGTGACCTCGACATAGAGCCATAACTTGAATTCTTCTCATGTAACCAAACTCTCAAGATCTTGAGACTCCTTGGCTTAGCACATAAGCTAGAGCATGGAATACTTGAGTTCTACACAAGAACAACATCTTTATTTCTTCTTCTTGATCATATTGGATTCATCTCTTCTATTCAATGATCTTGATGCCAATACTTAAGATATATCTTTATCTTCATGGCATCCAAGCCTTGAATCCAACACATGGACTTCAAGCAATTCCTATGAACAATTCCTTCATAAAAATCTCAATGAAAACATTAGTCCATAGGGATTGTCATTAATTACCAAAAACACACTTAGGGGCAATTTACCCTTACAATCTCCCCCATTTTGGTAATTGATGACAATCTCAACAAGAGGGTTTATATAATGAATGATAGAAACTAATATGCAACTTATCCGAGAATAAATTGCATACAAGAGGTTGTATTTGATATGGTCAAGTAACACGAAGCTACTACCGCATATCAAAATCAATTGTACTCACATAAACTACAACAAATGTGGTTGATGTGAGTGCAACCAAAATATATAGAGCAAACTCTCCCACAATATATGCACGTGTGATGAACTTGAATTTCATTGCATACATTGTCAAGATAAACCTTTGATGGAGTTTACACTATATATTCAACCATGCAAAACATCTAACAAAGAAGAGATGCATGAAAGGTAAAACACTTAAGCACAAACCAAACTTAAGTATAAAAACCATTTCCCTTAAACCCTCTAAACTTCTCCCCCATTGGCAACGATTGCCAAAATGGATGAAGGAATTTAGAAGGCCAATATAGTATGATTTCCTCCCCAAGATGTGCATTTCTCATAAAAATGTGTGAAATCATATGCACTTATCAAATTAACAATATTTGGAGGAAGTCAAACCATATTGAGGATCAAAGATTGCAAAAAGATGACATAGTGAAGGAAGCTTCAACGAATGAAGCAAGCAAGCAATCAAGAGACCCAAAGAACCAATTGGACACAAGAAGAAGTGATGATAAGAGCTACTAGGTGCTTTAAATGAAATAAGGAAGCTCCCCAAGGTCCATGCATAAATTTAAATTTTTGTTGCATTTGAATACAATATGCACAAACATGGAATTCTCACTCCCTATATATCATTTAAAACAAAACATGAGCACGGAAGAATACAAATGGATCAATACGCTTATCAAAGTTAAATTTAGTCCAAAAAGATTCACGAGATATGAGTGCGAGAAGAAGCAATAAAGAATAAACAAGCACTCATAAATCAAGTTCTTACCAACACCATCAAGAACAAAATGGATAAGAAAGATGGTCGGCAAAGAACGAGGATATCAAGGGAAGAAATTAACACTCTTATGCATATATATTTTTAAGTGGACAAAAAATCATGATGAACAATCCACAAAGGAACATGTATACACAAGAGGTTAGTTGAAATTAAGGAAGACATGATATCCAAGAGAGAGTCATAGAATATACCAAATAGCTTTGCTAGAAAGCATATATAGCTCAAGGCTCCATTTTCCATTATGGTATATTAATAAACTCCCCACGCAAAATCATCAAAGCCATCACAACTAGCAATAAGGGATCAAAAGATAGTCGGGATGCTTTGAAAGGCAACAAGCATAATAAAGAAGTGAACAACTTGCAACATTATCTATATTGCATATGAGAGAGCATTGAGGAATTAATATACAATAAATTGCTAAAGGGCATATTGGGATTGGTGAATCATAAACATGATTTTATATACTCCCCATCATATGCAATTATCTCAACATGCTCACATATACAATAAAGAGATTTCTTTATAAGACCTTTGCAAGAACCACAACATTTGCAAATAAATATTATCATGCCAAGAGCCAACCAACAAGAGTTGGGATGCTAGAAAAGTATGCATGAATGTTATACTTGTTACCGAGATAGCAATGGTGTAATGTAGTAGATAAGAGTTCGCCGGTTATCCTAGCTTGGCTCCAATAATCATATGGTGATAACACCTTCCTTATAAACGAGACAAGCATCCATTGCATCTCCAATGTACCTAAGACATCATTCAAGTACATCTTGGTCCCCAAACTTATTGGGTCCAAAGTGGTTAGACTAACCACAATACATATGATAGACTCCATAAAAATATGTGCATAGTTAAAGATGAAATTTGAATTTCATGCACATCTTAGCCATTTAGGATTTGATGGAGTATAACATATATATTGGATCAAAGAAAGCAACAAAGATACAAAAATAAGCATAAAGAGAATATGCATGCACCTATCTTTCAAGATCCAAAGAAGATACGATTTAGACAAAAACACCAAGAATACAAGGAGGTATAAAAGGTGTGGCAAAACACATTATTTGTCCAAATGACATCAAGGGAACAAATCAACAAATGATTTATTCATAAAATTCAACAAATGAACCTAACAACTTATTGAGCATGAAAGAATAAATAAATAAAAGCATGCTCAACAATTTATCTCATTCGAGCAAATAAATCATAGAAGAAGGAATGAGATAACTAACTCCCAAAAGAGCAAGGTTCCAACAAATAAACCAAACCCTCTACACTTTTCACAATGGCACAAGTACCGAAAAGAAAAGGTTTGTCTTACAACAACACACACTTGATGGGGATCAAGAGATGAGACAAAGTCAAGCAAAAAGATCCTCAAGAAGGCAATAAGACAATGGGAGTCAAAATAATTTCTTGGCACGAAATATGGGCAATAAGATGCAAATTCCAAGGTGAAGATGATCTAGAGGAATTACCACACATATATACGAATACCAATTGTCAAAGACAAGAAGTTCATGTTGGAATTATTTCCCGGTGGTGTATTGCAAAGATATTCAAGATCAACTTCACAATAAAAGGCATATGGTTAAATATTCAAATTAAGCACCATGCACGAAAAAGGATTCTTGGTAGCTCCAAAAATAGTCAAACAATCATGCAAAGCAATGATTAGAGTAACTAGAAGCAAACGGCTTCCTACTTATGATATACATATAAATATATTTGAGTGAAACCGCACCAAGAATTCTTACTCAAACCAAGACCAAAGAAATGAGCTATAAAATCTTTTAAGAAATAACGGAGCTTGTTTGAGCAAACATGCCACCTAGGAATAAGATAACTTAAAATATCAACTCTAAGTGGCAAAACCTCAAATGTTCACATTTCCTAGGCTTGTGATATGCACAAGGCATATTACTCCCCCAAAATGTGATATTAAATTCTTTTCAACAAAAGGCAAATAAAATTCAACTAGAGATAATTAATGGAGATATAGAATTTGAATTTCTCATGAGCATGGCATACCACATAGTGACTAGATAATCTTGCAATATCAATACTAAGTGGTATTACTCATGTGCACACATTTATAGGATTGTGAGGTGCCAATGGCAAATCACTCCCCCAAAATGGGATGTTCCATTAATCACTCGATAAGAGCCAAATAAGATACCATTAATATACATTAGAGGCTCGAAGCAAACACACAAATATATGATGTGCCAAACACCCAACACCTACTTGAATACACAAGATAAGTAGGTATAAGGAACAACATATACAAACACATACTTGGTACAAAACCAAAAACATGCAAAGGGGCAAGTAACTTACAATGTAAAGAGGTTAAGTACAAGTTACCGCAAAGAGGCACATTGGATATAAAATGATAGTGTCAATGACTTGGCTTGATGAAAATAAAATTAATGAAGATCCCTTAATTCTTCATGAGGTAGCCAAGTCTCCAATGCCCTCCACAAACACCTATTGATCAAGTTTTAGCTTGTTGGTCCCCAACCAAGTTGGGTCCTAAGAGGTTAGTAACAATAGGCTTGGCAACCCAAATGGTTCTTTTCTTGACACCACTTTGAGTTCCAACAAACTTGGCAAACACATTGCCATCCTTATCTTTCCTAAGAGAATAATCATCATCAACAATGATAGGATTAGATAAGGTACCGCTTAAGCATGAAGAAGCAAAGTGCCCCTTCTCACGGCAAATATAGCAACAAGTGCTTCCCTTTCTCTTCTTCATTGATTTCTTGATTTGGGAAGCTTCATCTTGTTTCTTCTTGGGAAGTGGCCTATCTTCAACTTGAGGTTGTGCTTGAGCTTGAACTTGTGGCCTCTTCCCTTGTTGCTTCTCACTCAAGTGCTTCTTCTTTAATGGGCAAGATCTCACATGATGCCCTTCAATCTTGCACTTGAAGCAAACAATCTTGGCCAAATTCTTGACTTGGTCTTGGCCCTTCTTCTTCTTGTTGCTCTTGGACTTGTTCTTGTTATTGGAGTTGAATCCAAGTCCACACTTGTCATTAGGGGATTTTTGCACACTCAAAATATTATCGAGTGTGGATTTCCCTTCATGACGCTTCTCCAAGTCTTTCTCCAAACTAGTGACTTGGGCCTTGAGCTCTTTGATTTCCTCTACAAGGTTAGTAGTAACACAAGAACTAGAGGAAGTAGAAGCTTCATTGTTAGAGCAACAAGGCATAGCAAGTAATTCATCACAAGATGTAGCAATATTATGCCTAGACAAATTACTTGGACTAGCACAAGATAATATAGCATTTTGGTTCAAAGTAGTGCTAATGTCCAAATGAGGCTCACAAGATGTTTCCTTAGTGATGCTTGCCTCATGAGCTAACTTTAGCCCATTATAAGAGATTAAGAGATCCCCATGAGAGCCCGAGAGCTTTTCATGGCTTTCCTCCAATTTCTTATAATTGCTTGTTAGCAACTCAAGTTGAGCCCTTAGCTCAACATTCTCCTTTAATATAGATGCTTCACAAGAAATAGAGTTAGTAGCACAAGCATCATTAATAGATTTAGCATTTGTAAGCTCATAAGATTTAATAGATTGAGATAGGCAAGAATTAGTATGCTTCTCTTCGGATAGCTCTTGCTTGAGGAGATTGAATCTCTGTTTCCCCTCATTAACAAGGGAGTTCAATTCCTTAATGGTCTCCTTGTGGTCAAACAAGGTTTCCATTAAGTGTTCGACTTTAGCACGAGCATCATTATTACCACGAAGAGAGGCATACACAATTCCCATCTCATGCAAGAAAGCTTCATTATCATCATCATTATCATCATCATCATCACTCTCATCATAAGGAGATGTGTCGGGATTCAAAGTAGGAGTTACCTTTGAACCGCTTGCCATAAGGCACATGTGAACTTGCGTAGATGATGATGGAACTTCAATAGAAGCACATTCTTCATTTTCGAGTGTAGGACAAGCTCTTGCGAGATGTCCATACTCGTGGCATTCATAGCATTGCCTTCTCTTGATAGAAACCTTCTTGGTTCTTCTATTGATTTCTTCTTTAATTATGTGACCCAATTTTTCTTTAATTTCCTCTACATGGTTAGTCATACAACAACTAGAGGAAATAGAATCATTTTGAGTATGGTCACAACTAGAAACAAGCATATCATCACAAAATTTAATCAAGCAAATTTTAGGAGATATGCAAGGACCTTTAACACAAGAATGAGTAAAGAATTTCTTGCAAGAAGTGTTTAGGTCCAAACTCTCTACACCATTAGGATTTATAGAAATAGAATCATTGGTGCAAAGAACAAGACTACCAACATCACATATGATTTCTTCACTCACCGTATCATTACCTTGTGACAAGTCACATGTTGGTGAAGTGGAAGAACTTGAACAATCATCACGACCGGATGTGGAAGCAACTTGGAGCTCTTCATGATGTGAAGGTGAAGAGAGCTCCTTGGGTTCACTTTCAACCTCAAGAGAAATGGACCCACCAAATGACTCTTCTAGCTTGGTCCATATCTCATGAGACGTCTTGCACTTTGAACCCATCAAGCAAACATAAACTATGGAGCTCACAGACAATAAAATTTCATTAAATACTTGAGCTTCTAGATGTAAATTTTTCTCATCCTCTATAGATAGACTTTGAGGATCCATCGGAGGAGAAAAGCCTACATCTAGAAATCGCTCTATATTTGGACACAAAGTCCGAAGATTGCAAAGCATGCGATTTCTCCATAAGTTATAATTTGTGCCATCAAAAATAATTGTGTCATTGTGCACTAAATAACTAGCCGACATCTTTACTCTCAAGGCGGTGAAGCCTAAACAAGGAGAGACCTTGCTCTGATACCAATTGAAATGACGAGATGTCGCCTAGAGGGGGGGGGTGAATAGGCGTTTTAAAAACAATTACGGAATTGGCTTGAAGAAATGCGGAATCAAACTAACGTTTATTTTCTTCAAGCACAAGACCTAAATATGCTAGGCTCAACTAAGTGCAACAACAACAACTAGATATAAGCAAGATAGCACAAGATATAATTCACAAGTGATAAACAAGATATAAGTACTTCAAGCACGATGGCTATCACAAGGAAATAAACTCGGGTATAGAGATAACCGAGGCACGCGGAGACGAAGATGTATCCCGATGTTCACTTACATAAAGTAAGCTAATCACCGTTGGAGAGATGCGGGTAACCACGAAGGCCCCCGAACGCCACGAAGGCTCACCTTCTTCTCCGAGTCCCCCACGAAGCTAGGGACCCCTTCTTATGGTTAGCTTTTCCTCCACTCCGGAGATGGCAAGCTCCACAACCACTTCACAACTCCCACGAAGGGGAATCCCGGGCCTCTTCACAATCTTCCACGAAGAGGACACCGTGGCACAACCACCGAGCCAACTAGGAGGTCACCCTCCAAGAGTAACAAGCTCACGGTCTCTCACTCGAACAAATCGTAATGGAGAGCTCAACACTATGCAAGGATGCAAAGCAAGAACACAAGAGGAAGTGCTCAAATCCTTCTCTCCCAAATCCCACCAAGGCAACAAATGCTATGGAGGAGTTAGAGAGGAAGAACAAGGGTGGAGGTCAACCAATGACTCCAAGATCTAGATCCAATGGGTTCCCCTCACTTAGAGGAGGAATTGATTGGTGGAGTTGTAGATCTAGATCTCCTCTTCCAAATCCCTCAAAAATATGCAAGAATCATTGGAGGGAATAGAGAGGGAGCAAGCTCAAGAGAGGCAACAATGGAGGTGAGAGAAAAGCTCAAGAACACTTTAGAACACCTACCAAACCGTTGGGGAAGAAGCCCCCTTTTATAGGGCAAGAAAACTGCCCGTTACAGAGTTTTCGGGGCGCTCCGGAGCAGAGCCCGGAGCAGCTCCGGATTGCACTCCGGAGTAAGTAGATAGGCACTGCTCAGCCCGGAGCAGAGCCCGGAGCAGCTCCGGATTTGGAAAACTGCAAAAACCCTCATACGAAAAACGCGATAACTTTTGCATCCGAACTCCGTTTTTAGCAAACTTGGACTTTTTGAAAAGCTTAGAAAAAGTACTACAACTTTATGCAGAGAAACACCAAGAAAAGTCAAGAGGAAAAATACGAAATGTGGAGAGGTGTGAAACCTTCCAAAGTGAAGAACCGGTAAAACCTCTCAACTCGAAAACGCAATAGAAGATGCATTTGGATTCCGTTTTCGATGAACTTGGGCTTGTTGGAAAGCTAGCAACAAGCACAAGAACCTCACATGGAGAAACACCAAGAAGCAACAAACTAGGAAGATGCAAAGTATGCAAAGGATTGAGCTCCCTATGACGATGTGATCAAGTTACCCAACCGAAAGCCCCTCTTGATAGTGCGGCTATCTATCCTATAACCCGGTCTCCCAACAAACACCTTGAGACCGGTAAAAGGAAAACCTAGCAAGGACATACCTTTGCCTTGAGCATCCCGCTTGATCTTGATGAAGAAGCTTCATTTGATTTCATTCTCCCATGGGCCATATTTAATCCTTCTTTTGATGTAAGCCCATGGGAAGATACTTGATTCCACTATTCTCTCTTCATCTTGGTCAACCTTGTATCTACTCATGCTCTATCGAATCTCTCTTAAGATGCATAGGGAATTCTTCATTTGATTGCATGCTCTAAGTCTTGGTCAACCATGGCTCAACTCATGAGACCATCGTGACCTCGACATAGAGCCATAACTTGAATTCTTCTCATGTAACCAAACTCTCAAGATCTTGAGACTCCTTGGCTTAGCACATAAGCTAGAGCATGGAATACTTGAGTTCTACACAAGAACAACATCTTTATTTCTTCTTCTTGATCATATTGGATTCATCTCTTCTATTCAATGATCTTGATGCCAATACTTAAGATATATCTTTATCTTCATGGCATCCAAGCCTTGAATCCAACACATGGACTTCAAGCAATTCCTATGAACAATTCCTTCATAAAAATCTCAATGAAAACATTAGTCCATAGGGATTGTCATTAATTACCAAAAACACACTTAGGGGCAATTTACCCTTACAATCTCCCCCATTTTGGTAATTGATGACAATCTCAACAAGAGGGTTTATATAATGAATGATAGAAACTAATATGCAACTTATCCGAGAATAAATTGCATACAAGAGGTTGTATTTGATATGGTCAAGTAACACGAAGCTACTACCGCATATCAAAATCAATTGTACTCACATAAACTACAACAAATGTGGTTGATGTGAGTGCAACCAAAATATATAGAGCAAACTCTCCCACAATATATGCACGTGTGATGAACTTGAATTTCATTGCATACATTGTCAAGATAAACCTTTGATGGAGTTTACACTATATATTCAACCATGCAAAACATCTAACAAAGAAGAGATGCATGAAAGGTAAAACACTTAAGCACAAACCAAACTTAAGTATAAAAACCATTTCCCTTAAACCCTCTAAACTTCTCCCCCATTGGCAACGATTGCCAAAATGGATGAAGGAATTTAGAAGGCCAATATAGTATGATTTCCTCCCCAAGATGTGCATTTCTCATAAAAATGTGTGAAATCATATGCACTTATCAAATTAACAATATTTGGAGGAAGTCAAACCATATTGAGGATCAAAGATTGCAAAAAGATGACATAGTGAAGGAAGCTTCAACGAATGAAGCAAGCAAGCAATCAAGAGACCCAAAGAACCAATTGGACACAAGAAGAAGTGATGATAAGAGCTACTAGGTGCTTTAAATGAAATAAGGAAGCTCCCCAAGGTCCATGCATAAATTTAAATTTTTGTTGCATTTGAATACAATATGCACAAACATGGAATTCTCACTCCCTATATATCATTTAAAACAAAACATGAGCACGGAAGAATACAAATGGATCAATACGCTTATCAAAGTTAAATTTAGTCCAAAAAGATTCACGAGATATGAGTGCGAGAAGAAGCAATAAAGAATAAACAAGCACTCATAAATCAAGTTCTTACCAACACCATCAAGAACAAAATGGATAAGAAAGATGGTCGGCAAAGAACGAGGATATCAAGGGAAGAAATTAACACTCTTATGCATATATATTTTTAAGTGGACAAAAAATCATGATGAACAATCCACAAAGGAACATGTATACACAAGAGGTTAGTTGAAATTAAGGAAGACATGATATCCAAGAGAGAGTCATAGAATATACCAAATAGCTTTGCTAGAAAGCATATATAGCTCAAGGCTCCATTTTCCATTATGGTATATTAATAAACTCCCCACGCAAAATCATCAAAGCCATCACAACTAGCAATAAGGGATCAAAAGATAGTCGGGATGCTTTGAAAGGCAACAAGCATAATAAAGAAGTGAACAACTTGCAACATTATCTATATTGCATATGAGAGAGCATTGAGGAATTAATATACAATAAATTGCTAAAGGGCATATTGGGATTGGTGAATCATAAACATGATTTTATATACTCCCCATCATATGCAATTATCTCAACATGCTCACATATACAATAAAGAGATTTCTTTATAAGACCTTTGCAAGAACCACAACATTTGCAAATAAATATTATCATGCCAAGAGCCAACCAACAAGAGTTGGGATGCTAGAAAAGTATGCATGAATGTTATACTTGTTACCGAGATAGCAATGGTGTAATGTAGTAGATAAGAGTTCGCCGGTTATCCTAGCTTGGCTCCAATAATCATATGGTGATAACACCTTCCTTATAAACGAGACAAGCATCCATTGCATCTCCAATGTACCTAAGACATCATTCAAGTACATCTTGGTCCCCAAACTTATTGGGTCCAAAGTGGTTAGACTAACCACAATACATATGATAGACTCCATAAAAATATGTGCATAGTTAAAGATGAAATTTGAATTTCATGCACATCTTAGCCATTTAGGATTTGATGGAGTATAACATATATATTGGATCAAAGAAAGCAACAAAGATACAAAAATAAGCATAAAGAGAATATGCATGCACCTATCTTTCAAGATCCAAAGAAGATACGATTTAGACAAAAACACCAAGAATACAAGGAGGTATAAAAGGTGTGGCAAAACACATTATTTGTCCAAATGACATCAAGGGAACAAATCAACAAATGATTTATTCATAAAATTCAACAAATGAACCTAACAACTTATTGAGCATGAAAGAATAAATAAATAAAAGCATGCTCAACAATTTATCTCATTCGAGCAAATAAATCATAGAAGAAGGAATGAGATAACTAACTCCCAAAAGAGCAAGGTTCCAACAAATAAACCAAACCCTCTACACTTTTCACAATGGCACAAGTACCGAAAAGAAAAGGTTTGTCTTACAACAACACACACTTGATGGGGATCAAGAGATGAGACAAAGTCAAGCAAAAAGATCCTCAAGAAGGCAATAAGACAATGGGAGTCAAAATAATTTCTTGGCACGAAATATGGGCAATAAGATGCAAATTCCAAGGTGAAGATGATCTAGAGGAATTACCACACATATATACGAATACCAATTGTCAAAGACAAGAAGTTCATGTTGGAATTATTTCCCGGTGGTGTATTGCAAAGATATTCAAGATCAACTTCACAATAAAAGGCATATGGTTAAATATTCAAATTAAGCACCATGCACGAAAAAGGATTCTTGGTAGCTCCAAAAATAGTCAAACAATCATGCAAAGCAATGATTAGAGTAACTAGAAGCAAACGGCTTCCTACTTATGATATACATATAAATATATTTGAGTGAAACCGCACCAAGAATTCTTACTCAAACCAAGACCAAAGAAATGAGCTATAAAATCTTTTAAGAAATAACGGAGCTTGTTTGAGCAAACATGCCACCTAGGAATAAGATAACTTAAAATATCAACTCTAAGTGGCAAAACCTCAAATGTTCACATTTCCTAGGCTTGTGATATGCACAAGGCATATTACTCCCCCAAAATGTGATATTAAATTCTTTTCAACAAAAGGCAAATAAAATTCAACTAGAGATAATTAATGGAGATATAGAATTTGAATTTCTCATGAGCATGGCATACCACATAGTGACTAGATAATCTTGCAATATCAATACTAAGTGGTATTACTCATGTGCACACATTTATAGGATTGTGAGGTGCCAATGGCAAATCACTCCCCCAAAATGGGATGTTCCATTAATCACTCGATAAGAGCCAAATAAGATACCATTAATATACATTAGAGGCTCGAAGCAAACACACAAATATATGATGTGCCAAACACCCAACACCTACTTGAATACACAAGATAAGTAGGTATAAGGAACAACATATACAAACACATACTTGGTACAAAACCAAAACATGCAAAGGGGCAAGTAACTTACAATGTAAAGAGGTTAAGTACAAGTTACCGCAAAGAGGCACATTGGATATAAAATGATAGTGTCAATGACTTGGCTTGATGAAAATAAAATTAATGAAGATCCCTTAATTCTTCATGAGGTAGCCAAGTCTCCAATGCCCTCCACAAACACCTATTGATCAAGTTTTAGCTTGTTGGTCCCCAACCAAGTTGGGTCCTAAGAGGTTAGTAACAATAGGCTTGGCAACCCAAATGGTTCTTTTCTTGACACCACTTTGAGTTCCAACAAACTTGGCAAACACATTGCCATCCTTATCTTTCCTAAGAGAATAATCATCATCAACAATGATAGGATTAGATAAGGTACCGCTTAAGCATGAAGAAGCAAAGTGCCCCTTCTCACGGCAAATATAGCAACAAGTGCTTCCCTTTCTCTTCTTCATTGATTTCTTGATTTGGGAAGCTTCATCTTGTTTCTTCTTGGGAAGTGGCCTATCTTCAACTTGAGGTTGTGCTTGAGCTTGAACTTGTGGCCTCTTCCCTTGTTGCTTCTCACTCAAGTGCTTCTTCTTTAATGGGCAAGATCTCACATGATGCCCTTCAATCTTGCACTTGAAGCAAACAATCTTGGCCAAATTCTTGACTTGGTCTTGGCCCTTCTTCTTCTTGTTGCTCTTGGACTTGTTCTTGTTATTGGAGTTGAATCCAAGTCCACACTTGTCATTAGGGGATTTTTGCACACTCAAAATATTATCGAGTGTGGATTTCCCTTCATGACGCTTCTCCAAGTCTTTCTCCAAACTAGTGACTTGGGCCTTGAGCTCTTTGATTTCCTCTACAAGGTTAGTAGTAACACAAGAACTAGAGGAAGTAGAAGCTTCATTGTTAGAGCAACAAGGCATAGCAAGTAATTCATCACAAGATGTAGCAATATTATGCCTAGACAAATTACTTGGACTAGCACAAGATAATATAGCATTTTGGTTCAAAGTAGTGCTAATGTCCAAATGAGGCTCACAAGATGTTTCCTTAGTGATGCTTGCCTCATGAGCTAACTTTAGCCCATTATAAGATATTAAGAGATCCCCATGAGAGCCCGAGAGCTTTTCATGGCTTTCCTCCAATTTCTTATAATTGCTTGTTAGCAACTCAAGTTGAGCCCTTAGCTCAACATTCTCCTTTAATATAGATGCTTCACAAGAAATAGAGTTAGTAGCACAAGCATCATTAATAGATTTAGCATTTGTAAGCTCATAAGATTTAATAGATTGAGATAGGCAAGAATTAGTATGCTTCTCTTCGGATAGCTCTTGCTTGAGGAGATTGAATCTCCGTTTCCCCTCATTAACAAGGGAGTTCAATTCCTTAATGGTCTCCTTGTGGTCAAACAAGGTTTCCATTAAGTGTTCGACTTTAGCACGAGCATCATTATTACCACGAAGAGAGGCATACACAATTCCCATCTCATGCAAGAAAGCTTCATTATCATCATCATTATCATCATCATCATCACTCTCATCATAAGGAGATGTGTCGGGATTCAAAGTAGGAGTTACCTTTGAACCGCTTGCCATAAGGCACATGTGAACTTGCGTAGATGATGATGGAACTTCAATAGAAGCACATTCTTCATTTTCGAGTGTAGGACAAGCTCTTGCGAGATGTCCATACTCGTGGCATTCATAGCATTGCCTTCTCTTGATAGAAACCTTCTTGGTTCTTCTATTGATTTCTTCTTTAATTATGTGACCCAATTTTTCTTTAATTTCCTCTACATGGTTAGTCATACAACAACTAGAGGAAATAGAATCATTTTGAGTATGGTCACAACTAGAAACAAGCATATCATCACAAAATTTAATCAAGCAAATTTTAGGAGATATGCAAGGACCTTTAACACAAGAATGAGTAAAGAATTTCTTGCAAGAAGTGTTTAGGTCCAAACTCTCTACACCATTAGGATTTATAGAAATAGAATCATTGGTGCAAAGAACAAGACTACCAACATCACATATGATTTCTTCACTCACCGTATCATTACCTTGTGACAAGTCACATGTTGGTGAAGTGGAAGAACTTGAACAATCATCACGACCGGATGTGGAAGCAACTTGGAGCTCTTCATGATGTGAAGGTGAAGAGAGCTCCTTGGGTTCACTTTCAACCTCAAGAGAAATGGACCCACCAAATGACTCTTCTAGCTTGGTCCATATCTCATGAGACGTCTTGCACTTTGAACCCATCAAGCAAACATAAACTATGGAGCTCACAGACAATAAAATTTCATTAAATACTTGAGCTTCTAGATGTAAATTTTTCTCATCCTCTATAGATAGACTTTGAGGATCCATCGGAGGAGAAAAGCCTACATCTAGAAATCGCTCTATATTTGGACACAAAGTCCGAAGATTGCAAAGCATGCGATTTCTCCATAAGTTATAATTTGTGCCATCAAAAATAATTGTGTCATTGTGCACTAAATAACTAGCCGACATCTTTACTCTCAAGGCGGTGAAGCCTAAACAAGGAGAGACCTTGCTCTGATACCAATTGAAATGACGAGATGTCGCCTAGAGGGGGGGGTGAATAGGCGTTTTAAAAACAATTACGGAATTGGCTTGAAGAAATGCGGAATCAAACTAACGTTTATTTTCTTCAAGCACAAGACCTAAATATGCTAGGCTCAACTAAGTGCAACAACAACAACTAGATATAAGCAAGATAGCACAAGATATAATTCACAAGTGATAAACAAGATATAAGTACTTCAAGCACGATGGCTATCACAAGGAAATAAACTCGGGTATAGAGATAACCGAGGCACGCGGAGACGAAGATGTATCCCGATGTTCACTTACATAAAGTAAGCTAATCACCGTTGGAGAGATGCGGGTAACCACGAAGGCCCCCGAACGCCACGAAGGCTCACCTTCTTCTCCGAGTCCCCCACGAAGCTAGGGACCCCTTCTTATGGTTAGCTTTTCCTCCACTCCGGAGATGGCAAGCTCCACAACCACTTCACAACTCCCACGAAGGGGAATCCCGGGCCTCTTCACAATCTTCCACGAAGAGGACACCGTGGCACAACCACCGAGCCAACTAGGAGGTCACCCTCCAAGAGTAACAAGCTCACGGTCTCTCACTCGAACAAATCGTAATGGAGAGCTCAACACTATGCAAGGATGCAAAGCAAGAACACAAGAGGAAGTGCTCAAATCCTTCTCTCCCAAATCCCACCAAGGCAACAAATGCTATGGAGGAGTTAGAGAGTAAGAACAAGGGTGGAGGTCAACCAATGACTCCAAGATCTAGATCCAATGGGTTCCCCTCACTTAGAGGAGGAATTGATTGGTGGAGTTGTAGATCTAGATCTCCTCTTCCAAATCCCTCAAAAATATGCAAGAATCATTGGAGGGAATAGAGAGGGAGCAAGCTCAAGAGAGGCAACAATGGAGGTGAGAGAAAAGCTCAAGAACACTTTAGAACACCTACCAAACCATTGGGGAAGAAGCCCCCTTTTATAGGGCAAGAAAACTGCCCGTTACAGAGTTTTCGGGGCGCTCCGGAGCAGAGCCCGGAGCAGCTCCGGATTGCACTCCGGAGTAAGTAGATAGGCACTGCTCAGCCCGGAGCAGAGCCCGGAGCAGCTCCGGATTTGGAAAACTGCAAAAACCCTCATACGAAAAACGCGATAACTTTTGCATCCGAACTCCGTTTTTAGCAAACTTGGACTTTTTGAAAAGCTTAGAAAAGTACTACAACTTTATGCAGAGAAACACCAAGAAAAGTCAAGAGGAAAAATACGAAATGTGGAGAGGTGTGAAACCTTCCAAAGTGAAGAACCTGTAAAACCTCTCAACTCGAAACGCAATAGAAGATGCATTTGGATTCCGTTTTCGATGAACTTGGGCTTGTTGGAAAGCTAGCAACAAGCACAAGAACCTCACATGGAGAAACACCAAGAAGCAACAAACTAGGAAGATGCAAAGTATGCAAAGGATTGAGCTCCCTATGACGATGTGATCAAGTTACCCAACCGAAAGCCCCTCTTGATAGTGCGGCTATCTATCCTATAACCCGGTCTCCCAACAAACACCTTGAGACCGGTAAAAGGAAAACCTAGCAAGGACATACCTTTGCCTTGAGCATCCCGCTTGATCTTGATGAAGAAGCTTCATTTGATTTCATTCTCCCATGGGCCATATTTAATCCTTCTTTTGATGTAAGCCCATGGGAAGATACTTGATTCCACTATTCTCTCTTCATCTTGGTCAACCTTGTATCTACTCATGCTCTATCGAATCTCTCTTAAGATGCATAGGGAATTCTTCATTTGATTGCATGCTCTAAGTCTTGGTCAACCATGGCTCAACTCATGAGACCATCGTGACCTCGACATAGAGCCATAACTTGAATTCTTCTCATGTAACCAAACTCTCAAGATCTTGAGACTCCTTGGCTTAGCACATAAGCTAGAGCATGGAATACTTGAGTTCTACACAAGAACAACATCTTTATTTCTTTTTCTTGATCATATTGGATTCATCTCTTCTATTCAATGATCTTGATGCCAATACTTAAGATATATCTTTATCTTCATGGCATCCAAGCCTTGAATCCAACACATGGACTTCAAGCAATTCCTATGAACAATTCCTTCATAAAAATCTCAATGAAAACATTAGTCCATAGGGATTGTCATTAATTACCAAAAACACACTTAGGGGCAATTTACCCTTACAATCTCCCCCATTTTGGTAATTGATGACAATCTCAACAAGAGGGTTTATATAATGAATGATAGAAACTAATATGCAACTTATCCGAGAATAAATTGCATACAAGAGGTTGTATTTGATATGGTCAAGTAACACGAAGCTACTACCGCATATCAAAATCAATTGTACTCACATAAACTACAACAAATGTGGTTGATGTGAGTGCAACCAAAATATATAGAGCAAACTCTCCCACAATATATGCACGTGTGATGAACTTNTGGCAAAACAATACCCAAGTGCTTAGCACCAGCCAAAATCCAAGATCTAGCTTTAAGCTTAATTTTTGGGAGAGCGATGGTTGGCATGGTGCTTTTATTCTTAAGAATCTTTGCGTTCCTCTCATTCCACAACTCCCACGAGACGAGCATAAGAAGCTAACGTAGGGTATTTCTATATGTGATAAATAATCCAAATGAAAAAATTGGTCTAAACCCTTCCTTCTTCCACCATTAGTAAGGACCATGCTACACCACCAAGCTTCAATGTCGTCAAAAGAAGGCCACACCAAGGTATCCAACTCGTTTAGTCCAAGACAATAATTAATCATATTCCGAATGCGTATGGACTACGGAGTAGCGGCACTTGAAGAGAAGGTGGGACGTCGTTTCGTTCACACACCTACATAGTGGACAAATTATTCCATTTGGCCAGCCCCTCTTTTGTAAACGGTCCGATGTCCACACCCGAATTTGGATGACGAGTCAAGCAAAAAAAATTGCACTTTGGGGGAGCCTGATTCTTGCAAACCAAGGAGTCCAAGGATGAGAGGATTGCACTGGCGAATTGTGCATTGTAGGCCGATGAGCAAGAGTATTCGCCGGAGGAGGTAAGCTTCCAATGGATAGAGAGTCTGATATATCCTCAACAATATGTTTATTTGAGAGGATCTCCCAAAGTTTTATGAACTCTTAAGATGTTGCACGGATAGGCCATTGGAAGTGTCAATTTTCATTTATGAAGCATGTGGGATGGGCCACAGGTTAAAATAGAATGGCTCTGGGCCTGACACCTTTTTATCCAACACTCTGATCAAAAGGACATAAATTGCTAGCCAGTTGACTCGGACGGTCCGCGTAGTGTATCGGAGATAGGTTGGACAAAATTTGCGTCGTACATATTCCACACCTCGAGGAAAAATGGGGTGCAAGATGAGAGATGAAAGAAGAGTGATGTATTGTGTTCGTCCAAGGGACGTGCAAGCAATAGGAGAACATGATGTGTTTCTTAACATTGATGGAAACAAAACATGACATCTTCTTCATGAAACACAATTAGTTATTTTGATCAACACCTCCTTTTCATTGTTCTGTACCAATGTGCATGTACTTATCTAGTGTTTATATGAGTCATTTTTCAGTGCAACTTTTGGCAAAATATTCACGAAGTAGTATTCGTCTTGTATTTGCTCTGTATTTGTGACTAACTGAAGGGCTCTCATTCTATTCATGTCTGTTCACGGTGCAACGCAATTTTAGGACTATCTAGATGCATGAAGTAGTTCTATGAAGAATGGTTTTAAGCCATAAAAATATTTTAGGGGGCAATTTTTTTAATAAGTTGGTGGATACAATACTGTTTGCTCCCAAAAAATACCTCCCCTCTTTAAAAAATATTGGGAGTCATTATAGAGGGACTGGTGGAGATGCTCTGAACCTCCTTGAATGCTAAAGTACCGACTGCATCTGAATACTCAATGAGCTTATCATTCTCATCTGATTTGGTGGGTCCTACCAAAGATAAGGGAAAAAGATCTAGAGGATGTCGGTAGATGCAAAGTGTAAGACATTGACATGGCTCGTGCCCGACAAGGGCATCACATCCATTGATTTCTATACATGGGGAATGGCCGCATGACATGACCTACCAGCAGTGCCTTTGAGTCATGAGATGATGATTGTCCACCAG
Organism: Dactylis glomerata; assembly: GCA_007115705.1. Lineage (NCBI taxonomy): Eukaryota > Viridiplantae > Streptophyta > Magnoliopsida > Poales > Poaceae > Dactylis > Dactylis glomerata. The sequence goes on along the minus strand of QXEO01001027.1, from coordinate 1,902,319 downwards.
TGGAAGGTGTGGCGCTTATACCCCTGTCATGTGGGACGTTGTTGACATATGTTAGGGGATTCTATGGACTCTCCTAGCAAATTGTTCGGCTTTGGTGGTTTATGGTGGTGCGAGATGACCTCCTACATTCCTAAGCACAATGCCAACCTGAGTAGCATCATTTGGAATGTACGAAAAGAGATAAATATATGCATCTTCAGTGTCACGCTTCTTACGTATTTAGGTAGTGTTTACATGAGTCATATTTTTAGTTCAACATTAGACAAAATATTCACAAAGTAGTATTCGTCTCATATTTGCTTTGTATTCATGACTGACTGAAGGGCTTGCATTCCATTCGTTCATGGCGCAACACAATTTTACGACTATATAGATGCACAATAAAGTTATATGAATAATGGTTAAAGCCACACAAATATTACAAGGAGCAATTTTTTAAAAAGTTGTGGATACAACACTCTTTGCTCCCAAAACATTGGGAGCCATTATAGGGGGACTAGTGGATGCTCTTATCCTCCTTGACTACTAAAGTACCAACTCCATCCAATACTCAGTGAGCTTATCATATCTCGTCTGATTTGGTGGGTCATGTCCAAGATTCAAGGAAAAAGATCTAGAGTACGTCGGTAGACACAAATTGTAAGACATTCACATGGGTCGTGCTCGGCAAGGAAATCACATCCATTGATTTCTATATGAGGAATGGCCGCACGACATGACCTACCAGCAGTGCCTTTGAGTCATGAGACGATGATTGTCCACCATTGGAAGGTGTGTCACTTATACCCCTGCCATGTGGGACTTTGTTGACTTATGTTGGGGGATTCTATGGACTCATCTGGCCAATTGTTCGGCTTTGTTGGTTCGTGGTGGTGCGAGATGACCTTCTACGTTCCAAAGCACAGTGCCAACCTGAGTAGCATCATTTGGATTGTACGAAAAAAGAGAAATAGATGCATCTTCGGTGCCACAAGATCCTACGTACCTAGTTCCTCTTCATAACACTTAAGGGCATTTTTGCGCCGCGGTTTGCATAGAAAAATATTTAAATTATGGAATAGTGGTCATTTTTGTTTATTTTTGTAGTACCGAAAACCTGCCTCTACAGTCTGGACTGTATATCTGGGTGAATGGAGAATCAAGTTATTATCCGGTAATCGATTTTACGAAGTTATTCATATAAATGAAAAATGTTCACCGTGGCACACCATTTGTTCATCTGTAGTAACAAAATTATGTGCCAGTCAACTAAGAATTAACTATTTTGTCATTCGATTTTCCAAATATATCCATGCCATGCTCAGAAGACACTGAAGTGTGTTGGTGCTTACAATTATTAGTTAGGCCACGCACCCCTACTTTTACACAGACAGTTTGGTGTTAGCCTCGACGGCAGCTTCTCCAACAGTATTCAAAGCTCTAGGACATTGGGAGAACAGACCTCATCTTGCAGCAATCCAGGCCTCTCCCTCTTTCCATTGTAAGAAGATTGCTCATATTAACAGGAGTAGGTGTTGAAAATATAAGCAATTTACCATAAGATTTAATCCGAAATAACCAATGATAAAGCATGATGATAATTGTAGAAATTAATCTAATCATGCATACTAGCAGAATAGACGAACAGATCACATCTAACACAGATAAAGAGATCACATCTATTCCAAACGCTAGTACAAGAAATTGTAACATAAACTGTAAAAGATGGGTACAGATTGCATACGGTGCTGCAGGAGGATTCACGTTCGCGTTCAGATTCGCGTTGGCGTTGAGGTTCGCGTTGGCGTTGGCACCAGTGTCGTCAGCCATGTCGTCGATGTAGAGGCTGCTGATGTCCGGGAAGAAATCCTCGTCGGGGAAGGAGTCGTCGGTCGACGTGATGCCTTCAGTAGTCGCGCAGAAGCGCTCCCCAAAAACCTGATCGCCCCTCACCCGTACAGGTTCACAAGAGGCGGGGTTCCGAAGGCCTACTGTCCCGTCGTCCGGTGCACGCCGGAAGAGGGGATGGAGAAGGTGTAGCGGCGGCGCAAGGCTCTGGAGGCGAGAGACGGGATGTGATACGGCGTGATTAGGGTTTGCGCCTAAGCCTGCTTATATAGCGCCGCTTGGGTAACACGTGGGGCGCAGCCCACGTCCGAGTTAGTAACAGCCCACGATCCGGAAAACCCGGAAACGGCTGATAGAAAAATAACTCGCACAGTAATTTTCCCGAACAGCAAAAAGATAAGTAAGCTCGGCACCGAGGCACAATTCCGCAAACCGCGGCGCGCGCGCGTCGTGACGAGGCGAGGCGGGCGGCGGAGGAGGAGGAGCGCGCGTGTAAGTCTCTCCTCTTCTCTCACTTTAGGAGGTAGTAGAACACCCCACTATATATATTGGTGCAACTCCCCTCAAACTAGCAAGGTGGGACTAAACTTTGGTGCCATCCCTTGCTAGGCATGAATGGGCCATGAGAATTTCAGAATTTGTATTGGGCCATGGACCAAAGCCCACAGCCAAATTCCAACAATCCCCCACAAAGTCTCATTGGCACATCTCATCACATCACATCAAATAATTCCAGAACATTGTTTATATACCGGTGCGAGGTGGAGACTGTTAAGTTGAACTTCCACTCAGAACTTCATGCTCCACTAGATTGCAACTTGAATAGTGGACTATGCCTTGAACTACAAGTTTGGTGCGCACTAGTTTCACACAAAGCCTAGACCGATACTAGGCTGCCGCAAGGCTTCCCCGCGGTTTGGAGCTTATGCGTCATACTCCATGGCCTTTCATGAGTTTATTAGAGAGCACCCAACTCCCATAGACTGCAACGTTTGACAATCAGACTCATATAGGTGTAAGCACTTGGGTATTGTTTTGCCAGGAGAATAGTCGTCTTATATTTTTGAGTGGGTCATTGAAATAAAACTTCAACTCTCTCTCTCTCTCTTATTCAAAGGCAAGCATTTTGTCTTTCTTTAAAAAAAGCATTAGCAGTAGGAGTTTTTTTCGGGACCGGATAAATGTCTGAGGTTTTAAACTAACTGAATATATAGTTTACATTTCAGTATAGTTGGAAAAAATCATGTAAGTTGGCTATGTCTAGAACCTCCTCTTACTGTTTTTTTAACGGTCTTGTAACTGTTGGCAATCAGATAACGGCCAGACGAAAAAGGCTAAGTGCCTATGTTTGTTATTGAGTAATAATGCTACACCTACGAAATTTATTTACGGATCAGTTTTACGGGCGTGAGATGGTTCAGCCCATAAGCTAGCCCGTAAGAGATTCTGCTCGTAAGAGCATCTCCGACAGCCGCGCTAAGACGCTGTAAAAGCACTTTACAGCGCGCTTCATCCGTGTTTCACGCGATATTCACCTCCACCAGAAGCTTTAAATGTTTGGGCTGTAAAAATAGGTAGTTATTCTTGCGCACAATTTGTGCCGCGCGCTCCATCCGGTGCGGTAGATATAGTGCGCGAGATAGCGCTTTTGCCCCGCGCACCATTTTACAGCGCCGGTTGCAGTATCTGTTGGAGTATCAATTTACGTCTCCCACGCGCTAAACTAGTCACTTTTTTTAGATACAGCGCCGGTTACAGCGACTGTTGGAGATGCTCTAAGTCAAGCATTTCCGTTGTCGAAGAAGCAAGCATGAAAGAAGATGCAGTGCAAATCTGTCAACGAAAGGGTGGATAGCGCTCCAGAGGTCTGGGCAAAAGTTAATGTCGATGAAACATTTTTATCTAAAACACAAGATTCTACTATATGCGTGGTCATTAGAGACTGCAGGGGAAGTGTGCTCTACACTGGTCAGGAGATGATTTCTCGATGACACTGTGCTACTTAGGTGGAGACCCAAGTAGTCTTTAAGGGATAAAATAGCAAGGGATCTTGTCCAAATGCCAATCATCATGAATCAGAATGTTGTGAATGCGATCACAGAACCCCTGAAGAAACCGATGATGAACCGAGCAACCTGGTCACCCAACGATTCATGAGATTTTGTGCATTTCTTGTCTAGAAAATGTGCAATGGCACCATGTAACGAGAGATGGCAATCTCTTATAAAATAAGAGAAGGCTATTTTCTTTCATGTGTAATATGTCTTCTCTTGGTCATATAATTTCCTACTAAAATGTAGTTGATTCTATTTATTGCTAGGGATGACAATAAAAGATAATGCGTTGTATCAGTTATATTTATCGTCTTCTCTAAATTATATAGAGGGCTAATGAGCGCTGTTTTCCCTACTATTGTACATGTCCTTACATGCTCCCTCCAGCTCGCTGAACTCATCGCCCAAGATTGTACTCCCTCCGTCCCAAATTATGTTACACATAATTTTTTATCAAAGTCAAACTTTATTTAGTTTGATCACTTCTAAATACTAAATAATTGTACTCCCTCAGTCCCAAATTATGTTATGCATAATTTTTTATCGAAGTCAAACTTTATTTAGTTTGATCACTTCTAAATACTAAATAATATTATTATAATCATCATAAAATATACTTTCATAGTATTATATACATTTGGTATTGTGGATGCCGATGTTTTTATTATATACTAAGTCAAAAATTTATAAGGTTTGACTTTGGCTAACAATTATATGCAATATATTTTGGGATGGAGGGAGTATAACCCTTACTGTATAATCAATAAAACTATCTTTACCCTTAAAATTATTATTAGGTGAAAATAGTTAATGTAAGTAACATAACTTGTCATGCTTAAATCTATTCTATAATTTTCAAACAGGTCACAAACATTCATTATGCATCAAAACTGAAAATTATTTAGTATACATAGAGAAATCTCAAAAATTGAATAAGTAAAATAAAACTCATTCGAAACCCTTTTCCTGATATACACAAATGACATACTCCCTCCAATCAGAAATAACTGTCGGGCATTTAGTATAAATTTTGTACTAAACTAGTACAAAATTGCCAACAGTTATTTCTGATCGGAGGGAGTATCATTTATTAAAGTGTTACCGGAATATTTTTATTTGCCTAGATATATATAAAATACAGATACAGATTCTGGAAAAAAAACCGTACTATTGGTCGCCTCATTTCCGGCCCATTTATCTTGTGCTTTCATGCAAAGCCTACTTCCCTTAGCTACGAAACTTCCGGAACTACCAAAATGACGGCCTTCTTGTTCAAACTTTTGCACCCTAAAAAAACTGTCACCAAGGATACTGCAAAATCTAAATAAGTAACGTCCATGTGAATTTTGGGGCCTGAATAACCAATATGGCTTCCACTTCATAAAAGCAAGCAACCGTGTTATTTAACATAAAATGTAAATATGGAGGAATTAAAATTCCTCAGGATAAGACCACGATACGATGAAGATCATCATTCAACATGAGTGCTATAAATCAGGATATGACTGTCCTTTTCGTAGATTGCACCAGTTGCAGCTTCCCCGTCCTCAACATATATCTCAGCATCTAGAATCTCCATGCAAAAGCAATATTCTTCAGCATAGAAGTTTGGCGAGGAGCTCTGGCTTGCAAACCGACACGAGCAATACAACCGAAAATCACGGGCCAGATGTAACCAGACAAAAACAGAGGACAGGTAAGACGACACATACTAACTATCAGAGTTGCCAACTTAACGACTGGGTCAGAGCTGCTTACAAGAGAGTGGTGAAACCTGCGTATATGTTTGAGCAGACTCAGCCGAAATGTCTTAGCCATGAGCTGACGTAAACAGCCGCTGAAGACAGCTGGGCGTATTACAATTATCTTCAAAAGTTTCCTCAGTCTACGGTCAACCAATAAGAGTCCCCAACGGACGGTGCTTCCAAATTTCCACTCCTCGGTCAAAAAGATCTCAGATTCTAGTGGCTGTCGGCATAAATTTGGTCGTGCTCACTTACCATAGTCATCGTCTCCATGTTGTCCACACATCTTGTTTGACAAATTACCTATGTCATTTTCCTTTTGTTACTCGACTATGCAGCCTGCTAACTAACAAGACAAGGATACTACAAAAGCAGAAGCTTCTCTCCAGATAGCGGCCATAGCCGTAAGCAAACAGTTAGCCCAGTACCTGGTAGGCATAGCATGGGAGACACAACCAGTGCAAGAGCTTCTTATGGAGTGGAGGGTGGAGAAGAAGAGGAGAATGTGTCGAAGAAGATGGCCAAGGGCGGCAAGGCGCCGTTCCATGACCTTTTCAGGAACGCGGATGCCACGGACATGGTGCTGATGCTGGTTGGCACAGTCGGCGCACTTGCAAGCGGCATGTCACAGGTGGTCATGGCGATCATCTTTGGGCAGATGGTCGATGCCTTTGGGGGTGCAACCCCTAGCACCATCCTTCCCCGAGTCAACAAGGTACCCTTCCGCTTCTGCATGAATCTGCTAGCCTTCAACACAAACTTGTTACAGATTGGCCGATAGCTTAGAGGACAATTATATGAAATTTGGTTGGTATAGATAGACCTGTAAAGATTTTTTTTATTTGTCATGCCCTTGATTGATAAACATCATAGTTTTCTTAATTAGTGGATTTTGCAATCTGTCTGGCATGTTTCTTTCAGGTGGTTCTAGAGTTTGTCTACTTAGCAGTTGGAACATTGCCCGCTTGTTTTCTCCGTAAGTACTGACAGATGCACATGTATGGTATCTTTGCATGGATTTCCCCTTTATGTACATACTTCCCAGAACACTGTATTATGAAGGACATGCATGACCTTATATTTGCATGAATTTCGAAAAAATTATATACTATCAAGAAGCAATTAGATTCGATCAAATGCCTCTACGTTTCATTAAGCAACATCTTTTCAGGTAACCCAGTCACCATGGGTATGCTATATTCAACTATCAAAAAGGAGTCAGAAGATTCCCGACAGAGAAAAATATCACAGAGACACTTCAGTACCATGGAAATAATAATTAATTATTGCAACTATGTATCTTATTGCAGATGTCATACTTGACCATCTAAATAAAACATGTGAGCCTATTTGACAATTGATGAACTAGGTATTACATTTGAGCTACTAATATCTTGGAAGACCATATGCTAATCAAACATCTTGACCATATGCTCAAAATCAAACATCTTGACCATATGCTCAAAATCAAACATTTTGAGCATCAGACTATCTATAAATACCACAGGCTCATACTAAATATCAGATGTCCATTGATGCTTTTGCTGAACCGTTAAAATTCAGAATATCAATGGAATCATTCTTTACCATAATGTCTATGCTCACCAGAGATATCATGTTGGACGGTGACTGGGGAGAGACAGGCAGCGCGTATTCGATCTTTGTATCTGAAGTCGGTTCTGAGACAAGACATGGCATTCTTTGACACGGAAATGGAAAGTGGACAAGTAGTCTCTGGTATATCTGCCGGCACAATTCTAATTCAGGATGCTATTGGCGAGAAGGTACAAACCCTGCAGCTTCCACTTCCCTATACCTGCTACAAAAGATGAATGTGTTGCATAGCTACTTTTCTAGTGATGCTCCAACTTCTATCAGTGTATAGATCATCTGTGTCACCTTTCCGGTTTGGGGGTCTGTGGACCATCTCCAAGAGTAATATGCATGACAATAGTTTCCTAGTAGTAAGAATTTTATATAATTCAGTATTAGCTGTTGGCAATAAGCCATAATCTTATTGAGTTCCATTTTTACATTTCCACATTTCATTTCTCTAGGTCGGGAAGTTTCTACAGCTTCTTACCACTTTCCTTGGTAGTTTTGTGGTGGCGTTCATCAAAGGCTGGCTCCTAACTCTTGTAATGCTCTCTACTATACTACCATTAATCGTGGCTGCTGGATTCATCTCAAAGACGCTGTCCAAAATATCGACCGCGGGCCTAGCATCATACAGTGATGCAGGGGATATTGTTGAGCAGACACTTGGGTCCATAAGGACGGTAGGCCGCTAGTTGATGTTGCAATAAAGCATAACCAAATCCTGCACTAACCAGTATTCATACTTTAACAGGTCATTTCATTCAATGGTGAAAATAAAGCCATGATCCTATACAACAATCTCATAAACAAGGCATACAAGAGTATGATAAAGGAAGGGACTATCCAAGGCTTTGGCATGGGTTTCATTTCCCTCATCAATTTCTCCAGTTTTGGATTAATTGTATGGTATGGCAGCAAGTTAACCCTTAGCAGAGGATACAGTGGAGCAGATATCATGATTATACTGTTATCTGTCCTCATAGGTGCAAGGTTAGTATTAACGCTAAAAAAGGTTCTTCCCCAGCTTACTAACTAAATTCAACCAATAGATTAACATGTTGTAGTATTCTACAACAACTTGCTAATACTAGCTAGTTTTGATGCATGTAATAATGGTTCCACAAATCGAACCTTAATATGTTATCCGTTTTTGACGTGTAACTTTTCAACTGTTTGGGGTAGATCCCTGGGTGATGCAACCCCCTGCATTATTGCCTTTGAGGAAGGAAGAGGTGCAGCTTACAGATTGTTTAAAACAATCAACAGGAAACCAGAGATTGACTATAATGATACTACCGGTGTTGTGTTGGAAGATATCAAAGGTGATGTAGAGCTGAGGGATGTGTCTTTCAGCTACCCAAGTAGGCCACAGCAGCTAATATTTGATGGATTTTCAATGCATGTATCAAGTGGCACGATAATGGCCATAGTTGGGGAGAGTGGGAGTGGCAAATCAACTGTGATCAATCTGGTTGAGAGATTTTATGATCCACAAGCTGGCGAAGTGCTGATCGATGGAATGAATATCAAGAGTTTTAAGCTAGACTGGATTAGAGGAAAGATTGGCCTTGTTAACCAGGAGCCGCTACTCTTCATGACATCCATCAAGGAGAACATAGCCTATGGAAAAGAGGGTGCGACACTGGAAGAGATCAAAAGAGCAGCTGAGCTTGCCAATGCGGCAGGATTCATTGAGAATTTGCCTAATGTATGCAATCTCTTCAACAATACGCCAATCTCACGTATATAAACATAAACCTAATGATGTCTTCATATGATTTCAGGGTTATGAAACAACAGTTGGACAACGTGGTGCTCAGCTCTCAGGGGGACAGAAGCAAAGGATTGCGGTCGCAAGAGCCATCCTTAAAAATCCAAAAATCCTTTTGCTCGATGAAGCAACAAGTGCATTGGATTTGGAGTCCGAGAGGGTAGTCCAAGAAGCACTAAACAATATCATGGCTGGGAGAACCACGGTTGTCGTGGCCCACCGTTTGAGCACTGTTAGAAATGCCGACTGCATCTCAGTTGTTTTTGGAGGAAAAATAGTTGAACAAGGTTAGTATCTCTCCTGCTTGATCTTTACTTTGATTTTGTGCCAAAACAGATGATTTTAATTGAAATGGTTCACTTAGGACATCATGATAAATTGGTAAAGGATCCTGCTGGGGCATACTCTCAGCTTATTCAGCTACAAGAGGCACACCAAGAAACTAGCTACCAATTAAATGCTGGATCAGGTCCATTATCGAAAAGAAGTCGATCACTCAAACGATCAATTAGTAGAAGTTCAGCTGGGAGCAGCCAACATTCTTTAATCCTCACTGTCAACTTGCGTGGCCCCACTGCATTACTTGAATATGATGGTGCAGATGGTGATACACAAAACGAGAATACTGATGGCAAGGTATCCAAGAAGGGCTCAATTGGCCGCCTAATTAACCAAACCAAACCAGAAATGACAGTTCTTCTATTTGGTTCTCTGGCAGCAGCAATTGACGGAACTGTCTATCCAATGATGGGTTTGGTATTTGGTAGTGCCGCAAAAACATTCTATGAATTACCAGCACACAAGCGAGAGAAAGATTCTGTATTTTGGGGATTGCTATGCATTGGGTTGGGTGTGATCGGCATGATATCAAAGCTAGTGAGTAGTTTTCTATTTGCAATAGCTGGTGGGAAACTCACAAAACGCATTCGTGCTTTGACATTTCAAACCATAATGCACCAAGAGGCTGCCTGGTTTGATCATCCTGAAAATTCTAGGTGAGTATTCTTGATCAATTTTTGCAATGTAACATCAAGAATTCAAGATACTAACTGCCATTTTCTTACAGTGGAGCACTTGGTGGAAGGCTATGTATCGATGCTCTTAATGTGAGGCGTCTTGTAGGGGATAACTTAGCCTTAATTGTCCAATGCACTGCAACACTTCTTTGTGGAATAATAATAGCAATGAGTGCAGACTGGAAGCTTTCATTGGTCATCTTAATTGTGATTCCTTTAATGGGTCTCCAGGGTTATGCTCAAGTGAAGTTCTTACAGGGGTTTAGTCAAGATGCTAAGGTAAGCTATGGATTAGCTGTGTGCTATGAACTTCTCATTTAGCTCCCATTTCCCATTTTTTCCCTTTCTAAACTGTAAACTGATAAGTAGACTCAGTACATACCTCATCCTAACAAAAGGTGGTTAAGTTGGCACATTTCATTAACAGTAGAATTTGCCCTACAATAAAAAAGTTAGTGAACATGGGTGCGCTTTTAATTTATCTCTCCCTTCATTTCGTTTCTGATTGAATGCGTGATCATAGGCCATGTATGAAGAAGCAAGTCAAATTGCAACAGAAGCAGTTGGTAACATCAGAACAGTATCATCTTTTTGCGCCGAGAAAAGAGTAATGATAAAATACATTCAGAAATGCGAAGGTTCTAAGAATCAGGGAATTCGAACCGGAATAGTTGGAGGCCTTGGTTTTGGCTTCTCAAATATGATGTTACATTTCACCGCTGCTCTTTGCTACTATGTTGGTGCAAAGTTTGTTAGTCAGGGCAATTCCAATTTTGGCAATGTCTTCAAGGTAACCACTAAGAATTATTTCAATAACAAAAAAATCTCATGATTATCCTATCTTGATATTTGCTTCAAATTAATAATGCAGGCTCTCTTTGCTTTAGTTTTGACCGTCGTTGGAGCAGCACAAACTAGTGCTATGGCTTCTGATTCAACCAAGGCAAAAGATTCTGCAACTTCCATATTCACAATCTTAGATAGAAAATCTCAAATCGACTCCAGCAGTGAAGAAGGTTCAACCATAGAGGATGTGAAGGGTGACATTGATTTTATGAATATCAGCTTTATATACCCATCCCGTCCAGATGTTCAGATATTCAGTGACTTTAACTTAAACATACCCTCTAGAAAGGTTTATTGAAATTTTAACAAAGACTTTTTTTCATTTTCTCAAAAGTATTTCGAGGATTCAATTTGCTACTGTTCAGTGCTTTTTGTAAGGACTTACTTAGTAACATTTTTATTGCAGACTGTTGCGCTTGTTGGTCAAAGTGGCAGCGGGAAATCTACAGTAATTGCTTTACTAGAGCGTTTCTATGATCCTGACTCTGGTGTAATCCTACTCGACGGAGTGGAAATAAAAAATCTAAAGCTCAGTTGGTTGAGGGATCAGATGGGATTGGTAAGCCAAGAACCGGCACTTTTCAATGACACAATACGTGCCAACATAGCATACGGAAAGCATGAAGAGGTAGCTGAGGAAGAGATTGTTGCGGCTGCTAAAGCAGCCAATGCCCATGAATTCATATCAAGCATGCCACAGGGGTACAACACGACAGTTGGAGAAAGAGGAGCCCAATTATCAGGCGGGCAGAAACAGCGCATAGCTATTGCAAGGGCTATTCTAAAGGACCCGAGGATACTGCTCCTCGATGAGGCAACGAGCGCACTAGATGCGGAGTCAGAGCGCATTGTTCAAGATGCATTAGACCACATGAGGGTTGGCAGGACAACTGTCATCGTGGCACACCGCCTCTCGACGATCCAAGGGGCTGATATAATTGCAGTTCTGAAGGACGGCACAATTGTGGAGAAAGGAACACATGAGACTCTGATGGGCATCGACGGTGGAGCCTACTCTTCGCTTGTCGAACTCCGTCCCAAGGCAACTTAATGGAAAGATTTGGGCAGCAGAATCAATTCAAGCTACTATGGTGACAGTTGGCTTAGGCGATTGAGATACATTAACATTACAACTGGAAATATAGGCACCTTGGCGGATGTACAAGAAAAGTTCCATGGATGATAATTTTTTGCAACCTAAAGGAGGAACATGAGTACTTGACACTTCCAAGGCCTAGCATTCTGTATAAAGTGTAGTACAGTGTATCTAAACTTGAGCTGGATTGCCATTTGCCAGCAACCCTGCATACAGCAGGCAGGCAATGCATATTTGCTCTCTAAATAAATCCACACATGAAAAGATGATACTACGTATAAATTCGTTGGGGGGCTACATCCTACGGTATTCTCAGGATACCTAGGGGATCCTATTCGGCGTTGAGCCAAAGGAGGCAGCAAGTGCATCCATCACCAAATGAGTGTAACCAAGTGAAAGGTGTGCACAAAGTGAATGACGATGCTTGACGAAATTACCGAGCTAAATTGAGAACATACCAGCGTGTACCTGGCGCGGACGTCGGAGGAGACTGCTGAATCAGCGGCGCCATGAACGGAGGCGGCGTGACGGGTATGGAACCCCATAAGCTCGATCGGTTTGGGCTCGGCCCGTTCAGCATCCGGCTAGCCAGACCATCTGCAACACCAGGCTTCGGCTGCATTCCACCGCGGGTGGGTCCTCCGTGCACCGCACCAGCGGCGCGCCATCCCGTGCCGGCGGGCGGCGGGCGTCGCGTTCGCGACGACCTCCTTGGCGGCGAACCCGAAACGGAGGGCCGATGCCTCCGCCGCTGGAAGATATCGTGCCGGGCTAGCCTCTGGCGCCAGGGTCGGCGAAGTAGGCCCGGCGCGCTACGATAGCTGTGGGCGGCGCGGCGGGGACGCGGCACAGCGGCGGCAGGGTTGGGGATTCTTTGTTTTTTTTTTTCCATTTTACCACGGTTGGGGATTTGGCATGGACCCTTTGGTTGACGAGGTGCAGCCCAACTATGCTCATGTGGGCCAGGCCAACTCTCACTTCACTTCCAGTATTCGTATTTTGTAGTACTACTTGGTTTTTTTTTTTTTGAGTTCTACAAAATCTTAGGATTGGTCCGACGATCCTAAGTGATTCACTAACATCTTCATTTCGCTCACGGAAGTTACCAGTTTTTTCAATTCACTAACATCTTCATTTGATTTAAGTGCTTGTTCTGGGTGATAATAGAGGGAATTTTCTTTACTATGTTTTGGGGCCTTATTCAGAATTTAAATAATTTTCTCTGTACTTGGAAGTTCGGCGCAGGGGAGGCCGAAGTTGAGATAAGGAGTTATATTCGAGTATTGGGAGAACACAAATTGACCTCTTGATACTTCAGATGTTTCCATCCATTGTATTAGATACGTCTCTTAGTCACACACTTTCTGATTAAAATTTAGACAATGAATAATTTCATATGCATACATTGCATGTTTCTGTTGTCATTCATGAGGACTATGAGATGTATCGGCCACTGTACATATCCTCACTACCACTCCTAAACATTACAACATAGCCTGCATAAGCAAACATACGAACAAAAGCAGCAAGTCCTACACATTATGCCATAATCCGCATATAGCAGCATATGAACAACACAGACCCTAAAATAAGCATAAGAACAAAAGAGGACGAGACCAGGCCATGCCATTTGCTGAGGTTATCACAGACGCAACACTCAATAGGGCCCTTCGCCCAGGAACACACATCCAAAAGAGTTGATGCTACCAAAGCATCCGAACACAGATCCTGAGCTCTATCATTTGGGACGATCCGGCAGCTGCAAGATTGCGATGGTGGACGACTCGTTCCAGATTTCGACCCTCAAATATTCTGAGGGCTGCGATAGCTCCTGCAGGCTGCAGGGGAAAAAAGTGTACGGATATTAGGAAAATGTTCAAAAGGATAACACTAATATTTGAGCTGGCGTAGCCCAATGTCCTAGTCATCTTCCGATGTAAACAGTTACTACAGCAGCTGGCATATTAAAATTAGCAGCAAAGTTTCCTCCAGTCAACTGTCAAGGAAGAGTGTTGCTTTCCCGATCAACAAGATCTCAGATTGCAGTAGCTGTCATCATGAATTCGGTCATCAGATTGTCCGATCTGGTTTCCAATATCTGCTAAACAACCAAGATCACTGTCAGCCATCATGACAAAGACAGACAATAAGAAAAGGTGCATACACAAACATCATTTGAGTACCCTACTATGGATTGGTACAGAAACTGCTTCATCACAACAAGCGCACTGGAACTTTTGGGAAGTTTTTATTGTGTATAATTCAATTTGATTGATTTATGGTAAGAGTAACAAAAATGAGAAAATCCAACAAACAATAAAAAAAGGATAATAATAAAAAAGGATTAATGCTTTGTATAGTTTCTTTAAACCCCTCTTGAGTTTGAAGTTGAAACTTAATGTTCATTGAAACAGTAAACAAAAGTTACAAAAAGAAGGCGATGATGTATTGCTCAAACAGAAGAACATCTAAGTGCATATGTGCAGCAGTGCACTGTGAAGGGTGAAGTCATGGCAAACGTTGCTGTTGTGGCTGGTTTTATTAACCTATTTGTCTCCAGATTGTCGTGACACCTTGTAGACACATTATTTGTGTCATCTGTTAACCACATCTCACTTTATGATTCCTCTTGTGAATGCAGTTACCTGCTAACTAACAAGCGATTGACACTACAAAAGCAGAAGCTACTCTCCACATAACAGCCGGAGCAATAGACAGACAACTAGTCAAGTATACCTGGTACTGGTAGGCATAGCATGGGAGACACAACCAGTGCAAGAGCTGCTGATGAAGTGAAGGGTGGAGAGGAAGAGGAAAATATCGCGAAAAAGGCGGCCAAGGGTGGTAAGGTGCCGTTCCATGGCCTCTTCAAGAAAGCAGACGTCACAGACGGGATGCTGATGTTAGTCGGCACGGTCGCGGCGCTTGGGAGCGGCATGTCACAGGTAGTCATGACGATCATCTTTGGGCGGATGGTCGATGCCTTTGGGGGTGCCACCCCTGACACCATCCTTCCACGAGTCAACAAGGTACCTTTTTGCTTCTGTTTGAATCTGCAAGCCTGCAACGCAACTGAAACTTGTTACAGATCAGCTGAATAGCTGATAGCTTACAGGACCCTGATATAAATTTGACACTGGCATTAACCTGCTAGAGAGTCTTGATTTTTCATATCCTCAATTTATAAATATCCACATCATAATTTTTTATCAATAATATCAGAAGAACAGATATTTTTGTAACATGGCTGGCATATTTCTTGCAGGTGGTTGTACAGTTTGTCTACTTAGCGATTGGAACATGGCCTGCTTGTTTTCTTCGTAAGTATGATCTTTATGGTATCTTTGCGTGGACTTTACCATTGTTTATATAGTTCCTAGGCACGAGTAAACAATAGAGGTAGGGTGGAGAGGCCTTGTAAGTAGACAAGGGGGGAATTTTAGGATAAATTGCAAATGCCAGCATTCAAACTCGAGACCTTAGGCTCTAATACCATGTCAAGCTTCATGCACTAGCCAACACAACCAAAAGTCCGAACTGATGGAAAAAGGCTAGTGCAATCCACATAGGCTAGTCAATCAACATAGGCTTGTGCAATCCACATACACTGTAACAGATACTACTGAATGCTACTAGTCCTAATCCTCCGAAGGTATGATACTCAGATATCATAAGAGAGTCAGAAGATTCTCAACAACAACAAAATGCTGTAGAGACACTTCAATAATATGACATAATACTTATGTATTCCAAATAGAAAGAAGTCCAACTTTGAACGCTAAACACTGCTGGAAGTTCACCCTTCAACACTAAACTCTAAAAGTGCTTGAAGTGCAACTTCAAACTACTAAAGTAGCACACCTTTCACAAGTGGTTTTGACTTATGTGGTTGTTGCAGTGTCCTCCACGTCATCGCCATGTCGCCACCATGAACAAACAAACACCGAAGAATACACAAACTATACCATCTGGGTTAAGCAATTTCACAAACAAAATATTAGAAAGGAAAGAAAAAATTGGTCAGAACAGATAAAAGAATGGGGTTTGATGACATGGCAGCATGGTTTTAAAGGCGTCGCCTTGGCGTCGCCTTAGCGTCCAGGCACTGGACCTCCGCCTTGAAAAAATGGCCGCCTTGGGTGCCTAGGCGCCTAAGGCGTCCGCCTAGGCGTCAGAGCGCCCCCCCTGGACGCCTTGACGCCTTAACGCCTTTAAAACCATGCATGGCAGAGATGTGGAATTGAGGTGGCACGTGCCTGGCATTCACATCAGTCAAAACCGCTTGGGGTTGAAGTGGATTCCGTCAATATGCATTTCAAACGGTTTTAGAGTTCAAGGTTGAGAAGTGAACTTCGGCCATAGTTCAGGGTTGAAAAGTCGACTTTTTCTTCCAAACATGTATGATATTATACGTTGCCATACTTGATCCTGTGTAAATATAGCATATGAGTATGTCTGACTATAGTTGAACTCAGTATTAGATTTGAGTATATTAATGCCTTTGAATATCATGGGCAAAATCAAGTACTTCGAGCATACCACAGGCTCATGCTCATTATCAAATCATCTGTTGATGCTTTTGCTCATTATATTTCATTAGTGTCACTGGAATCATTCTTAACCATAATACCTATGCTTACCAGAGATATCATGCTGGACCATGACTGGGGAGAGACAGGCAGCTCGCATTCGATCTTTGTATCTCAAGTCGGTGTTGAAGCAAGACATGGCATTCTTTGACATAGAAATGAAAAGTGGACAAGTAGTCTCCGGTATATCTGCCGACACAATACTAATTCAAGATGCTATTGGTGAGAAGGTACGAAGTCTGCAGCTTTTTCTTTTTCTTTTTCTTAGCTGCTGCTTTGCTCTAGCAGCTGTGCGTTGCTGGCACTATGCTAAGCTCCTCCCGCACTGCTTTTGTTTGTTCGGGAATGGATGGCTCTTTGTAAAAAACGAGTTCGTCTCCTCTACGCCGACTCCTTTGGCGGCTTCCGCACAGCATGGTGGCTGCTCTACGACTCCTCTTGCTACTTCCGCACTAGGTGTGGCTGTTCTATGTCCACCCTTGCTGCTTCTGCATGGGTTTGTGTCGACTTGTCCAGCAGCTCCATGTCGAGTCCCCTTGCGGCTTTCTCAGGCTGCTCCGTGCCGAATCCCCTGGCGGCTTCTATAGGCGGTAGTGGCTACTCAATGTCAACTCCTCCGACAGTTTCCACACGCGCTGGTGACCCTCATTTCCCGGTGGTGCTTCTATCTCAACCGCTGCAGCCAGTTTCTTGACCGTGCTTCTATCTGGACCGCTGCAGCCAGTTTCTTGACTGAGCAGGAGATTGCACGGCTTCTATACATTTTTGCTGCTTTTGATTCTTCACACCCAGGTGTTTCTACCACGACCTCTAAAGTTATGCCCCTGATTGAGCAAGAAATTGCTCAACTTTGATGCTTAGTTGCTGCTTTAGATCCTTCATCCATTGGTTATGCAGGATTTGAGGCTGACTTTTCTAGCACCGCGAGGACAGACAAGACGATGATTAGGTTTAGTTTTAGTTTTAATTTTAGCTAAATTTTGTTCAAACTATGTAAAATATCTTCAATTGAAATTTTTAATATGGGGACATGGTTGGGAGGGGCGTCTCCCAAACTCGGCAACATGCGTCGGCGCCCCCATTTGGCCGATCCGGCGCGTTTGCCGGACGTTGTTTGGGGGACGCGACTGGAGATGCTCTAATACCACTTATATACTTTGCATTTCCTCATCATTTTCTCTAGGTCGGGAAGTTTATACAGCTTATTACCACTTTCATTGGTGGGTTTACGGTGGCGTTCATCAAAGGCTGGCTCCTAACCCTTGTAATGCTTTCCACTATACCACCATTAATTGTTGCAGCTGGAATCATCTCAAAAATGCTTTCCAAAGTATCAAGCGAGGGCCTAGCATCATACGTTGATGCAGGGAATATTGTCGAACAAACAATTGGATCCATAAGAACGGTAGGCCCTTTGTTGATGGTGCAAATCAAGAACGATGAATCCCAAACTAATCAATTTTCATATTATAACAGGTGGTTTCATTCAATGGTGAAAAGAAAACCATGGACCTATACAACAATCTCATAAAGAAAGCATACAAGGGTACAATCAAAGAAGGATTTATTCAAGGCTTTGGCATGGGTTTCCTTTCATTCGTCTATTTCTCCAGCTTTGGACTAATTGTGTGGTATGGCAGTAAGTTAACTCTCAGCAGAGGATATAGTGGAGCAGATATCATGAATATATTGTTCGCTATCATTGTAGGAGCAAGGTTAGTCCCATCTTACTAACTAAATTCAACCAGTATAGATCCACATATTATAATACTATTATACAACAAGTTGCTAAATATTTAATAAATGATGCTATGTGTGTTCTAACGCGCAACTTTCAACTGTTTGGCGTAGATCATTGGGTGAGGCAACCCCCTGTATTGCTGCCTTCGAGGAAGGAAGAGTTGCTTCTTACAGGTTATTTACAACAATCAACAGAAAACCAGAGATTGACTATGATGATACTACCGGTGTTGTATTAGAAGACATCAGAGGTGATGTAGAGCTGAGGGATGTGTCTTTCAGTTACCCAAGCAGGCCACAGCAACTAATATTTGGTGGATTTTCAATGCACGTATCAAGTGGCACAACAATGGCCATAGTTGGGGAGAGTGGGAGTGGCAAATCAACTGTGATCAATCTGGTTGAGAGATTCTATGATCCACAGGCTGGTGAAGTGTTGATCGATGGAATGAACATCAAGAGTTTTAAGCTAGAATGGATGAGAGCGAAGATTGGCCTTGTTAACCAGGAACCAATGCTTTTCATGACATCCATCAAGGAGAACATAACCTATGGAAAAGAGGATGCAACAATTGAAGAGGTCAAGAGAGCAGCTGAGCTTGCCAACGCAGCAAGATTCATCGAGAATTTGCCTAATGTATTTATATAGACTAAAAAAATCAACAATATCCCGATCCCATATATACAACATAAACCTAATGATGTCTTCATATGATTTCAGGGTTATGACACGACAGTTGGACAACGTGGTGCTCAGCTTTCAGGGGGGGAGAAGCAAAGAATTGCAGTTGCTAGAGCCATCCTAAAAGATCCAAAAATCCTCTTGCTTGATGAAGCAACTAGTGCATTGGATTTGGAGTCTGAGAGGGTAGTCCAAGAAGCACTAAACAAGATCATGGTTGGGAGAACTACGGTTGTCGTGGCGCACCGTTTGAGCACTGTTAGAAATGCTCACTGCATATCAGTTGTTTCTGGAGGAAAAATAGTTGAACAAGGTTAGTAGCTTAGTATCTCCCCTGCTCGATCTTTAATTTCCTTCTATGATAAAAGATGAATTAAATTGAAATGGTTCACATAGGGCATCATGATGAATTGACAAAGGATCCTGCTGGCGCATACTCTCAGCTTATTCGGCTACAAGAGGCATACCAAGAAACTGACAAACAATTAAGTGCTGGATTATCAGGTTCATTATCCAAAAGAAGTCAATCACTCGAACAATCAATTGTTAGAAGTTCAGATGGGAGTAGCCATCATTATGTAGTACCCCCTGTCGGCTTGTCTGGTCCTGCTGCATCACTTGAAAATGATGGTGAGAAACAAAATGAGAACACTGACGGCAAAGTATCCAAGAAGGCTCCGATGAGCCGGCTAATTAGCTTAAACAAACCAGAAACACCGCTTCTTCTATTTGGTTCTCTCGCGGCAGCAATTGATGGAACTATCTTACCAGTAATGGGTTTGGTACTTGCTAGTGCAGCTAAAACATTCTATGAATTACCAGCAGATAAGCGACAAAAAGATTCTATATTTTGGGGATTACTGTGTATTGGGCTGGGTGCTGTTGCGATGATAGCAAGGCTATCAAACAGCCTTCTATTTGCAATAGCCGGTGGGAAACTGATAGAACGTATTCGTGCTTTGACATTTCAAAGCATAGTGTACCAAGAGGCTGCTTGGTTTGACCAACCCACAAATTCTAGGTGAGCAATCATAATATATTTTCTGAATAGAAAAATGAAGATACTGACAATCGTTTTCATCTCTTATTAGTGGAGCACTTGGTGAAAGACTTTGTGTTGATGCCCTTAATGTGAGGCGCCTTGTAGGGGGTAACCTGGCCTTAATTGTCCAGTGTACTGCAACACTTCTTTGTGGAATAGTAATAGCAATGAGCGCAGACTGGAAGCTTTCATTTGTCATCTTAATTGTAATTCCTTTAATAGGACTCCAGGGTTACGCCCAAGTGAAGTTTCTGAAGGGGTTTAGTCAAGATGCCAAGGTGAGTCATGAATTACCTATAATGCTGTCAATGGTGCTTTTTTCCTTTTATTCTGATGAACAAGGCTGTTTCTAATTGATATGTGATCATAGACCATGTATGAAGAAGCAAGTCAAGTGGCAACTGATGCAGTTGGTAGTATCAGAACAGTAGCATCTTTTTGCGCCGAGAAGAGAGTGATGGCAAAATACAACCAGAAATGCCAAGCTTCTAAAAGTCAAGGAATTCGAACTGGAATAGTTGGAGGTCTCGGTTTTGGTTTCTCATATATGATGCTATATGCCACGTCTGCTCTCTGCTACTACGTTGGTGCAAAGTTTATTAGTCAAGGAAACTCCAATTTTGGTAGCGTTTTCAAGGTAACTACTAGGAATCCAAATATTATCCACAAATATTATAATATGATATTTGTTTCATATTATTATCATGCAGGCTTACTTCGCTCTAGTTTTGGCCATGATTGGAGCATCACAAACTAGTGCTATGGCTTCTGATTCAACCAAGGCAAATGATTCTGCAACTTCCATATTCAAAATCTTAGACAGAAAATCTCAAATCGATTCCAACAGTGATGAAGGTTCAACCATGGACATTGTCAAGGGTGACATTGATTTTATGCATATCAGCTTCAAATACCCATGCCGTCCAGATATTCAAATATTCAGTGACTTTAACTTGAGCATTTCCTCTAGAAAGGTCTTATTTAAACCAGATGTTTAATTTTGTCATTTCCTAACAGTTATTGCGAGGATTCAATTTACTATTCTTCAGCATATTTTCCAATGACTTACTCAGTAACATGTTTATTGCAGACTGTTGCGCTTGTTGGTCAAAGTGGTAGTGGGAAATCTACAGTAATTGCTTTGCTAGAGCGTTTCTATGATCCTGATTCTGGTGTAATCTTATTAGATGGAATGGAAATAAAAACCCTAAAGCTCAGTTGGTTGAGGGACCAGATGGGATTGGTAAGCCAAGAACCAGTACTCTTTAACGACACAATACGAGCTAACATAGCTTATGGAAAGCATGAAGAGGTAACTGAGGAAGAGATTGTTGTGGCTGCTAAAGCAGCCAATGCCCATGAATTCATATCAAGCATGCCTCAGGGGTACAACACAACAGTTGGAGAGAGAGGAAGCCAACTATCCGGGGGGCAAAAACAGCGAATAGCTATTGCAAGAGCCATTCTCAAGGACCCAAGGATACTGCTTCTAGATGAGGCAACGAGCGCGTTAGATGCCGAGTCAGAGCACATTGTTCAAGATGCATTGGATGGCGTGATGGCTGAAAGGACAACTGTCATCGTGGCACACCGCCTCTCAACGATCCAAGGGGCCGATATTATTGCAGTTCTGAAGGACGGCACCATTGTGGAGAAAGGAACACATGACACACTGATGGGCATCGCGGGTGGATCCTACGCTTCGCTTGTAAAACTCCGCCCCAAGGCAACATAATGCAAATGTTTGGGCAATGGAGTCAATTCGAGCTAAAACAATATACAGTTGGCTCAGGCAATCGAGATACATTACTAATGGAGATATAGGCGCCTTGGCGAATATACAGGAACAGTTCCATGGGTGACACACTGACACTGCAGCCAAAAGAGGGGAACACGAGAACACGACATTTCCAATGTCTACTATTCTGTAAAATTGTAGCGCTAAGGTGTATCCAGGCTTGAGCTGCATTGCCAGCAACCTTCCAAACAGTAGGTAGACACATTTTTACTCTCAAGTAAGTCCATAAATCAAGCAATAATACATAGAATAGATTTGCTGGGAGCCATATCCTAGGTTATTATCAGGAGGTGGTGGGCTGTCTTGGGAGATCCTTGTCGGCGTTGTGCATCCATCAGACCATCACCAAATGATATGTAACCAATTGAATGATGCGGTGCTTGATATGAAGGACATAATAGTGCGAAGGGACCATTCAAGAAGTGTACCTGGTGCGGATGCCGGAGGTGATTGCTGGATCAGCGGCGCCATGGACGGCGGCGGCGTAATGGGTGTGCAACCCGATGAACTCTTCGGGAAGGTAGCAGCTCGGACGTTCAGCGCCCTTGAATCCAGACCATGTGCGGCACCAAGCTGCATTCCTCCGCGGGCAGTTCCTCCGTGCAGCGGCGCGTTCGCGGCGACCTCCTCGGCGGCGAACGCGAACCGGAGGGCCGAGGACTCCGCTGGTGGTATAGATCGAAGGCTAACCTTTGGCACGGGTTCAGCGAATTTGCACCGGCGAGCTACGGTCGAGGTGGGCGAGCGGCGGCCGGACGCGGCACAGCGGCGGCGGGGTCGGGAACTTTTTTTGTTATTGAGAAACGTCGGGGAATTTTGGCTTGGATGATGAGGTGCAGCCCAACCGTTGGGCTCAAGCTCAACTGGGCCAGGTCAACTCTCACTCCTCTATTTTTTTCTTATGGACAATTTTCTATTTTTACAACACTTACGGAGACAAGTCTCATTTTCCTAGAATCTTCATTTTGCTCATGAAATGCAAAGTTTTCCTCTTTTTTTGAGATAAAAATGCAGAGTTTTCCTAACAAGACATGTTTGGTTGCCCGCAGATAGACCAACCAAAAAAAAAGTAGACCTATTGGGACAAAATTTGTTGTTTGTTAGACCACGTATAAACCGTGATCCGCTCAAAGTGCTCCAAAGTCTGGCCCTGGAGTAAAGGACGCGTAGGACACCTAGGAGTTTTAACTATGTGGAAGAGAGAGAATAGTGAGGGAGAAGCAAGCCGTCTGTAGAATTACAAATGGTCGATTCCTGTAAAAAAATTGACTTACAAATAGCTTTTTCTCCCATTGTACAAGAGGTTTCTGTAGCGCTATTTGTTTTCCAGGATCTACCTAATCTTGTAACCGCTCCGATGAGTTTGATGTGTGATTATAGGCATCAAATAGAAATTAAATAGATAGAATGTAAAAGGTGTCTAGAGCAGGGTCTATAGGTGTGACATGGCTGGACACTACAGACGGACACCGTCTAAACTGTTGTAGATGCCCTAATCAACCATTTCCATAGTGTTGGACTAGTTCAGATGGGAAAGTGTATGTGTATTTTTTTTTTATGTGCTTCCTCCAACCACTTTCTCATCTATCATGTTCATCATGTACTTTTTCGGTCTACCGTTTTCATAATGATGTATATATAAAAATATATAATAAATGATTTGTTTTATTTTGGCAATCCATTCCGAGTTTCACTAATTGTAACTTCTAAATTTCTGTGTCCATGCTAGACTGATTTTGGACAAATTTGATCCAATCATCGCACATGATCAATCGTCTGAAATTTCCTTTAACCACTAGCTTAATCTCGGTGTTCCGCACAACTTTCGTCCAATCATAAGCAATGCATGCAACCAAACTATCTGGAGAACATGACCTACAGCCTGCAAGACCTAACCAAGCTCAAATGGGGCAATTGCCCGCAAAGAGTCAAAAAACCATGGGAGCAACCAAATACGTCTTAAACTACATGATACTAAAGAGACATACCTAGTGATAAAAGCTCCCACACATCCTAGGGTTTTAGAAAGGAGCTTCTGGATAGGCTAATACCAGCCACACGGTGGTAAAAAAAAGTGGTTCCAAAGCTAGTATGAATTGGTTCAACACACTGCAGCGTTAAGCAAAAGCGATTTTTAGTTGTGTCAGAGAAGAAAGCGAACTAAACATTGGGAGTGGTTCAAGGAATCAATGTGCCAGGAGCATGCCTAGTAACCCCACTTGTAAGTGAGAGAAGAAAGGAAATATCATGCCTTTGAAGAGAGAGAATGATAGATAAATTATATTTGCATGTCAGATCAATCTTACATTGCTCCGCATCAACATAGGTTGCAACACTACATTAAAATTGGAGTGGTTCCAATCTATGCCATATTTTGCTTTGAATCAATGCCACATTATGGTTGGTCTAAGGAGCGATTTAAACCTTGAACTTCCAAACCATGGGAAACCTCTAGAACGAGATACTCTTCCATTGGGTCACGCCGACCCTCAAATTAAATGATGCTAACGTAGCCAATTCAGCGTTAGGATGATAGCGAGAAGAAAGGTTAAATCCGAAGTTGTGGCGGTGAGACGCGACCGAGCCCCGAGGGGCGGGGCGGGCAACATATCAAGTGCACCAAGGTAATTTGTGCACATGTTGCACCTATTCCTTTTCAACCTTTTGATTAGGAACACATGGCTAGGATTTGTTGACTCGGTCATAATACAAAAAGATCTTCCGTTTCATTTGAACCAACCCACACTCCAGTGTTGGTGGTTGATGCGGCACAGTGTTAATGTAATTTCACCGTCCAGTTGGGAACCCTAAGAGGAAGGTACGATGAGCACAGTAGCAAATTTTCCCTCAGTAAGAAACCAAGGTATGTCGAATCCAGGAAAAAGCCAAACTCAAGAAGATGATGCTTGCTAGCTTCGCGATAGCTCCAGACAATTTATAAGGCGCCTCGTCCAGTGCTTTGCTTTGCCAGCTGCAATGCGGAACCTGCACACAACACAACCAAATACTTTGCTCCCAACTTACGATGAGGTTGTCAATCTCACCGGTTTGCTGTAAACAAAGGAATGAGCGTATCGAGTGGAAAGCAATAATAGTATGCGAGTAAAGTAAACAGTGCGAGTAAAGTAAACAGGTGATAGCAATATAAAGGAAATAGGACCGGGGTCCACAGTTCACTAGTGGTGTCTCTCCATAAGATAAATAACACATGCTGGGTAAACAAATTACAGTTGGGCAATTGATAGAATAAAGATAACGTGCATATGTCGAGAGGATCACTATGAGATTTACTCTGGGCATTACAACAAAATACATAGACCGACATCCAACTGCATCTATGACTAATAATCCACCTGTGAGAAATCAATCCGAGAACCCCACAAGTATTAAGTTGCGAACAACAGATAACTGCATTAAGTAAAGTGTGCAATGTAAATAAAGCATATGTCCTTGGATATAAGAATGTTGTTTTCTCCCTAGTGGCAACAGCACATCTACAACCTTAGAGGTTTCTGTCATTCCCCTAGATTAAATAGAGGCATGAACCCAACTATCGAGCATAAATACCCCCTCTTGGAGTCACTAGTATCTACTCGGCCAAGATAGCTACTAACAACGGAGAGCATGTAAGATCATAAACAACATAGAGATAATATAAGATAATATTCAGCACATCAACTCAATCATAACACCAATATTCATCGGATCCCAACAAACACAACATGTAGAATTACATAACGGTGATCTCGATCATGTAAGGCAGCTCATGAGATCGAAACATGAAGCACATGGTGGAGAAGACAACCATCTAGCTACTGCTATGGACCCATAGTCCAAGGTAGACTACTCACTCATCGCCGCCGGAGGCAAGCATGGCGATGAAGAAGACCTCCGATGGCGATTCCCCTCTCCGGCAGGGTGCCGGGAAGAGCTTATGGACCCTCCCGATCTCGGGTCGACGACGGCGGCGGATCGCGATGTGTTTCTGGAAAATTGATCGGGTCCTTAGGTTTTTCCCGTCGGGGGGTCTTTATAGGCGAAGGGGCATCGTCAGAAGTGGACCGAGGCGGCCTCACACATAGGGGGCGCGGCCAAGGCCTGGGCCGCGCCGCCCTACTGTGTGGCCAGCCTGTGGCCCCTCTCCGTATGTCTGGCTTTTGTTTCGTCCAATTCCGAGAATATTTCCTATGTAACTTTTCTGAAACATAAAAATAGCAGAAAACAGGGAACTGGCACTGTGGCATCTCGTTAATAGGTTAGTTCCGGAAAATGCATAAAAACGCCACAAAGTATAACAAAACACTAAGCAAATGGTGTAAAAACAAGCATGGAGCATCAAAAATTATAGATACGTTTGAGTCGTATCAGCATCCCCAAGCTTAACTCCTGCTCGTCCTCGAGTAGGTAAGTGATAACAAAAGAAATAATTTTTAAGGTGACATGCACCTACACAATCTTGACCATATATGTAAGCGTTGTGCGCTAGGATCAAAAGAACTTAAAACATGGGCATGAAAGATATAATCTTGATAGAAGAAACTTAGCAACCATATTATAACATGAAAAAGAACACAAACGAAAGATCATGAAAATGAAACAATGAAAGTCAAACGTGTGTTCAAATCATAAGGAAAAACATACAAATGGTTTTCAGCTTGTCCTTCATGAGAGAGCAAAACATAAATGCATAGGACACTGATGTCTACGCACGCGTCTGTTCTTGTAGACAGTGTTGAGTCTCCAAGTGCAGAGGTTTGTAGAGCAGCAGCAAGTTTCCCTTAAGTGGATCACCCAAGGTTTATCGAACTCAGGGAGGAAGAGGTCAAAGCTATCCCTCTCAAGCAACCCTGCAATTACAATACAGAAAGTCTCTTGTGTCCCCAACACACTCAATACACTTGTCAGATGTATACGTGCACTAGTTCGGCGAAGAGATAGTGAAATACAAGTAGTAGTGATGATTATAAGTAGTAAGTGTAATCTGAAATAAGTATCGCTGCAAGCAAACATGTAACAAAACTGAAAGAAAACAGTGTGCAAAGCTTGGAAACAAGGCATAGGGATCATACTTTCACTAGTGGACACACTCCCAACAAATATAACATAATTGAACCAATAGATACTAACTTCAATATGCAACTCAAAAAAATTCTCCAATGGAAAACGAACACTAATCATGCGTAGGGCTACGAAGCACTCCTCAAAGTCCGTATATACCCAAACTAGATTGTCCCACACTGTCACCGTGAACGCACTAGATGGTTCCAACCACTACTGCAGAAACCCTTACTAGTGATAGGCCCTTTTTGTTTATCAGTGACGGGCAAGCTGCCCGTCACTAGTATGCTGTCACTGGTAATCAGTTACTAGTGACGGTCAGCCTGCCCATCACTGATATAGTATAGCAGTGGCAGACGAAACAGAATGTGCACGTCACTGATTTTGATCAAAGCCACAATAGCGTACAGCTTTCCAGTGGCAGGTCTATTATCTTGCCCGTCACTAGCATGCACCTTGGTAATAAAAAAAATTAAATGTATTTTCTACTTATATTCCAAATAGAATAGTAATATATATATATATACATTCACATAATCTAATATGACATAATATTAGCACAGATAACACAATGATATAAGAATTTGCAAATTGCATGATCTAAATTACAACGTGGCACTAAGATCACACATAATCCAAAACATAACACAATCCAAAAAAAATCCCACAATGGTGTCAGCCGCATCCATATGTCCAGGCGTCCACTTCATAATCCTCGAGGTCATTACTAGCACAGTAGCAAGAGAATTGTTATTAGAGAAGTAATAGGATGGAGTTGTTTACGACCCATCTTTTAAGATTTGATCGCAGAAGTATAATAAAATAAATCAATTGGTTGCAGTTGTTTATGACAATAATCAGATGATGCTTGCTCTCATATGATACAATGAACCAATGCAATCTATGACCTTGCATCAAAATCTTGTGAACATGATGGATATAATGCAGAATAGGCTAAAACAAACATGCATTCTATGTGTAATCAAGAGCTGCGACACCCTTCCCATTTGCTATGCCAATCACATCTTATGAGGTCTGAACTAGCATTTTTAACACAAAAGTTCAGATTAATACTACTCTATACTTACTAGGCAAAGAAACCAACTCAAGAATGAGAACACTGAACAAGAACGGACAGCAACCAACCTTTCCGTAGTATATGTTTCTTCTTCCGTTCATGTCTGATCTTTGTAATAAGTGGGATAGCCTTCAGAGTGTGCTCAGTGATATTTCGGTCAGAGCGCTCTGGCCCGTTCCTCTTCCTCTCAAATTCAAATGTGAAATCCTGGCTGTTTAAAACAATGATGATTCCATTGGGATCTTAACAAAACTCTAGTGAATATGCCCAAAATAAAGAAATTGCATAAGCTTACATGCGCCATGTCTTTGTCTTGCAATCGCCTGCGTGCTTTAGAAGATCATACAGCTTGGTCAATTCGCTGTCATGGGACTGCTGCAGGTGCAGTTTTATACAAGCCAATCCATTGCAAAGAAACTCAAGTTATCAAATAACAGTACATTAACAACATCCTCGAATAATTAAGTAACAGTGATTTAACAACATCAGAATAACAGAAACATGACTTATTTATTGAATAATATTTTTATCACGTTAGAGGGAATAATAACAACCTTAATGAAGATGTCACAAGAAAAGCTAAAGTCACTAAATTTAGTCAAAGGGCTTCAAAACAGACTATCTTGAAGGAAAGTAACATTTAGTTCTCTAAGAATCAGGACTGTTTGCAAGAAAATAACCATAGCTAATCACTCCATTTGCTATTAAAAAACGGAAAGACAAGGATTTCCCGACAGAAGCATGAGTGTAGCATGTTGCAAGAAAGTTAAATTATTTATTGTATGTTCTAGTATGTTAAGTGCAAATGGAATAATAAGTATATGAGCTATAAACTACAACAGTGTTCAATATAGACATCAAAATTGATTAGAAAAATCCAACAACTATTAAGATCTAATAGTTCATGTCAAGAATCAATATTATGGTGGCCAACTTCGAAGCAGACCGACGGCCTGCTTATCTCGAGCAGAAACTCGGACATAGTTTATATTCCAAACTAGCATGTACTACTATGTGTTACATCGAGTATGCACAGGTAGACAACATCCTGAGTTCTTGCCTAGTAATCAAAAGCAGCAAGAGCAAGTATAAATTACTGTGGGATCAGATATATATCTTAGAAATGTAAGCTTAGCTGAACATTTAAATCATAGGATCTCTTTGTATTGTTCAAATCACTGAATAAGAAGAATAAACTGTACCAATCTATGCTGTGGACCTGTGCTCGGGAGAGGTGTACTCAGGAAAGGTGAATTTCATTGCTTGTTTCTCCATTGCAGAGCGGCACACAGTTCAAATAAAACTTGAAGAAACAAGAGGCATGTAGGAACTACTGCCCATGTACCTCCACATAGTCAGAGAAATGTTCCCGCACAAGAGCATCTTCATCTGCACAATGCCAGATACAATTAAGAACCAGTTACACGTGCACAAATCAACTGTAAGAAGGGAAAATGGTTCTCATAACAACCGAACAAACTGGTTCTAATTAACTAGTCATCGACCCGTGCACTGCATGGGCTACTTTGTCATATTACGGTCAAATTTCTATCTATTCTCAATTTTGAATACACAAATAATCGACATATCTTGAGAAGAACTGCTCATTAGTAATTTAGTATTAAGTATGAACGACTATATCTAAATTATTAGTATAAATAGTTCCATGCATGAATTACAAATAAACACACATGCGCACATATGTCATGCGTGCTAATACAGAACAAAAGATACCCGATCGACTAAGAAACATGGAAGCTGAGTAAAATTATTCAGACGAAGCGACATGTACAACAACGATGTGCATGACATGCTTCCTCTCGCTTGCTCTTTTTCCCTCCGTTCTTTCATCAAGTAGCTTTGCAAGTTCATGTTCACTTTATTCCCTGCTGGAACTCCTCACATGTACATGGTAATTCAAAAGCGATTCATCCCAACTCTGTAGTTCTGTTTCTTCCTCCCGCCGCTGCTCGTCTTTTAGAGAGCGTTCATTGCCGTGCTAATTTGACAGTATTGGAAAACTCCAGTCTTTGTACTGCCAGTAGCCATTAACCCATGGCAATCATATATATGTTAAAAAAAGTGTGATATGTAAACGACTCTTCTGCATCGTCCAGACTACTTGGTTTCAGTGGGACATCGCCGATCGGCGGTATGGTATCATTGAGTTCTGTGCGCCGCCACAGACAGTTTTAATCTTGACATGCATGTGGATTTTTGTAGCGTTAGGCCTTTCACAATGCATAGTTTCTTAGCATGTTTTCATAGGAGTAATTAAAATTTAGGATACAACTTCTGCAATGCATTGTTTCTTAAAGGTTGTCTCTTGATTAATGATTTTGGTCTCATGCATGCATATGATTGGGCTAGAAATAATTTTTGCCTATGAACTCGTGTAAGTGTTGTATCTTAGCTAAGCTACAACACTCCTCTCTTTCCTCATTAAATATAGTGCCACATAAGCAAAATACCTAGGATACCGCGCTAAGAAACTCCCATTATGAAAGGCCTTAGAGCTAAACTGTGTATACATCAGATATTGTAATCGTTCAGGACTCTCGGCAATTAGGATCTTGCGACCACAAAATCATGAACTGGTAGGCCTCTAGACAAATAAGTCTCTACGATACCTGTATTAGATCTTAAACCTAGAATTTAGATCATTTGGTTAGTCTGATGCATTTTCCTAGGATTAATGTGATGCCTCCTTTGGTGCCTCCAATTAGTAATAATATATATATATATAAGATAAGATATAAGATAGCTTTTAGCAAACATCTACATGTCAATGAATATTTCAGTCATTTAGTGTTGACACATCCTCACATCAGTACATATTTACGTAAACTATTTTGGCAGAACAAAGTTGTCAAGAAGCAGATGCAAGAAAAGAATAAACAACTGAGGGCAGAATTGTGACCACTGAACTGTTATTTGTTAAGTAGAAGTCATTTGCCTGAAGTACGAAGAATAATAGTTGATTACCTTGTCTTCAAAGGAGACCGACAGCTACCTCAAAAGAAGTAAGTTTCGCCTGAAGATCCATCAGAAGTGAGGTTGAACGGAACTGACCTCGATGGCCTGCAGAGCTGATTTAGCCTTCTTCCTTGAGTATTTGCCCACGGATCTGACCCTGCTAGATGGCGTATTCAGGGGGGAGGGGAAGATGAAGAGAGCAAACGGTCAGGTGACGGATCTCAGGGAGAAGGGGGCGAACGTGGCAGTGCCGTGGTCAACATGGTCAGCGGAGGTGGAGACGATGATAAGCAACGGCGGCGCAGGGACTCACGGGGTGAGGTGCAGTGGGACGGCGTGGATCAGGAGGTGAGGTGGAGTACGACGGGGTGATCGCGCTGGGAGGTGAAGTGCAGCGTCGCTGGGGCAGGCGGTGTGCGGCGGCACCGGCATTGAGCGGGGACGAGAGGTGGAGTGCGATTTGGGAATTTTTTTCTAGGGATTTGATGGTGCGCACGTGCCCAAGTCCTGAAATATTTTGCTCACGCGCACATACATCCGAAATATTTTGCTCGATGCGCGCTTAATTCTGAAATATTTCGCTCCACGCGCGTTCAGTATTTACAACCACGCCACGAAATTTTGGAGTGTATTTGGATTGCTAGTTTGCTACCTAAGCATATCCTACCAATATATTTGTTATGACTTTAGTTGCCAATTTTTTGGATTGTCGATGCTTCACTAACAAGTTTAGTTCATTTTTTAGCTAATATTAGCTAACTTTTAGGCAAGAAATAGCTTGAAAAATATTGGTTACCAAACTTTGGTAGGGAAATTTTGGGCACAAACCCAACAGGCCCGGTCCCCTACCTGGTATTTGTGCCGGCAGTTTAGTCCGAGATCGACTTGTGCCGGCAGATTAGCTACCTCCTATAGTTATAGGAGTTGTCGACAGCTGACGGCCACAACATATATACTTTTATCATAGTTTGTGTGCGCTCTCCAATCTTTATCGATAGTTTATTTTTTGGATAGTTAAAGTGCCTTATTTAAGTGGATTTTTATCGGCTTTTGGACTTCACAAAAAATATTTTGCTACCTCTAAACTCATTGTCGCAACCGTAACTCTGATATATAGACCATAACAATCAGAACATGTCAGTGGTGTATCTTACTAGTGATAGTGAGGGGCGAATGGAAAATGGACGCCTCTGGTTGTTGATACATACTAGTTGCATGCAAGGCTAGAAGGACTGTCGTTGTTATTTGCAATACTAGTGACATACATATTAGTAGTGCCCGTCACTGGTATGTTTCTATGATACCAGTGACGGATGCATAATTGTGCATGTCACTGGTACTTGGCATAGCTGCCGGCCATAGAGTTACCAGTGACGGGCATTGTCTTGCCCGTCACTAATAACTATTATCAGTGACAGGCTTTATCATGCCCGTCACTAATAGGATGGAGGCTATAAGCTATTCTGTAGTAGTGAACAAACACCAACAATTTATAGAGACATTAACCAAAAAGATACACATGATGCGCACACTGTCACCTTCACACCATGATACAAGGTATCTCCGGAGATTACAAATATAAAGCACGGGAGTAGCATAATATCTGAATAATAGCATCTACCAATTCAACTAGATACAAAGCTCACGATCACATAAAGATCACATCATGGGAGAGAGAGAGAGAGAGAGAGAGAGAGAGGTGAACCACATAGCTACCGGTATAGCCCTCAGCCCCGGGGGAGAACTACTCCCTCCTCATCATAGGAGACAGCAAGATTGATGGAGATGGCGGTGAGGTTGATGGAGACGGTGGAGACGGCGATGGAGACCGATGGAGATGGCTCCGGGGGCACTTCCCTGTCCCGGCAGGGTGCCGGAACAGAGACTTCTGTCCCCCGAAATTCATCGGCGGCGGCGTCAGAGCAGCGGAACTCTTTCTGGAAATTTGCCGATTCCTTTAGGGTTTTCCGTCCGAAGGCTTTTTATACGCGAAGGGGCATCATCAGGAGGAGACCAGAGTGGTCACACAATAGGTGGGCGCAGCCAGGGGCTGGGCCGCGCCCCCCTGTTGTGTGGGCAGCCCCTGGCCCCCCTCCGGCTCTCGTTCAGTCTTCGGTCCTCTTCCGGGAAAAATAGGAGTTCTAGAACTTGTTTCGTCCAATTCCGAGAATATTTCCTGTGTAGCTTTTATGAAACACAAAAACAGCAGAAAACATGGAACTGGCACTATGGCATCTTGTTAGTAGGTTAGTTCCGGAAATCACATAAAAAGCCACAAAGTGTAACGAAACACAAGGCAAATGGTGTAAAAAATAGCATGGAGCATCAAAAATTATAGATACGTTTGAGACGTATCAGCATCCCCAAACTTAACTCCTACTCGTCCTCGAGTAGGTAAGTGATAACAAAAATAATAATTTTTGAGGTGACATGCACCTACACAATCTTGATCATCTATGTAAGCATTGTGTGCTGGGATCAAAAGAACCTAAAACATGGGCATGAAAGATATAATCTTGATAGAAGAAACTTAGAAACCATGTTATAACATGAAAAAGAACACAAACAAAAGATCATGAAAATGAAACAATGAAAGTCAAACGTGTGTTCAAATCATATGGAAAAACATAGCAAATGGTTTTCAGCTTGTCCTTCATGGAATAGCAAAACATAAATGCATAGGACACCTTCAAGTTTAAGAGGGCAACTAGATACAAATAATTTAAGAACAAGTGAAACCAACATCATGAATCAATCAATGAAAACTTTGGGACAATGCACATTATACTAAGAATGACAACTATACTCTCTTAGACGGTGCATAAAGATAGAAGGTGGTGACTCAACATAAAAGTAAAAGAAAGGCCCTTCACGGAGGGAAGCAGTGATTGCAAGTTTTATAAACCTTCAAAAATTATGGTACTTACTAGCTTTGAGCTCTCATTGCCCCCATCATAGGCATCTTGAATGGTTAAAGTTAATGCGAATACACTTATGATGCATATGCTTGATAAATCATAAGTAGAAAACCTCGTGTCCCGTGAAATACGAATACCCAAACCTCATGCTACTCGACTTAGAGTCCCAAGCAAGCTCTTGTCATTATAAATATATGTGTATCATCGAGAACCGCCAACGGGGTACCTCCTGCCCGATGACATGGAACAAGCCCACATCAAAATGACAAGATAAACAGACAATGAACACCTCGGCATCTCTTTTATTTACCATTGCTATAGCTTTTTATTGTGAGATGCGTCGTCGAATGTCCACTATCGACATGCTGTAAATTTCCACCATGAATTATGCATGGCTTAGATTAGCGGCCCAGGCGTTTCCCTAACACATATAAAAACTCCATGATCCCGCAAGATTCCCAACTTGTTTCACATCGCGAGTATCCATAAACAAAAGATCACGATATCAACTCAAATGAAAGATAGTGCTATGTTGAAAGCTTGCCCCATGACGGCATGGTTTGGCTAATTTCCAACTTACAACTTGCAAGCATAACATCTCAACATAAGAGAGCCACAATGTCAAAATTTTAAAGCGAGAAAAGTAAAGTGTGCCATCAGGTTCGTGAGAGCTTTACTGACCAATTTTTGCATAACACCAAAAAGAGTTTAATTTGAAGGATAGATAAAAGCAAGTCAAATGTACTTTGGAATAGCAAATTGCTAATAGGTATGTATGGTGGACTCATTAGAACAACTTGGTTTTTAGGAGTTGGATGCACGAGTAGAGCTCATACTCAGTACAAAATGAGGGCTAGCAAAACACTGGGAGCGACCAACTAAGAGAGCAATAACGGCCATAATCATGCAGAGCGACAAAGCAACATTAAAAGAAGCATAAGATGGCATCAAAAGTCAAAAACTAAATGATCATAGAGGCAATGGCGACTTTGTATGAGTCAAACATATGTGAGCATGCACCAAGTCAACCCAAATAAAGCATCAAAGGAGAAAACCAAATAAGTGCTTCCATATAATAAAAACAACGCATGATTTTTTTAAAGGCTCATTAAGCAATCTCAGTCATTTGAGACAAATTATGCTACAGAAAAACCACTAAGCATACTATCAAAATGACATCAAGCACGACATGCAAAAGCCTAAGCCGCAGTCTAAACAAGCTCCTTTTTGTACCACTTTTTTTTTGCATGAAACTTTTTCTCTTTTCCAACACCATTCAAACCTTTTCGAAACAACTCTTTTGATGAAAACCAACATGGACCAGAGGTCAAAATACACCTTGATATAAAGATATAACAATATCTGAACACAAATCAAGGCGAAAATCGAAAGCTAAACACAGTAGCAGAAAAAAGAGAACACTCGTTGAACGATAAGAGTGAAAACGGAGTGTTCTTGGCAAATGAAAAGCAAGGCAACTTCTCCAAAAGGAATTTTTTGGGGTCCAACCATTTATTGCAGCAAACAAAACTAAACAAAACTGAAAACTAAAGTAAAGACGCTCCAAGAAAAACGCATAGTGCATGAAGCAATAAAAATATAGTGTGTTGAAAGGTGACTTGATTTTTGCCGATGAAGAAGGGGTGCCTCGGGGGCATCCCCAAGCTTTGACGCTTGTACCTCTTGGATATTTCTTGGGGTGCGTGGGCATCCCCAATCTTGAGCTTTTTTCCATTCTTCAAGTCATCTCATCATTCTCCAATCCCTACACTTGAAAACTTCCTTCATGCAAAACTCAACACAATTCTATTAGCAATATTAGTGTAAGCATAACAATAAATCAACCCTTTTTGCTTCAGGTTTCAACTCAAAACCACCACATATAAAGCATATACTACTGTAGCAACTTCCCCAAAAGTTCTGTGATCAAAAGAACTCAAAAAGAAAGCGATCGAGCGGCAAACACAAATAGTGGCAGAAATCTGTCAAAACAGAACAGCTGACAAAGGTCAAATTTTTAGAGGGTTTTCTGTTGCTCAAATCAAAAAGTTTTAAACTAATGAAAGTTTGGATATAACCTGGGGCATGTGCACAAGAAATCGCAGGTCAAAAGGATATTCTGAGAATTTTCACGAATTTTTACGGTGCAGCACCGAAATCTGTTTCAAGACAGCAACTTCCCCAAATCTTACCTCACTCAAATTAGAGGTTTCTCTTGGCACAATGATACGTCTCCAACGTATCTATAATTTTTGATGCTCCATGCTTGTTTTTACACCATTTGCCTAATGTTTCGTTACACTTAGTGGCACTTTTATGCATTTTTCGGAACTAACCTACTAACAAGTTGCCACAGTGCCAGTTCCCTGTTTTCTGCTATTTTTGTGTTTCAGAAGTGATACACAGAAAATATTCTCAGAATTGGACAAAACAAGTTCCTGAAGTCTTATTTTGTCCGGGAGCTTCAAGAGATCCGAAGGAGAGTAGGAGGGGGGCCACAGGGGCCCCACACACCAGGCTGGCGCGGCCCAGGCCCTGGCCACGCCGCCATGGTGTGAGGCCACCTGGCTCCACCTTTGACATCGCCCCTTCGCCTATAAAGACCCCCCAACGGAAAAAACCTAAGTACCCGATCACTTTTCTAGAACACATCGTGATCCACCGCCGCCGTCGACCCAAAGATCGGGAGGGTCCAGAAGCTCTTCCCGGCACCCTGCCGGAGAGGGGAATCGCCACCGAAGGTCTTCTTCATCGTCATGCTTGCCTCCGGAGCGATGAGTGAGTAGTCTACCTTGGACTATGGGTCCATAGCAGTAGCTAGATGGTTATCTTCTCCACCATGTGCTTCATGTTTAGATCTCATGAGCTGCCCTACATGATTGAGATCACCGTTATGTAATTCTACATGTTTGGTTTGTTGGGATCCGATGAATATTGGTGTTATGATTAAGTTGCTGTACTGAATTATATCTTTTGTTATCTCTATGTTGTTTATGATCTTGCATGCTCTCCGTTGTTAGTAGCTATCTTGGCCGAGTAGTTGCTAGTGACTCTAAGAGGGGGTATTTATGCTCGATAGTGGGTTCATGCCTCTATTTAACCTGGGGGAGTGACAGAAACCTCTAAGGTTGTAGATGTGCTGTTGCTACAAGGGAGAAAACAACATTCATATGCTCAAGGGCATATGCTTTGTTTACATTACACACTTTGCTTAATGCAATTATCTGTTGTTCGCAACTTAATACTTGTGGAGTTCTCGGATTGATTCGCCACAAGTGGATTATTAGTCATAGATGCAGTTGGATGGCGGTCTATGTATTTTGTTGTAATGCCCAGAGTAAATCTCGTAGTGATCTTCTTGACATATCACGTTTATCTTTATTCTATCAATTGCCCAACTGTAATTTGTTTACCCAGCATGTGTTATTTATCTTATGGAGAGACACCACTAGTGAACTGTGGACCCCGGTCCTATTTCCATCATATTGCTATCACCTGTTTACTTTACTCGCACTGTTTACTTTACTCGCATACTTCTACTATTTTCCACTCGATATGCTCATAACCTTTGTTTCAAGCAAACCAGTGAGATTGACAACCTCATTGCAAGTTGGGAACAAAGTACTTGGTTGTGTTGTGTGCAGGTTCCGCATTGCAGCTAGCAAGCAAAGCTTGGATGAGGCGCCATATATAAATTGTCCAAAGCTGTTGCAAACTAGCAAGCATCACCTTCAGTCGTTATTGTCTGCTTTTCTCCTGATCGATATTAAACCTTAGTTTCTTAACTAAGGGAAAACTAGCTGCTATACTCATCATACCTTCCTCTTGGGGTTCCCAACTGGCTGGTCATTCACCACGCACAAGGAATCTTCTGGTGCCGTCAACTTGGTACCAGCAGCTAATTTGCTGGCGCCGTTGCCGGAGAAGAGTGGAAGACTTCTGCGAGGGGAGTTTTCGCATGCACATCCTTTACTTTGTTATTGTTTTGCTTTGCTTTATTTATTTTACCTGCATCGTTTTATATCAAAAAACCAAAAAAAAATTAGAATCCTTGGTAGTTGTTTTTACTTGTTTACTTTCGTTTTGCTGAAATGGCCAATCCTGAAAACACCAAGTTGTGTGACTTTACTAGCACGAACAATAGTGATTTTATCTGCACTCCTATTGCACCACCTGCTCCTGCTGCAAACTTTTATGAGATTAAGCCTGCTTTGTTGAACCTTGTTATGAAAGAGCAATTCTCTGGTGCTAGTACTGAAGATGCTGCAGCTCATCTCAACAATTTTGTTGAGCTATGTGAGATGTAGAAATATAAGGATGTAGAAAGTGATATTATTAAGCTCAAGTTGTTTCCTTTTTCTTTGAGAGGAAAAGCTAAAGATTGGTTGTTGTCTTTGACTAAGAATAGTATTGATTCATGGGTTAAGTGTAAGGATGCTTTTATTGGTAGATACTATCCTCCTGCTAAGATTATATCTCTGCGTAACAATATTATAAAATTTACTCAGTTTGATAATGAACATGTTGCTCAAGCTTGGGAAAGAATGAAATCTATGATAAAGAATTGCCCCACTCATGGACTGACTACTTGGATGATTGTCCAAACTTTTTATGCAGGACTGAATTTTTCTTCGAGGAACCTACTTGATTCAGCTGCTAGAGGCACTTTTATGTCCTTTACCTTGGGCGCCGCAACAAAGCTACTCGACAACATGATGGTAAATTATTCTGAATGGCACACCGAGAGAGCTCCACAAGGTAAGAAGGTAAATTCTGTTGAGGAAACCTCTTCCTTGAATGATAAGATTGATACCATTATGGCTATGCTTGCTAATGATAGGACTCATGTTGATCCTAATAATGTTCCTTTAGCCTCTTTGGTTGCTCAAGAAGAGCATGTTGATGTGAATTTCATTAGAAATAATAATTTTAACAACAATGCTTATAGGAACAATTTTGCTAGTAACAATTATAGGCCGTATCCTTCTACCAATGGTAATGGTTATGGTAATTCTTATGGTAATTCCTACAACAACACTAGGGCCGCGCCCTCCGAGCTTGAGGTAATGCTCAAGGACTTCATCGGTAAGCAAATTGCTTTTAACAAGTCTGTTGAGGAAAAGTTAGGCAAAATTGATATTATTGCTTCTAAAGTTGATAGCCTTGCTCATGATGTTGAAATTCTGAAATTAAAAGTGTTGCCTAATGATGTGAAAGAGAACAATGTTTTTGCTACTGCTAACACTATTCAAGTTGGAATCGATGAAAATATTAGATTGTTAGCGGAATTGCATGCCAGGTAGGAAAGAGAATATGAGATGGCTAGAGAAATGAAGGTATGTACCATTACTACCTCTAATGATGTTGCTCCTAATGCTATCAATCCTCTTACTTTGACTGGGATAGAGAAAACTCCCACTCCTTGTGTTAAAAAGCCTAAAACTGCCAAAACTTTTTCTTAAAAGAGTGCTCAAATTTTTCGGAGTGTGGGAGATGATAGCTCTACTTCTTTTAATGATTTTGATGTTGATGGCTGCAATATATCTGAAGTTATTTTGTTCTTGCAAAAGCTTGCTTTGACTCCCAATGCTAGTTCTTTAAATGTTGCTTTTACTAAGCATATTACCAATGCTCTCATAAAAATTAGGGATGAAAAGTTGAAGCAAAAAGCTTATGTTCCCAAGAAGTTAGAAGATGGTTGGGAACCCATCATTGATATGCATGTTAATGGTTTTGATTGCCATGCTTTATGTGATCTAGGTGCTAGTATTTCTATCATGCCTAGAAAGATTTATGACATGCTTGATTTACCACCGCTTGAAAAATGTTATTTTGATGTTCCTATTGCTGATGTTGCTAAGAAGAAACCTTTGGGAAGAATTAATGATGTTCATATTGTGGTTAACAATAACCTTGTTCCCGTTGATTTTCTTGTTATGGACGTTGAATGCCATGCTTCATGTCCTATTATTTTGGGAAGACCTTTTCTTCGAACTGTAGGTGCTATCATTGATATGAGAGAAGGCACCATCACATATCAATTTCCACTCAAGAAAGGTATGGAACACTTCCCTAGGAAAAGGAAGAAATTACTTTTTGACTCTATTCTCAGAGCAAATTATGAGCTTGATGCTTCATCACTTGATATTACTTGATTCGTAATTTTCTGCGCCTAGCTCAAAGGCGTTAAAGAAAAGCACTCTTGGGAGATAACCCAATGTTTTATTTTCAGTACTTTTTATTTTATTTGAGTCTTGGAAGTCATTACTACTGTAATGACCGCTCCTTATCTTGTTTATTTCGTTTTTGTGCCAAGAGAAGCCTCTAATTCGAGTAAGGTAAAGATTTGGGGATGTTGCTGTCCTGAAAACTGTTTTTGGTGCTGCACCATAAAACATTCGTATAAATTCTCTGTATATCTTTTGGACCTGTTATTTCTTGTGCATATGTCCCGGGTTATATCCAAACTTTCTTTAGTTGAACACTTTTTGATTTGAGCAACAGAAAACCCCTCAAAAATTCAGCCTTTATCAGCTGTTCTGTTTTGACAGATTTCTGCCAATATTTGTGTTTGTCGCTTTATCGCTTTCTTTTGAGTTCTTTTGATCACGGAACTTTTGGGGAAGTTGCTACAGTAGTATGTGCTATATATGTGGTGGTTTTGAGTTGAAACCTGAAGCAAAAAGAGGTTGATTATATGTTATGCTGCACTAATGTTGCTAATAGATTTGTGTTTAGTTTTGTATGAAGGAAGTTTTCAAGTGTAGGGATTGGAGAATGATGAGATGAGTTGAAGAATGGACAAAAGCTCAAGCTTGGGGATGCCCATGCATCACCCCAAGAAATATCCAAGAAGTACAAGCGTCAAAGCTTGGGGATGCCCCCGAGGCACCCCTTCTTCATCGGCAAAAATCAGGTCACCTTTCAAAACACTATATTTTTATTGCTTCATGCACTATGTGTTTTTCTTGGAGCGTCAGTTGTTTTAGTTTTCTTAGTTAGCTTAGTTTTGTTTTCTGCAATAAATGGTTGGACCCCAACAAATTTCCTTTGGAGGAGATGTACTCGTTTTCATTTGCCAAGAACACTTCATTTTTCATTCTTACAATTTCACCGAGTGTTCTTCTTTTTCCGCTACTGCTTTTGGTTTTCGTTTTCGCCTTGATTTGCGTTCAGACCTTGTCATATCTTTTCATCAAGGTGTATTTTTCCTCTGATCTTTATTGGTTTTCATCAAAAGAGGTGTCTTTAAAAATTTCAAATGGTGTTGGAAAAGAGAAAAAGCTTTATGCAAAATAGTGGTACAAGAAGGAGCTTGTGTAGACTGCGGCTTAGGCTTTTTCATGTCATGCTTGATGTCTTTTTGATGGTATACTTAGTGGTTTTGCTGTAGCATGACTTGTCTCAAATGACTGAGATTGCTTAATGAGCCTTTGAAAAAATCATGCGTTGTTTTTAATTATTTGGAAGCATTATTTTGGTTTTCTCCTTGATGCTTTATTTGGGTTGACTTGGCACATGCTCACACATGTTAGACTCTTACAAAGTCGCCAATAGCCTCTATGATCATTTAGTTTTTGACTTTTGATGCCATCTTATGCTTCTTTTAATGTCGCTTTGTCGCTTTGCATGATTATGGCCATTATTGCTCTCTTAGTTGGTCGCTCCCAGTCTTTTGCTAGCCCTCGCCTTGTACTGAGTATGAGCTCTACTCGTGCATCCAACTCCTAAAAGCCAAAGTTTTCCAAAGTGTCCACCATACATACCTACTAGCAATTTGCTATTCCAAGTAAATTTGACTTGCTTTTATTTTCTCTTCAAATTAAACTCTTACCAGTGTTATGCGAAATTCGGTCAGTAAAGCTCTCACGAACCGGAAGGCACACTTTACTTTTTCCTATTCTTAAAAATTTGACATTGTGGTCTCTTATGTTGAGTTGTTATGCTTGCAAGTTGTAAGTTGGAGACTAGCCCAGCCATGCAGTCATGGGCAAGCTTTCAACATTGCACTTCTTATTTGAGTTGATATCATGATCTTTTGTTTATGGATGCCCGCGGTGTGAAATAAATTGGGAATCTTGTGGGGATCATGGAGTTTGTATATGTGTTAGGGAAACGCCGGGCCGCTAATCTAAGCCATGCATAATTCAAGGTGGAAATTTGCAGCATACCCATGGTGAACATTCGACGACGCATCTCACAATAAAAAGCTAAACAAATGGCAAATAAAAGAGATGTCGAGGTGTTCATTGTCTGCTTGTCCTGTCATTTTGATGTGGGCTTGTTCCATGTCATCGGGCACGGAGGTACCCCATTGGCGGTTCTCAATGATATGCATATATTTACAATGACAAGAGCCTTGCTTGGGACTCTAAGTAAAGTAGCATGAGGTTTGGGTACTCGTATTCATGGGACACGAGGTTTTTAACTTATGATTTGTCAAGCATATACATCATAATTGTTCTCACATTAACTTTAACCATTCAAGATGCTTATGATGGGGGCAATGAGAGCTCAAAGCCGGTAAGTACCATAATTTTTAAAGGTTATAAAACTTGCAATCACTGCTTCCCTCTGCGAAGGGCCTTTCTTTTACTTTTATGTTGAGTCACCACCTTCTATCTTTATGCACCATTAAGAGAGCATAGTTGTCATTCTTAGTATAATGTGCATTGTCCCAAAGTTTTCATTGATTGATTCATATTGTTGGTTTCACTTGTTCTTAAATTATTTGTATCTAGTCGCCCTCTTAAACTTGAAGGTGTCCTATGCATTTATGTTTTGCTCTCTTTGAAGGACAAGCTGAAAACCATTTGTATGTTTTTCCTTATGATTCGAATACACGTTTGACTTTCATTGTTTCATTTTCATGATCTTTTGTTTGTGTTCATTTGCATGTTTACAACATGGTTGCTAAGTTCTTATTGTCAAGATTATATCTTCATGCCCATGTTTTAAGTTCTTATAATCCCAGCTCACAAATGCTTACATATATGATCAAGATTGTGTAGGTGCATGTCACCTCAAAAATTATTCTTTTGTTATCACTTACCTACTTGAGGACGAGCAGGAGTTAAGCTTGGGGATGCTTGATACGTCTCCAACGTATCTATAATTTTTGATGCTTCATGCTTGTTTTTACACTATTTGCCTAATGTTTCGTT
The DNA here is from genome assembly GCA_007115705.1 of Dactylis glomerata. NCBI lineage: Eukaryota > Viridiplantae > Streptophyta > Magnoliopsida > Poales > Poaceae > Dactylis > Dactylis glomerata. The sequence goes on along the minus strand of QXEO01001027.1, from coordinate 1,859,320 downwards.
ACACTTAGTGGCACTTTTATGCATTTTCCGGAACTAACCTACTAACAAGTTGCCACAGTGCCAGTTCCCTATTTTCTGCTGTTTTTGTGTTTCAGAAGTGATACACAGGAAATATTCTCGGAATTGGACGAAACAAGTTCCTGAAGTCTTATTTTGTCCGGGAGCTTCCAGAGATACGAAGGAGAGTAGGAGGGGGGCCACAGGAGCCCCACACACCAGGCTGGCGCGGCCCAGGCCCTGGCTGCACCGCCATGGTGTGAGGCCACCTGGCTCCACCTCTGACATCGCCCCTTCGCCTATAAAGACCCCCCGACGGAAAAAACCTAAGTACCCGATCACTTTTCCAGAACACATCGCGATCCGCCGCCGCCATTGACCCGAAGATCGGGAGGGTCCAGAAACTCTTCCCGGCACCCTGCCGGAGAGGGGAATCGCCACCGGAGGTCTTCTTCATCGCCATGCTTGCCTCCGGAGTGATGAGTGAGTAGTCTACCTTGGACTATGGGTCCATAGCAGTAGCTAGATGGTTATCTTCTCCACCATGTGCTTCATGTTTAGATCTCATGAGCTGCCCTACATGATTGAGATCACCGTTATGTAATTCTACATGTTTGGTTTGTTGGGATCCGATGAATATTGGTGTTATGATTAAGTTGTTGTACTGAATTATATCTTTTGTTATCTCTATGTTGTTTATGATATTGCATGCTCTCCGTTGTTAGTAGCTATCTTGGCCGAGTAGTTGCTAGTGACTCCAAGAGGGGGTATTTATGCTCGATAGTGGGTTCATGCCTCTATTTAACCTGGGGGAGTGACAGAAACCTCTAAGGTTGTAGATGTGTTGTTGCTACTAGGGAGAAAACAACATTCATATGCTCAAGGGCATATGCTTTGTTTACATTACACACTTTGCTTAATGCAATTATCTGTTGTTCGCAACTTAATACTTGTGGAGTTCTCGGATTGATTCACCACAAGTGGATTATTAGTCATAGATGCAGTTGGATGGCGGTCTATGTATTTTGTTGTAATGCCCAGAGTAAATCTCGTAGTGATCTTCTTGACATATCACATTTATCTTTATTCTATCAATTGCCCAACTGTAATTTGTTTACCCAGCATGTGTTATTTATCTTATGGAGAGACACCACTAGTGAACTGTGGACCCCGGTCCTATTTCCATAATATTGCTATCACCTGTTTACTTTACTCGCACTGTTTACTTTACTCGCATACTTCTACTATTTTCCACTCGATACGCTCATAACCTTTATTTCAAGCAAACCGGTGAGATTGACAACCTCATCGCAAGTTGGGAACAAAGTACTTGGTTGTGTTGTGTGCAGGTTCCGCGTTGCAGCTAGCAAGCAAAGCTTGGACGAGGCGCCATATATAAATTGTCCGAAGCTGTCGCAAACTAGCAAGCATCACCTTCAGTCGTTATTGTCTGCTTTTCTCCTGATCGATATTAAACCTTGGTTTCTTAACTGAGGGAAAACTAGCTGCTATACTCATCATACCTTCCTCTTGGGGTTCCCAACTGGCTGGTCATTCACCACGCATAAGGAATCTTCTGGTGCCATCAACTTGGTACCATCACACAACAACGAAATAAAAATGACAAGGAGTGGTCATTATAGTAGTAATAACTTACAAAACTCAAATAAAAGAAAAAGTACTGAAAATAAAATATTGGGTTATCTCCCAAGAGTGCTTTTCTTTAACGCCTTTGAGCTAGGCGCAGTAATTTCAGAAAATGTTCACATAGGCGACCGAAAAGAACTTAAGGCAAAGGTGCCATAAAGGAACTTGATGCAAGAGAGAGCATTAAAAAGCAAATATGAAACATATTTAAATCTAAACCACTTCCTATGCATAGGAATCTTGTAAGAAAATAAATCAACGAGGCACATAGTAGCAAACATGGATAGATAAAACAAGTGCAACTTCAAGATTTGCAACATAGAGAGGGGAAACTCAATATTGTTGAGATCCATCAAACCATGTTTCCCTCTCGCATAGTAACTTTCAGTAGCATCATTAATAGAATTAACAATATAACTATCACATAAAGCATCCCTATCACGAGCCACATGCACAAAAGAATTAATACTCCCCACATGAACAATCGTAGTAAGAGCAGATTCAACAGAATAATTATTCTCATCACCATAATCATCAAAAATAGGAGGCATATTGTAATCATAACTAATTTTCTCCTCAAAAGTAGGTGAACTGAAAATATTATACTCATCATCATAACCATCATAAACTAGAGGTTTTGTATCATCACAAGCTAGAGAACAGCTATTTCGCAAAGCATATTCATCAAACATATCATCATAAGAAGGAACATGGATAGTACTAATGGTACAACAATTATTAACCTTAGAATTGGTACCAAAAAGATTTTCAATATCAAAAGTAGAGTGCTTTTCCCAATCATGATCACTAACATAGGTAACAGGCATAGAACATCATCCCAATCAGAATTATCATAATCTATAATAGGAGCAACATGCTTAGGGGAAGATACCGTTTCCTCTCTCCTTTTACTCCTCTTCTTCTTCTTCTTACTCTTCTTACTCTCTCCTTTAGGAGGGAGAGGCTTGAAAGGCATCTTCTCCACATAATCTGGTTTACTGATAGAAACAACAGAAGAAACTTTGGAGGATTCCTCCTCTCTATTAATAAGATAGAAACATCTATTAGTCCTGTCATAGCTTGGCAAAATATCATGTTTTATAAGATTTTGTATGTAAGTATTTGCGAGGCAATCTTTAACACAATAGAGACGACAACCACGAAGGTTGCTATTAATATCAACAACTCTCATATCTACCAAAGAAATCTTTCTAGATATTTCTTCACTCTCTAAAAATAAAGTAAGCTCATCATGCTGATTGAGAGTAATCTTGTCATCACAATACAAATTTACTATACTCATTCGATTAAAAGAGTCACGATATTGGCTTGGGCATTGAAAATTAAAATGACCCGTGTCATCGCAAAGTTAACAAAGAAAAGGATAAAGCTCACAAACCTTTTCACCAAGCTCATCTAGAGCCTTGAGCCACATATTGGTTTCTTCATTCCCGTGGGTGATGCAATAATCTTCCTTGTTGTGACTCTGTTCACAAGGTCTATATACTCCACAAAAATTAACATGCTTATAGGAAGTAGTACTTTCAGAAATTTGAGCATGTTTATTGCAATCATCAATAACAATATCACTTTCTATGCAAGTGTCCTTAAAAGGTTCATGATACACGTCCCCATTTCCTTTAGGAACATTAATATGAGAAGCAAAGACTCTAAAACAATCAACCATAATTTGAGGATCAAGCCCATATTTAGCACTAAGCTCTTGAAAATTAGCAGTTTCAGTGAAAGACTTAATGCAATCATACTCATAATTTATACCTGATCCTTTACCTTTGTTGCTATCCCAATCTTCGATATTGCTTTGAATTGTTTCAAGAAGATCCCACTTGGTATCAACATCCTTCCTTGTGAAAGACCCATCCAAGCATGCATCTAGATGGTCCTTGTAATGTCCTGAAAGCCTTACATAAAAATTATCAATAACAATATTACGAGGAAGATCATGAATAGGACATTTGAGCATTAGTGACTTCAATCTTCCCCACGCTTGGGCAATGCTTTCTCCCTCATGCGGATGAAAATTATAAATATAATTCCTATCTTTATAAACCTCACTAGAAGGATAGAATTTAGAATAAAAGAGAGGTACAATCTCCTCCCAATCAATAGGTCGGCCATCCTTTAGCGTCTTATACCATTCCGCAGCTCTGCCCTTCAGTGATAAAGAAAATAGCTTCCTCTTAACTTGGTTCATTGAAATACCTGCACACTGGAACAACTCGCATAATTCATGTATAAAGAGCAAATGATCACCAGGATGGACAGTTCCATCTCCTAAATAGCAGTTATTCATAGCATGATCAACAATTTTCATAGGTATTTTAAAAGGATGAGGAACACAAGCGTCATAAGAATTATCACATAGGGGAGATAAAATATCATCAGAGCAAACTTTCTCCACTAAAGCTGGGGAACTAAAAATATCATGCTTAACAAAACCAAATTCCCCAAGGTTAGACCTTTCTATAACGGTGTTCAAAGCATTCATACTAACAACACTATTAGCATGCAAATTAAGCTCCAAAGGTTTTTCAATTTTCTCTTCAAACACTCCATATCCTAACTCAGGAAAAATACTAAAGAACTCTTTGTTTTCCATTAAGCCTAACTAGTGAAAATAAAAATAAGAAACAAAAAGATATAATAGCAGAATCTAAAGGAAATAACTTCGAGCACTCACCAGCAACTAAAAGACTTAGTAACCAAAAGATGTGAGTACCTTTTACGTTACCTCCCCGGCAACGGCGCCAGAAAAAAGCTTGATGTCTACGCACGCGTCTATTCTTGTAGACAGTGTTGGGCCTCCAAGTGTAGAGGTTTGTAGAGCAGCAGCAAGTTTCCCTTAAGTGGATCACCCAAGGTTTATTGAACTCAGGGAGGAAGAGGTCAAAGCTATCCCTCTCAAACAACCCTGCAATTACGATACAGAAAGTCTCTTGTGTCCCCAACACACCCAATACACCTGTCAGATGTATAGGTGCACTAGTTCGGCGAAGAGATAGTGAAATACAAGTAGTAGTGATGATTATAAGTAGTAAGTGTAATCTCAAATAAGTATCGCTGCAAGCAAACATGTAACAAAACTAAAAGGAAACAGTGTGCAAAGCTTGGAAACAAGGCCTAGGGATCATACTTTCACTAGTGGACACACTCCCAACAAATATAACATAATTGAACCAATAGATACTAACTTCAATATGCAACTCAAAACAATTCTCCAATGGAAAACGAACACTAATCATGCGTAGGGCTACGAAGCACTCCTCAAAGTCCGTATGTACCCAAACTAGATTGTCCCACACTGTCATCATGAACGCACTAGATGGTTCCAACAAAGACCAACAATTCATAGAGACATTAACCAAAAAGACACACATGATGCGCACACTGTCACCTTCACACCATGATACAAGGTATCTCCGGAGATTACAAATATAAAGCACGGGAGTAGCATAATATCTGAATAATAGCATCTACCAATTCAACTAGATACAAAGCTCACGATCACATAAAGATCACATCATGGGAGAGAGAGAGGTGAACCACATAGCTACCGGTAGAGTCCTCAGCCCCGGGGGAGAACTACTCCCTCCTCATCATAGGAGATAGCAAGGTTGATGGAGATGGCGGTGAGGTTGATGGAGACGGCGGAGACGGCGATGGAGACCGATGGAGATGGCTCCGGGGGCACTTCCCCATCCCGGCAGGGTGCCGAAACAGAGACTTCTGTCCCCCAAAATTCGTCGGCGGCAGCGTCGGAGCTATGGAACTCTTTCTAGAAATTTGTCGATTCCTTTAGGGTTTTCCGTCCCGAGGCTTTTTATAGGCGAAGGGGCGTCGTCAGGAGGCGACCAGGGTGGTCACACAATAGGTGGTCGCGGCCAGGGGCTGGGCCGCGCCCCCCTGTTGTGTGGGCAGCCCTTGGCCCCCCTCCGGCTCTCGTTCAGTCTTCGGTCCTCTTCCGGGAAAAATAGGAGTTCTGGAACTTGTTTCGTCCAATTCCGAGAATATTTCCTGTGTAGCTTTTCTGAAACACAAAAACAGCAAAAAACATGGAACTGACACTGTGGCATCTTGTTAGTCGGTTAGTTCCGGAAATCGCATAAAAACGCCACAAAGTGTAACGAAACACAAGGCAAATGGTGTAAAAACAAGCATGGAGTATCAAAAATTATAGATACGTTTGAGACGTATCAGACACCTTCAAGTTTAAGAGGGCGACTAGATACAAATAATTTAAGAACAAGTGAAACCAACATCATGAATCAATCAATGAAAACTTTGGGACAATGCACATTATACTCAGAATGACAACTATGCTCTCTTAGACGGTGCATAAAGGTAGAAGGTGGTGACTCAACATAAAAGTAAAAGAAAGACCCTTCGCAGAGGGAAGCAGTGATTGCAAGTTTTATAAACCTTCAAAAATTATGGTACTTACTAGCTTTGAGCTCTCATTGCCCCCATCATAAGCATCTTGAATGGTTAGAGTTAATGCGAGTACAATTATGAAGCATATGCTTGACAAATCATAAGTTGAAAACCTCGTGTCCCATGAAGTACGAATACCCAAACCTCATGCTACTCGACTTAGAGTCCCAAGCAGGCTCTTGTCATTGTAAATATATGTGTATCATTGAGAACCTCCAACGGGGTACCTCCTGCCCGATGACATGGAACAAGCCCACATCAAAATGACAAGACAAACAGACAATGAACACCTTTACATCTCTTTTATTTACCATTGGTATAGCTTTTTATTGTGAGATGCGTCGTCGAATGTCCACTCTGGGCATGCTGTAAATTTCCACCATGAATGATGCATGGCTTAGATTAGCGGCCCAGGCGTTTCCCTAACACATATAAGAACTCCATGATCCTGCAAGATTCCCAACTTGTTTCACATCGCGAGTATCCATAAACAAAAGATCACGATATCAACTCAAATAAGAAGTGCAATATTGAAAGCTTGCCCCATGACGGCATGGTTTGGCTAATTTCTAACTTACAACTTGCAAGCATAACAACTCAACATAAGAGAGCCACAATGTCAAATTTTTAAGAACGAGAAAAGTAAAGTGTGCCATCAGGTTTGTGAGAGCTTTACTGACCAATTTTCGCATAACACCAAAAAGAGTTTAATTTGAAGGATAGATAAAAGCAAGTCAAATGTACTTTGGAATAGCAAATTGCTAATAGGTATGTATGGTGGACACATTAGAACAACTTGGTTTTTAGGAGTTGGATGCATGAGTAGAGCTCATACTCAGTACAAAATAAGGGCTAGCAAAAGACTGGGAGCGACCAACTAAGAGAGCAATAACGGCCATAATCATGCAGAGCGACAAAGCAACATTAAAAGAAGCATAAAATGGCATCAAAAGTCAAAAACTAAATGATCATAGAGGCAATGGCGACTTTGTATCAGTCTAACATGTGTGGGCATGCGCCAAGTCAACCCAAATAAAGCATCAAGGAGAAAACCAAAATAATGCTTCCAAATAATTAAAACAACGCATGATTTTTTCAAAGGCTCATTAAGCAATCTAAGTCATTTGAGACAAGTCATGCTACAACAAAACCACTAAGCATACTATCAAAAAGACATCAAGCACGACATGCAAAATCCTAGGCCGCAGTCTACACAAGCTCCTTTTTCTACCACTTTTTTGCATAAAGCTTTTTCTCTCTTCCAACACCATTCGAACTTTTTTTAAACAACTCTTTTGATGAAAACCAACATGGACCAGAGGTCAAAATACACCTTGATATAAAGATATAACAAGATCAGAACACAAATCAATGCGAAAATCGAAAACTAAACGCAGTAGCAGAAAAAGAGAACATTCGTTGAATGATAAGAGTGAAAAAACGGAGTGTTCTTGGCAAATGAAAAGCAAGGCAACTTCTCCAAAAGGAATTTGTTGGGGTCCAACCATTTATTTCAGCAAACAAAACTAAACAAAACTGAAAATTAAAACAACTGACGCTCCAAGAAAAACGCATAGTGCATGAAACAATAAAAATATAGTGTGTTGAAAGGTGACCTGATTTTTGCCAATGAAGAAGGGGTGCTTCGGGGGCATCCCCAAGCTTTGACGCTTGTACCTCTTGGATATTTCTTGGGGTGCGTGGGCATCCCCAAGCTTGATCTTCTATCCATTCTTCAACTCATCTCATCATTCTCCAATCCCTACACTTGAAAACTTCCTTCATACAAAACTCAACACAATTCTATTAGCAACATTAGTGTAAGCATAACAATGAATCAACCCCTTTTTGCTTTAAGTTTCAATGCAAAACCACCACATATAAAGAATATACTACTGTAGCAACTTCCCCAAAAGTTCCGTGATCAAAAGAACTCAAAAAGAAAGCGATCGAGAGGCAAACACAAATAGTGGCAGAAATCTGTTAAAACAGAACAGCTGACAAAGATCGAATTTTTAGAGGGTTTTCTGTTGCTCAAATCAAAAAGTGTTAAACTAATGAAAGTTTGGATATAACCTGGGGCATATGCACAAGAAATCGCAGGTCCAAAAGATATACAGAGAATTGTCACGAATTTTTACGGTGCAGCACCGAAATCTGTTTCAGGACAGCAACATCCCCAAATCTTACCTCACTCAAATTAGAGGCTTCTCTTGGCACAAAAACGAAATAAAAATGATAAGGAGAGGTCATTACAGTAGTAATAACTTCCAAGACTCAAATAAAAGAAAAATAACTAAAAATAAAACATTGGGTTATCTCCCAAGAGTGCTTTTCTTTAACGCCTTTGAGCTAGGCGCAGAAAGTGCGAATTAAGTAATATCAAGTGATGAAGCATCAAGCTCATAATTTGCTCTAAGAATAGAGTCAAAAAGTAATTTCTTCATATTTCTAGGGAAGTGTTCCATACCTTTCTTGAGTGGGAATTGATATTTGATGGTGCCTTCCCTCATATCGATGATGGCACCTACAGTTCGAAGAAAGGATCTTCCCAAAATAATAGGACATGAAGCATTGCATTCAACATCCATAACAAGAAAATCAACAGGAACAAGGTTATTGTTAACCATAATAAGAACATCATTAATCCTTCCCAAAGGTTTCTTCTTAGCAACATCAGCAATAGGAACATCATAATAACACTTTTCAAGCGGTGGTAAATCAAGCATGTCATAAATTTTTCTAGGCATGATAGAAATACTAGCACCTAGATCACATAAAGCATGGCAATCAAAACCATTAACATGCATATCAATGATGGGTTCCCAACCATCTTCTAACTTATTGGGAATAGAAGCTTTTTGCTTCAACTTTTCATCCCTAATTTTCATAAGAGCATTGGTAATATGCTTAGTAAAAGCAACATTTAAAGAACTAGCATTAGGAGTCAAAGCAAGCTTTTGTAAGAACAAAATAACTTCAGATATATTGTAGCCATCAACATCAAAATCATTAAAGGAAATAGAGCTATCATCTCCTACACTCCAAAAAATTTCAGCACTCTTTTGAGAAAAAGTTTTGGCAGTTTTAGGCTTTTTAACACAAGGAGTGGGAGTTTTCTCTACACCAATCAAAGTAAGAGGATTGCTAGCATTTGGAACAACATCATTAGAGGTAGTAATGGTACATACCTTCATCTTTCTAGCCATCTCATCTTCTCTTTCCCACCTGGCATGTAATTCTGCTAGCATCCTAACATTTTCATCAATTCTAACTTGGATAGCATTAGCAGTGTCAAAAGGATCAGGCTTAGCGGACATTCTGTTAATCAGAGAAGATTGCGCATTAGACAAGGATGAAATATCAGTTTCAGCTTTGGAAACCTTAGCTTGCAACTCAGGAACAGCCTTGTTTAAATTTTCAAGTTGATGACTAATAGTCCTCAACAGAGCTGATTGCTCCTCCATGGTCTTGGTGAAAGCCTTGTTCTGCTCATATTGCACCTGCATAAAATTCTTGGTAGCCTTTTCAAGTTCAAAAATTCTTTCTTCACTAGGCATTTTAGGTCTACCAAGGTAGCTATTATCACCATTAGACGGAAACGGCTTATAATTGTTACCAGCAAAATTGTTCCTATAAGCATTGTTGTTAAAATTATTATTTCTAATGAAGTTTACATCAACATGCTCTTCTTGAGCAACCAAAGAGGCCAAAGGAACATTATTAGGATCAACATGAGTTCTATCATTAGAAAGCATAAGCATTATAGCATCAATCTTATCACACAAGGAAGAGGTTTCCTCGATAGAATTTACCTTCTTACCTTGTGGAGCTCTCTCGGTGTGCCATTCAGAGTAATTTACCATCATGTTGTCGAGAAGCTTTGTTGCGGCGCCCAAGGTAAGGGACATAAAAGTGCCTCCAGCAGCTGAATCCAATAGGTTCCTTGAAGAAAAATTCAGTCCTGCATAAAAGGTTTGGACAATCATCCAAGTAGTCAGTCCATGAGTAGGGCAATTCTTTATCATAGATTTCATTCTTTCCCAAGCCTGAGCAACATGTTCATTATCAAACTGGCTAAACTTCATAATATTGCTACACAAAGCTATAATCTTAGCAAGAGGATAGTATCTTCCAATAAAAGCATCCTTACACTTAGCCCATGAATCAATACTATTTTTAGGCAAAGACAGCAACCAATCCTTAGCTTTTGCTCTCAAAGAAAAAGGAAACAACTTAAGCTTAATAATATCACTCTCTACATTCTTATATTTCTGCATCTCGCATAGCTCAATAAAATTGTTGAGATGAGCTACAACATCATCAGTACTAGCACCAGAAAATTGCTCTTTCATAACAAGGTTCAATAAAGCAGGCTTAATCTCATAAAAATTTGCAGCAGGAGCAGGTGGCGCAATAGGAGTGCAGATAAAATCACTATTATTAGTGCTAGTAAAATCACACAACTTGGTGTTTTTAGGAGTAGCCATTCTAGCAAAACTAAAAGCAGACAAGTAAAAACAACTATAAATGAAACTAATTTTTTTGTGTTTTTGATAAAACGAAGCAAGTAAAAATAAAGTAAAGCAAAACTTAAAACAAAGTAAAGGATGTGCGTGCGAAACTCCCCTTGCAGAAGTCTTCTTTTTCCCTGGCAACGGCGCTAGAAAATTATGCTTGATGTGGCACGGTGTTGATGTAATTTCACCGTCCAGTTGGGAACCCCAAGAGGAAGGTATGATGAGCACAGTAGCAAATTTTCCCTCAGTATGAAACCAAGGTATGTCGAATCCAGGAAAAAGCCAAACTCAAGAAGGTGATGCTTACTAGCTTCGCGACAGCTCCAGACAATTTATAAGGCGCCTTGTCCAGTGCTTTGCTTTGCCAGTTGCAACGCAGAACCTGCACACAACACAACCAAATACTTTGCTCCCAACTGACGATGAGGTTGTCAATCTCACCGGTTTGCTGTAAACAAAGGAATGAGCGTATCGAGTGGAAAGCAATAGTAGTATGCGAGTAAAGTAAACAGTGTGAGTAAAGTAAACAGGTGATAGCAATATAAAGGAAATAGGACCGGGGTCCACAGTTCACTAGTGGTGTCTCTCCATAAGATAAATAATACATGCTGGGTAAACAAATTACAGTTGGGCAATTGATAGAATAAAGATAACGTGCATATGTCGAGAGGATCACTATGAGATTTACTATGGGCATTACAACAAAATACATAGACCGCCATCCAACTGCATCTATGACTAATAATCCACCCGTGAGGAATCAATCCGAGAACCCCACAAGTATTAAGTTGCGAACAACAGATAACTGCATTAAGCAAAGTGTGTAATGTAAACAAAGCATATGTCCTTGGACATAAGAATGTTGTTTTCTCCCTAGTGGCAATAGCACATCTACAACCTTAGAGGTTTCTGTCACTCCCCCAGATTAAATAGAGGCATGAACCCAACTACCGAGCATAAATACCCCCTCTTGGAGTTACTAGTATCTACTCGGCCAAGATAGCTACTAACAACGGAGAGCATGCAAGATCATAAACAACATAGAGATAACATAAGATAATATTCAGCACATCAACTCAATCATAACACCAATATTCATCGGATCCCAACAAACACAACATGTAGAATTACATAACGGTGATCTCGATCATGTAAGGCAGCTCACGAGATCTAAACATGAAGCACATGGTGGAGAAGACAACCATCTAGCTACTGCTATAGACCCATAGTCCAAGGTAGACTACTCACTCATTGCGCCGGAGGCAAGCATGGCGATGAAGAAGACCTCCGGTGGCGATTCCCCTCTTCGGCAGGGTGCCGGGAAGAGCTTCTGGACCCTCCCAATCTCGGGTCGACGACGGCAGCGAATCGCGATGTGTTTCTGGAAAATTGATCGGGTCCTTAGGTTTTTCCCATCGGGGGGTCTTTATAGGCGAAGGGGCATCATCAGAAGTGGACCGAGGCGGCCTCACACATAGGGGGCGCGGCCAAGGCCTGGGCCGCGCCGCCCTACTATGTGGCCGGCCTGTGGCCCCTCTCCGTCTCCTCTTCGGTCCTCTGGAAGCTTCGGTAAATTTCTGGATGTCTAGCTTTTGTTTCATCCAATTCTAAGAATATTTCCTGTGTAACTTTTCTAAAACACAAAAACAACAGAAAACAGGGAACTGGCACTGTGACATCTCGTTAATAGGTTAGTTCCGGAGAATGCATAAAAACGCCCGAAGTTTAACGAAACACTAAGCAAATGGTGTAAAAACAAGCATGGAGCATCAAAAATTATAGATACGTTTGAGACGTATCAGTGGTTTGCTCAAACAAAATATAATTGTGAGTTGATTTTTTTTACGTAAACGATAATATATTAAGCTAGCAAGCCGTCTCATTAAAAACCTTCTAGTCCCCTTAGGTATCCTGGTAAGAAAAAGAGTACGTCTAAAACTTGCTGCTCCAATCACATACAGTTACATCATTTGTGAGGCTGTCGAAAATAAAGCTAGGGGGTTCATCGACCCAATTACACGAAATATTGTTGGAAAAGCAATACCTAGCAATATTGTGAGCTACCTGATTGGCCTCCCTCGGGCAAAGCTTGAAACTAACCAAACCTATGGACGGAATTAAATCAACACACTCAGCATAGATCGCCGAAGATTGGTTCCACCATCTTGACTCGCCATTGCATGCTTCAATTGTATCTGTTGAGTCGAATTCCACGATTAGTCTATTTACAACCAATATCACGGCCAAGCTCCAGACCAAGACGCATAGCCAGAGCTTCCGCCATTGCCGCCGATTCCACATGAGGTAGGGGAACACACTTTGCTGCCACAAAGGATCCCTCATAGTCTCGAATAACTGCCCCGGCCGCACCTACAGACTTATCCACATGAAATGACGCATCAACATATAGCTTCAGCCATCTTGGGTCAGGCTTCGACCGTTGTATTGCTTCTGCAGATGACGGCTTAGATACCTTAGATACATTGGCGGAAATAGCAAGGATTGATAGCTTGCATCTATAAATCATTGGAACAGAATCACCGTAAGTTCGGCGACGATGAATCCACCAGAGGTACCAACATGTCACAGCAACCAACTCTTTTAATTCAACAACGCTGAAACCCGAAGGCAAATTATCCGGGAGATGCAAAATGTACTCAAGCACTCTAGAACCAGAACGATCAGTCACCATGGCATCGGTGATAAAACTGCTTAAGCCTAAGCTCTCCCAAATTGCTCTTGCAGGTTCACATTTCAAAAGAAGATGAAGTATGTCTTCAGCATCAAGATAGCAACTCGGGCACTCACCACTATCACCAATGTGTCGATTGATAAGAATACTGTTAAGAGGAAGCATACCATGAAGTGCACGCCAAACAAAAAATTTGACCTTGCTAGGGGCTTTGAGCTTCCAAATGGTTTTCCAAACCGGATTCGTTGCCGAGCCTCCTGGGAGCGCCAATTGGCCTGCAGAAGCCCCAAATTAGTGGCGTCACTGACAGTGATAGCCGGATCTGACAGTATAGCGTTCATGGCTTGTATGTCTCCAAGCAACAAAATCCGAAAAACCTTGAGTATGAATTGGAATTTGCAATATTCGATTCACATCAGCCGTGTTGAAGAGAGCACCCAAAAGAGCAATATCCCACTGACCGGTTAAAGGATCAATCAAGTCACTCACCTTTGTTAAAACTACACCTGCTCTTGCTGATATAACCTTTCCATCCTAGCTAGACGGGATCCAAGGGTCAGACCAGATATCCATACTTTCCCCGTTGCCAACCCGCCATATATGCCCCCTTTTAAAAGTTGTAATACCAGCCACAATGCTTTGCCATGTATAAGAAGACCCTGCTTTTGGGCCAGCCTTCAAAATGTTCCCATGAGGATAGTACTTTGCTTTTAAGACCTTTGCACATAATGAATCGGGATTATTTATCAGTCTCCAAACTTGTTTGGCCATCATGGCTAGATTGATGGAGTGGAAATCTCTAAAGCCCATACCACCGTCCTTTTTGGGATAACACAATTTCCACCAGGCATACTAATGCATCTTATTACTATTTGCGTTGTCTCCCCACCAAAATTGTGCAATAGCATCCATCATCTTTTTACAAACCCCTTTGGGAATCAGGAACACCGACATGGCATAAACAGGAATAGCTTGGGCAATAGCCTTTAACAAGATTTATTTACCTCCTATAGATAAAATCTTCTCCTTCCAACCATTAATCCACTGAATTATTCTTTCAATGAAGTGAATAAAGCAGTCACTCCTATCCGCACCCACCAGTTCTAGGAGTTCAAGGTATTTGTTAGACAAAGCTTCAGTGTCAATATGAAGAGTCTCACAGATTTCAGCTCGCATGACAACATTGGTGTTAGGGGAGAAATATATGCTTGATTTAGCCAAACTCACCATTTGTCCTGAATTTGCACAATAGGTATCTAACACTTGTCGTAAGGAAGTTGCATTAATCATATCAGCTTTTATAAGAATCAGGGAATCATTTGCAAATAAAAGGTGTGAAACTGATAGTGCATTCCTGCACACCCGTATCCCATCGATGCCACCAACTTATTCTTCATACAACAGTAAGCTCGATAAACCTTCCACACACAAGAGGAACAAATAAGGAGACAAAGGATCCCCCTGACGGAGACCCCTGGTTGGGACAAACATCTTTGTTTCCTCTGAGTTAAATCTCACCTGATATGTAACAGAATGTACACAGACCATAATTAGAGAGACCCACCTCTCATCAAAGCCCAGCTTTCTCATCATGTTCTCTAGAAAAATCCACTCTATGCGATCATAAGCCTTGTGCATGTCCAATTTTACCACACAAGTTCCAATTGCCCCCTTCCTTTTATTTTTGATTGCATGAAAACTTTCATATGCCACCAAAACATTATCAGTGATCAGCCTTCCAGGAACAAAGGTGCTTTGCAAAGGTGATATAATATCAGGTAAAACTTCTTTTAATCGCGAAGCTAGCATTTTAGACATGAATTTGTAAATGACATTGCATAAACTAATATGATTGTGAGTTGATATTTCTAAATATACATGGCTGTTTTAGAAATATGTCAGCAACAAATCTCAAAATGGTCGGGTGTGCGGATTGATTTTATGTAAATAGAATAACTATTTTGAAAAAATGTAGCAGCCAAACTTGTGCCCACATTTCTATACGTTGCTTTTTAATCCAATGGTCTCCAAACTAGGGGTGTAGCCGGTGCACATGCTGTCCCGTTGCACTGGATACTTTCTCGGGCGGGGCACACTCTCCCTTCATGGGAAAATATTTAGTGATCCATATTTTACATGCTACCATGATACCTGACGAGGTTTTAATCCGGCAATGCCCATATTTAGGTCTTTCGATTTATGGAGCGTATGTGAGCGCTAGGCGGATTCGACGGCTTTAGATAGAAACAAGGGTACACACGAATTTACCCAGGTTCGGCCCCCCGGAGGGTAAAGACCTATATCCTGCTTGTCTGATCTTGTATTGCTTGTATAGTTAGAGCTATTACAATGGTGCGCAGATGAGATCTGGCGGAGGTGGAAGGAGATGGCGTGGCTAGCCTATGTACGTGGGATCTATGCGAGATCAGGTGTCTATGCGAGATTGTCTCTCCCTTCTTGGCCGCCCCTCCTCGCCCTTATATGGGGGGCGAGGTCTCGGGATCCGGTCCAAATCGGTTACAGGTGTTTGCAAACCCTAATTAGTCTTGGACTTCTTGGGCTTTGAGTGTCTATCTTGCTCTTGGGCTGTAGCAGGTAGGCCAATATCGAGGACCCGAGGGGTCGTACCCTCGTCAGTACCAGTTTACAAAATTCAAATTTATAAGTGTCTAAAAAATTTACAAAAAATATGTTAATGTTCAAAAGATGAATGTTTACAATATCTCAAATTTTGAAAACCAGATTCAAAATAGACACATAGAAACAAAAAAGAGAAATCTAGCAAGAATAGTGTCACAAGAAGACAAAAGTACAAATGGCACTATTCATGTATCAGTTTGTCTTTTTTGTTTCTCCATGTGCATTTTGAATTTGGTTATAAAAAGTTTAGGGATGGTAAACACACTTGTAATAAACACAGACATATTTTTTCTAAATTTTTTAAACAATTAAAAGTTTAAATTTTGAAAAATGATATCATAGGAGCATTTAAAATCTAGGATCACTGCATACTTTCCCCTCCCTTCACTTCAGTTAATACAAAAACACAACGAAGGAGGCGTAATCTCCAATATTACGTTAAGGTAGCAAGTTTACGCTTTTTCGAAGCATCACAAGCTTCGCTGACGCTGGTGGGGGTTCACCGGTGCTTCCGGAACCCCGATGCCCGCCGCCGCCGCGACCCACCGCCGGGACCCGAACAAGCTCCTCTATAAGCCACGCCCCCCGCCGGAACCTCACCCGTTCCTGCTCCACCTCAAGTCGCTCCCGTCCCCGGTGGCCGCGGCCGCCGCGCTCCTCTCCGCGCCTCGCCGCCTCCACGACCACCCCTTCGCCTCCTGCGTCCTCTACCGCATGGCCCGCGCGCGCCTCTTCCCGCTCCTCCTCCCGCTCCTCTCCGCGCTCCGCGCCCGCCGCGCCCCGCTCCGCGCCACCGTCTTCGCGGCCCTCATCGACCGCCTCGGCGCCGCCTCCCGCCCGGACGCGGCGCTCCTCGTCTTCTTCCGCGCCGTGCCGGCCTTCTGCTCCCACTCCAACGCCACCTTCCACGCGCTGCTCCACTGCCTCGTATGCAACGGCCGCGTGGACGCCGCCCGGAGCATCCTCCCCCGGGCCGCCAAGCTCGGCGTCCGCCCCAACGCCGTGTCCTACAACATCATCCTCAAGGGCGTCTGCGCCCGGGACGGGTCCGCGGGCGCCCGCGCGGTGCTCGACGAAATGCTCGGCCGCGGCGTCCGGCCCACGGTGGTCACCTTCAACACGCTGGTGGGCGCGGCGTGCCAGGAAGGGGACATGGGCGCGGCGGGGCAGCTGAAGGACGAGATGGTGCGCCGGGGCGTGACGCCGAACGCCGTGACATACG
The DNA here is from genome assembly GCA_007115705.1 of Dactylis glomerata. Classification (NCBI taxonomy): domain Eukaryota; kingdom Viridiplantae; phylum Streptophyta; class Magnoliopsida; order Poales; family Poaceae; genus Dactylis; species Dactylis glomerata. The sequence goes on along the minus strand of QXEO01001027.1, from coordinate 1,842,150 downwards.
CCCTGCTGATGCGAGGTCTCTGCAATGCCGGGCGGCTCGACGACGCACGGAAGATGATGTTCGACATGGAGTACCAGGGGTGCCAGACCGAGGTGGCCAACTACGGCGTGCTGATGAGCGCCTACGCGGAGAGTGGCGACGTCGACGCCGTCAGGGGCCTGCTCTCCGACATGCGCAGGCGCAAGCTCAAGCCCGACGACGCTAGCTACAACGTGCTGATCAGTTGCCTGTGCGACAACGGCGGCAGGGTGGCCGAGGCGCACAAGGCGCTGGTCGAGATGCAGCTGAAGGACGGCGCTGAGCCGAGTGCCGCGACGTACCGCGTCCTGGCCGACGGGTGCTGCAGAGCCGGCAACTTCGAGCTGGGTCTGCGGGTTTTCAACGCCATGATGGCGAGCGGGCACCGCCCTCTGGCGCACACCTTCAGGCACCTGGCGAAAGGGCTGGGTGACAACGGCAAGACGGACGAGGCCTGCTTCGTCTTGGAGAAGATGGTGGAGAGTGGGGCATGGATGGATGCTGAAGGGTGGCTGTCTCTTGCTACCTGCGTCTGCAGCGGCAGCGCAAGTGAGGTGAAGCTCCTCGATGAGCTTGCGTTGTTATCCTAAAACCGCCGCGATGCCGTGCCTGGAGGTTCCATTTGTTTTCCTCTTTATGTTCATCACTTACAGAGTATTTTAGTTGTTGTGCAATGAAAAATGTATAATGTTCATCGGTATGCAACAATTTTCGACACTTCTCTGATGCGCATCATAAGCTCACTCAGTTTCTGAATTGAAGCTTTGTCGATTACTTCCAGCTAGAAAATCATGTGCAGTTTCAAACACTCCATATTGCTTTCAGATCTGATGGTTCTATTTTAAGCCCAGGTAGAGTGATGAATCTCTATAGGATCATCATCCGCCTCCAAAATATATATGCTATAACCAGCAAAGAACAATTCATGCAACGAGTTCAACACAAGGGCAGTGGCACAGTGATACGAAAGAAACTTTACACACAAAAACTCTAACCTCCATGAGTTGGCTTTGTCATCCTAAATTTTCGGTCCATTTTCTCAACTTTTTATCTTACACTCGAGAGTTGAGCCCAGAAAACTCATACTGAGGTAAAATCACTTTGTTGCACTTCAATGGTTTTGCTATGTTAGTTCAGCTAAGTAGAGTTGTTAAGCCTCTAAAGAAGAATCACTGTTGCATTGAGAGTTATTAAATGCAAAAAATGTAATGATTTTGCATGTGCACCAATTTCTCACTATTTCTCCTGCTACCGGAGTATTAATGTGCAGTTTTTAAACATTACTCCCTCCATTTCCATAGAACTTTCGCTAAATGGATGTAAAACTTGTCGCTAAATTGAATTTAGCGACAAGTTTTATGGAACGGAGGAAGTATATTACATCCTTATATAAGTAAGCTGAGCACAGATAAGCTATACGCTGATGGATTTATGTTACCCATCCATCATTAGCACATATAAGCTACACCTATAACCAGCAAAGGGCACTTTCACGGTGATACGAAATAAACTTTGCACACAAAAAGAGGTCCTTATATAAGTAAGCTGAGCACAAGACAGATTATAACTACTACGTATATCTCATACAGATTTTCCCATTAAATATGCTACTGTACAACCAACAAGCGCTCCAGCAAAAACCTGCACAAAACCAAAAAAAAAGGCATCAATCAGCAGTCGTGCAAGCAGGTGCCATGGATACATTAATAGTAATACTAACAAAGTAACAACAGAGAAATCATTATGCATGCACATCTAACATAGTCGCTGTATAACAAGCCAAATGCCAAAATTTAGTTCCCTAAATTAGCATGAAGTCTTCAACACTACCTCATAAAATACAAAGATTCTGTTAAATGGTCAAAACCACATTTGATACAGGTGGAAAGCAATTTCATCATCTGGCGACTGTCATGTGAAGGCAACAAAATGATTTAACTTCCAACTATAGTTAGCTGATCACTCTAATCTTCTTTTCGTGGTGATGGCAAGAAATTGAGGGAATGTAATATATTTAATGTCTCTACACAACGAAGAACCATGAATAGAGCTACCTGAAATGGACTATGGCCAAGAAATTCCCGAAGCGGCCTAAAGGTAGAGATAATTGGATGTTCCGGTGACAAATCAGAAACTATTTGATTTAACAACTGCAACAAAGAATTATAGACTACATTAGAGATGGAAAGAAAATAATAGATAATTGGCAACATGTAAATTGAAATAGTAGTAGAAGAAAATCACTTGTGTTCATAAAGTGCGTCTAAATTGCTTACCGCAGCTTGGCGACCTGTGTGAAACCTAACTCCTGATGCATCATACATTACCTGTAACGAGAATAATACGCTTAGAACCCCATTCCACGAAAATAGCTTATGTGGGTATGAAAACAATTGAACAATTTTCACAAAAAAAAAAAAACAATTGAACAAAATATGAAGTTAAACTGAAAGGAGACTATTAAAGGGCATAGTTGCAGATTTGGTATGTCAATAATGAAAGCATACTAAGATCTAACCAGCTAGTACGCCCACAAATACAGTAGCTCTTATCATTTTGAAATTAGCTCTTATTACTTTGATATCAATAGCTTTATAGAGTTTTAAATGAATGGCTGTAGGATGGAGATGTGAGCACCCAGCACCTCTGTAGCACAAACAAGTTGGCCATAAAAGTAGTTAACAACCTCCTAAAAGCATGTGTTGCATTTATATTTATCACAAACTTGAACTACAAGACCATTTCCATCACTATGTCAAGCTAGTAGACAATCTTTCAGCAAGGTGTCTTTTGGGCGAAACCCATTCCCAACCTCCGAAAAGCAAGAAGAAATCAAATGCCTGTTCAATTGGCATTGACAAACATGTACATTTAAAAGCAACAAATAATACCAAACAGGGAAAAGAATACTACTATTGTTTATGGAGATGGAACTAGTCACGAGTATATCAAGTTCTGAGAGAAATGGCCCTCTCTCGATTGTGACGTTAACTTGCTTGAAAAAGGAAATGCATTGAAGCTGATTGGATCAAGTACATACAACGGCAGCAAAGACCAAGGCAAGGGCGAAAACAGAGCTATCCCCTCCTTCTTGCAGGCCAACCGCCACGGCCAAACTTGCCACTGTCGCAGAAAGGGATGAAATAACTCCAGAAGATGTAAGAAACTTCCTTGCATCCCATTTCTTCTCCTTTAACCTGCATGTCTAGGACGAACAAAGTACAGCCTAAGGAAGCGGACAAACCTATCCAACTTTCAATTCAAATAGCACAATAATTCTTAATATACATAATACATACACTTCCATTTGATCAGTTCTGTCATTTGATTTGAGAAGTATAGTATTCATTCACATATCAACGGTCTTGAACTTGTGCAGTGGAAATAGTGTAGTTTAGATTTACCGAGTGAGCTGGTGGTACTGTACTACTCCTAGTAAACTATCTCAGCCTACTCAGATGGACGATAAAAAGACTAACTAACCCCGACCGATGGCGCAACGAATAAAATCATGCAATTGATTTGCAATGGCATATCACAAATCGCGTTTACATTGACCAATAAATCCTCCTGCTACCCAAAGCAAAATTCACCTCCGCCGCGAACCAGCTCATGGTTTCTGGAATTAATTTGCTTCAACATCACGGCAGGAAACACGATCCCACTTTCCCCCAACACCAAACCCGATCGCAACAACCTACTCGCACCGACACCTAAACGAGGGGGGGCAACCGTCCGCACGGCCGCACGGGTAGCAAGCCTCGCCGCTTTGGATCTAGAGGGGGGAAGGGCGCACCAGATGGAGAGGATGTTGACGAAGTTGGCGATGGCGAAGGCGAGGAGGGCGGCGCCGAGGGGGAAGTTCCCGCCGGCGCCCGCGGAGGGGACTCCTCCGGCCAGGTCGCCCACCGAGGCGGTGGACGGCGTCGTCGTCCCGGCGGCGCCGCCCCCCGCCGCGGTCAACATCTCGGTGGCCCTCATGCCGCCGGCACCGTCGGTAGTTGGGGGCGGTTCACTCTGGCTGGCTGGCTGGCTGGCTGGCTCCGCGTCTCCGTGCTCCTCCCTCTCTGGCTCGTCTCGCCTATTCTATTCTTCTTTCGTGTGGGGTGGGGGCTTTGCTTTGGGAGTTTGGGGAAAGTCAAGTGCTTCTTTTTATTGCGGTGCTTAGATTGAAGAAAAATAGAGAAAGCACACTTGCAAGCAACACACGCGCGGCTACGGTCGTCCCTGTCCCCTGCACATATCGCGGTATCTCATGACACTAGCGATTGTAACAAACCGTGCTTTGATGCTACTATGAACCTACTTGCAGCAATGACATCATCATATTGTGCAAATGGAGCTTGGCTCTCAGGAATCAGCCCACCCAGGTTCAAGTTATAAATTTAGCATGGGTGTTTGCATTTACCTTGATTTATTTTAAGATTATCCGTCGCTATTCTTTTAGTGGTAGGTGATATGCCCGTCAACAACAAAACGTCTGTCCTTCAGAGGTTCTCATATGTGTAGGGTGTGCGGGTGTGTGCCTTCATAAGGGTGAAAAAAGAGAGTGGTTGCACCGCAAGTCCATTAGGGATGGAACCCTAGTTTTGAAGTCTCGTGTATCTTTGGCGGAGTATTCTTCTATTAAGGCACAAAAGTTCATTAGACTATTACGCGGCACAACATCCTCAACCCTGAGGAAGTATGATTTCTCTATCGAGCCACTTGCCCAAAGTATGATGGGATCCGAGAAAAAGTTAGCTTTTGGGGATTTTAACCAAATTTGGAGTGCTAGAGATAAGAACCTGAGGGGTGTGAGATGGGCGTTCAAAGAAATAGCTGCCTCTCAATACACCACGTCACAAGCTACTGTTCATTGGTTGCATGAACAGTGTTTGTAGTATATGGATCACTAGATTTAAATCCAAAGGCCAGAAAAATAAACAGTCTGCGTAGTAATTTTTTGGTAGTTCTTTCACAGTAATTTTCGGAATAATCTATAGCTTTAGCAGTTAATTTCTAGCAGTAAGGGCGGCGCATGCTTATTTTTACGATAGTATCCGCAGCCCGTATAACTATTGCGCATTAAAAAATTCTACTGATTCTTATACAATATTTTTTAGTACAGACCTTCATCTTCAGTAATAATTTCTGGACAGTAATTACCCTACCGTAATTCTTTGCAGGGCATACTTTTCTATTGTTTAGCAGTTAATTTCTAGCAGTAAGGGCGGCGCATGCTTATTTTTACGGTAGTATCCGCAGCCCCGTATGACTATTGCGCATTAAAAAATTCTACTGATTCTTATACAATATTTTTTAGTACAGACCTTCATCTTCGGTTCTAATTTCCGGGCAGTAATTACCCTACCGTAATTCTTTGCGGGGCATACTTTTCTATTGTCAATTTCACAACAGTGTATCCAACGTTTGATGAACACTAATTTTTTGACATAAATCTTCAGCCTCAACACTCATTCTCCGATAGTAATTATCCAACAATAATTTTTAACGGTGCATGATCAGTCGTTCCTTAGCAGTTTTTTTACTTAGCACTTCAACGGTACATGTCGTTTCTTGCGGTAGCTTCAAAATTCTATACAGTAATTTTTAATGGTAAATGTCTTTTTCTGTAGTAGCTTCAGGATTCTCTTACTAATATTTTACAATGGTAAATATCTTTTCCAGTGATAGCTTTGGGATTCTCCCACAATGACTTCGGGAGACAAACTACTCCTCTTCACCGCCTCTTTTTTTTTAGAAAAATACTACTACCTTCTCCCACTGATCATATCGAGTAATTCATGACAGTAATTTTCTGATGATAATTTCTCGAAAGTTATGTCTTACGATAGTTCTTCTACACTAATTAACGGTGCATGCTTAATAAGGTAGTATCCGCAGTCCTGTGTGAACAGTGCACACTAATAAAATTCTAATAATCTTATATAGCATTTTTGGTACAGATCGTCAGCTTCAGCAATAATTGCAGGCCATTAATCACCCTACCGTAATTCTTTGCAGGGTACTTTTCCGTTAGTAATTCCACTACAGTTATCCAACGGATTATGAACACTAATTTTTTGACATAAATCTTCAGCCTGAACACTCATTCTCCGATGGTAATTATCAAACCGTAATTTTTCAACGGTGCATGAACAGTCGCTACTTAGCATTTATTTATTTCACTTAGCACTTCAACAGTAAATGTCTTCTCTTGCGGTAGCTTCGGGATTCTCCTACAGCTTCAGGATTCTCCTATAATAATTTCCAATTGTAAATGTCTTTTCCTATGGTAGCTTCAGGATTCTTCTACAATGACTTCGGAAGACAAATTACTCCTCTATTGACCGCCTCTCCTTTTTTCAAGAAAAATACTACTATCTTCTCTACTGATCACACCGAGTAATTCTTGGTAGTAATTTCCCGATGGTAATTTTTTAAAAGTTATTTCTTATGATAGTTCTTCTAAAGTAACTAACGTTGCCTGAATAGTAATTCTTCAGTTGTAATTGTTTTGGCAACAGCTTCGGTAGGGACTGCCTTCCTATGCATTAGCATCGTACTCTTATAATACTCAACTATTCACACCCTCTTTTATTTGACAAAAATACTACTATATTATTCTATTGATCACCTCAGGATCGTCCTTGGGCTATATATTACCTTCTTCTAGAATAACTTCAAAAAATGCTTCACTATTCGGCAAAAAAAAACTCTATTATTCACTGCCCTCTTTTATACATGGAATACTATATTTTTATACCTACATTACATTAAGCTCAATGTTTATACATATAATATCCTCTTTTATCAAGCATCTCATACCTTATTCTATTGACCGTCTCATACCATATTTTATTGATCACCTGGTTCTTACCCTACCGGCGTACTCCTGTATTTGTGGCTCTTTAATTTATTGCCTCATGACCACCCTACAGGAGTAATACTGCCTTCTTCCACAACAACTCTGCAAAAGAATACTCTATTATTCGTGACCTCTTATATTTAGAAAAATATTACTACCTTATTATATTGATCGTTTCACGATCACACTGTTGGATCACTCGTCGCCTGTTTTATATGGGAAAAATATTATTATTTTCTATTTTTAACCGCTTCACGATCAATGTACGGGAGCACTCCACTGTTGTATCTCATACCATCATCTATTGATCGAAAACTGGCTATATATACACAAAAAAAGTCAGCATCACGGGCGCGGCGTGCCGCCGCGCCGAATCTTCCTAGTTAAGTTAACTCCGGCTGGCCAAACAAGCCCTAGATTTTACCATGATCTTATGGTTTTGCTTATTAGTGTTCAATGCATCTCTAAATGATCTTCATGTTATGAATAACATACTCCCTCCGTTTATAAATATAAGATGTTTTAGGTTTGTGAAGCAAATGTATCTAGATAAGTTTTACTGTGTGTATTCGAGTGAACCTACACATTAAAAGACATCTAGATACATTTGCTTTACAAAGCTAAATCATCTTATATTTATAAACGGAGGGAGTATTTAGCAAGATAGACTTATACATTGCATTGCATGAATACTTTCTTTGTCAACGAGTTGACCACTATTATTTTTTCTGAGATAATTATTGGAAAGTTGAACCAATGTGCTAGCACATGAATTTCACATGAAACAATCTGATTCATACTCGCTGACAATATAGTCAACAGGAATTATGTAGCATAGGAGCTGAAACATTAAAAAAAAATCATATCGCCTATGGGCATCTGAACAACTCACCAACCTGATATTGCACAAAACAAACTCAAAAGCTCTCAATGGAGCACGACACATTTGTTGCATATATCATATCAGGTCTTTATAACAAAAAAAAAATCATATCAGGTAACCGGTCGAAGGGGTCACAGATTCACGTGTTAACAAAAACATCAGCAAACCATAACAAAACTATTGCAATGATATTCCCAAATTTAAGGATCCATAGCTATACATGATGAGGAAAAGGAAACATGCCATTCTCTAAACCAATTGTTTAGCTTTGAGAAGGTTCTTCTGACTGCTCTATCCCGTAGAAATTTACAATCTGCACAACAAAAAGGGTGCAGAAGAGATACTCTTAAAGGCTTGGTAGGTGTCTGATCGAGGTGTAACTACAGGACAAACAAATATGGATGGTTCTACAAGGACCACATTTGAATATGTTGATCAAGATGTCTCCCCTGTCTTTCAAATTTCTTACTGTCTCTTCAAGCTAGTTTAATCCACAATGCTCACACGAAATGTGAGGATTGGCCTTCACATCCGTTTGTGCGCCTTCCCATAATATCTGTTGATGTAATCTACCTGCAGATCAGAATAGATACATAACTAAACCCAAAGCAAGTTTTACGGTCCATTGTGAAATACCGAGTAGCATTATTGCATACCTTTTGTATGCTTAAATCAGGAGCGTCCAGGGCATTTACAGGATAAAATTTATAGAATTGGATATTTTCAAATGCCTTCTTTAGCTTAGGGTCCATATTATCAATAGCTTCCTTTCTGGCTTCTTTAGCCTGCACAGTTTTTTGCAGCAACATATTATTAGAACGCACTAAAATCTTTAGAAAAATACATAATATCTAGGTTGACTGTGAACCTGTCTCAGCTCTGTCTTCCTTTCTTTAACCTTCTCCTTTAGGAATTTCTGTTGACGAAATGAGGCAGTTAAGTTAGGAAGAAAAATCATCGAGGTAATGATTAATGGATCATAGGCTATGCTAACTATCCTTTATAATAGACCATGCACAAAAATCACTAGAATGGGCACCTTAAATTTTTCTTTCTCGTCCTCTGGCAGCTCCTCATCGTTAACTAGGTCACCAATGAAATCCTGTATTGCAACAGAAAGGTTAAACACAGATCCAAGGATAGCGCCAGAGCAAAAAAAAAAAAAAACTATACACACCTCATAATCATCCATTTCCCAGTCAAAGGATCGCACTATCTGCAAGAAGCAGCACAAAGCTTTATAACAACACTTAACAGCTATTTTAAATTAGAACCCTGCGAATTGCATTACTAAAACTGGAACTGGGGTGAGAATTCATTATCTCTCAGTTAAGGTGTGTTAACATAGCAGGGAATAACCTTTTGTTGCATTTAGACCTAGGTCAGGATAAATATTATTTAGGGGTCATTTGCCAAAACTTTAAGTTATCTATTATTCCCATATAAGCCTGAAAAGGCAGCTCATGTCGATTAACTTCCGATGCAGATTCTAGTGACAAAAACAAAAGGCTCCCTTGTTTGATTTTTTATTTATTTTTAATAGTAACTACGCTTACTTTAAGTAATAGTTGACAGCTTTGCTTTAAGAAAAATAAGAAAAGTAGCAACCATTCATAATACCGGGTGTTCTAGAGGATATATGATATCGACACTTGTATCATGGTCATCTTCAGGAGAAAGTGGCATATAATCTGCAATATAACTATCAGAGATTCATGAGCAGTCCCATCAAACACTTATATATCTAACTCAAACCATCAAATCTACTCATATCACATTGCGAGAATGTGTGCAAGTCGTTTTTTAACCACACAGTTTGCTGTTTAATGGTTTGGGTGAACGTAATGTGTTCATGTTATTGGCATGATCGATAACGTTAGCTTTGGCATGTTTTGATCCAGCCCGTAAGACTTATTGCAGAATGCTTTTGCCTTTTATCACAAAATGTGGATTTGTAGGTACAGACACTACCAAAGATTAAACTAGTGCACAATGCATTACAGAATTAAAAAGAAGGGCATTACAAAAATATGCCATTTTATAATTTTTTAAATGAAATATGGGCATCCAACAAGAGAAAATCAACCAATTAAAAAAGTTCATTGGAAATCCAGAGGCCATTACAGTTGTCAGTCGCATGTAATTTGATTGCCAATCGGTATGATCAGCAATCAATTTGGAAAAGGCTCTCATACTGTTGCTCTGCGACCCTTTAACTGCAAGTACGTAGTCACAGTCTCACAGAACATCGTACGGAAATTCAAATACTGTAGTTTACATATTAGAATGAACCAAGCCACGGAGAGGTGCCGAAACATACCCTCTGAAAGGGGATCCAAACACAATGGCGACTATTTCCTTAGACACACAACTATACCCCCCAAAAAAAAGGCACCCGACTGTACAAGGCGACCATATGAAAGTAATTCAATGCAACTTACATGGCATGCAGTAGTCAAACTTCTTGACTCGCTCAGTTTTCAGGTGCTTCAAAGCAGACCTGTAAAATGTACAAACTTAGGATGATATATCCAGCCACAGAAAAGGTAGAGGCTCAAGATGGTTACACACCACATATTACTGGGTGACATCATTCAAACAAATAAATAATAGCAACGTAAATGTATTCTTTCAAGCACAAATTTTTAGCGAGGAATGAAAATAGCACCAATAAAACTGACCTTCGTTGGGTGCAACAAAGAGTGAATATTTTAGTTTCCAAACTCTCCATCCTGCTGAGCCTAGAGACCAAGAAAGAGTACAGTGAACAAAAATGCAAAAACTGTGATGACGAAAGAATAAATCTAAGAATACAACCCAAAGCATAAATAAGAAATCTAGCATGGAAATACCGGTCCTCTAGTGGAACATAGGGCACCCAGTCCATCTTCATTGCCATCATCGGTACTATTTCTTCATTTTCCCTTTGGACAGATTTTATACCAACTTTATCTGATGGTGGGAAAGGGCACTCAACCTGCACCAGAAACATAATTGCAAGAGCTAAATGAGATCCACCATCAGCAAATAAATAGCAACTTTCTAGTCTCAGTCGATGAAACAACCATAAACTACAAATATATATGCCAAGAAAAATTTCCCACAGCAAGCTTACTTTCAGCATAAAAGGAAAAATCATTTGTCACTGTTGATTAGAGTCAAAAATCATACCAATGAAACATTTGAGTAAAATAATGTGGCACAAACATGAGGTTTACTCCTTTAGGGATTTATTAGGAGACAAAAAGGGGCTCAGGCCAGATAAACATCCGAGGTACCATGAATGAAAGGTCTGAAGCTCTGAAACTGGCCTCTATTACAGGATAATAGAGGTACAGACTAGTAAACGTTTTAAGCAGAATAAAGACTACGAAAGGTTTTACTCCACAGTGCCATAGTCACAACGGTAACATCACCACCAAGAACAGTTCCTGGTGAAAACCGATATGCAATTAAAAAGTTGGTTCTTATAGTTTCTAATTGATTTACAAAAATACATAAGCATTTCCTATCTTGTACGTAGGTCAAATCACTTTACATACAAATGATGAAACGGGCGTGCATTTTCTGAAATGTGAGATAGCATAATCACAAGAAAGTGTAACTCGAGATATTGTATATAGAGGAATAGTGCATTTTCTGTAATGCATTTTTCAGCAGTGCACTACATAATTAAGATAACATAGTAAACTATCTTTTGCGAGAGAGATAAGATGTCAAAGGTAATCATGGGGTAAATGTATAAATCAAGAGAATGGATGAGAACCCACCACAACAACAATAGGAACAAGTACCATCTTTTCGTTCTTTTGTTCACCTTTAGCAACATATAATAGCTGAGCTGCAGACCAAAAGAAATGAGATAATCATACAAATTGCATGAAGCAACCATTCAACATGCTCGTACAAATGAAACAGACAACAAAGATGCTGCATCATAAGCCGTTTTAGTATTCTATATATTTACAATGATAAGATCTATAAACCCCAGAAATACTAATCAACTGGAAAAGATAGTAACCTCAGAAAAATTTCTCATCACATATGGAAGCAACATAATATAGAAAATCTTGAAAAAAACATATAGAAGCAACAAAATTTAATCTTAATGTTGAAAAGTTATAAAAGGATTATTTGCTTGCAGGTTTTGTAGAGGGACCCCAAGTGGGTCCAACCTTTCCCCGGACCCCCGCAAAGCGGGAGCTTCATGCACCGGGCTGCCCATTTAGGTTTTGTGGAGGGAGTATTTCAGCATCAGTAAGTTTTGCAGAAGTATCTTTACAGTATCAATAAGTTATACAGAAGTACCTTTACAGCATCGGTACTAAACTTTTCTAAACCACGAATTGATTCTTCCTATATCAATGCTATATTGTAAACTTCAAAGCAAAATTTACCCTGTATGATCCAAACAATAAACGATACCCCAAGCAACACCAGTTTACACCCGGTTAGAAAAATACTAGGGAAGTTAATACTAGAAAAATAACATGGAAATCAATCTTAAAGTTGAAAAGTTATAAAAGGATTATTTGGTTGCAGGCTGTGTAGAGGGAATATTTCAGCATCAGTACTAAAAATTTCTAAACCACAAACTGATTCTTATTATATCAATGCTATATTGTGAACTTGACAGGAAAATTTACCCCAGATGATCCAAATAAGAAATGATACCCTAAGCAACACCAGTTTACAGCCGGTTAGAAAAATACTACGGAAGTTAATGTAGATATGCCTCAAACATTGGATGTTAACTTCAGATGTCAGGAGAAGCATACATACGTTCGGTGCTTCCAAATACGTAAACCGTCTTGCCATATAGCTCTCCTCCTTCTTCTAGAGCTTTCTGTTCCCCAACAATGAACCATGTATGATACAGCAAAGAAGAATACTACTATTCAAAATCGAGCCTAGCAGATCATATGTCAGATATATACCTCTAAATTTTGGAAGTTCCAGCTGAACTCATGTATCTTATCAATATTTTCCCACTGCAGGACCAGATAATAGACAAATCATTCGAAGTAAGCAGAAATGCAGAATAAATAGCTGTATGCAAGTCAGTAAAATGTTCACAAACCTCCGTCCCAATAGGAAAGGCCGACAGCCAGAGGTCCTCCTGGAGACCTGGACACAGGAAATACACCGTCAGTCCTGAATCCTAATCCTACCAATTCGAGCCTCGCAGAAAGGCAAGATCTGCCAATCATCCAGACCAATGATGAAGCTACAAATTAAGGCTAGCAAACGGACGCACGCATCCCTGGGGAAAGGTATCGGATTTCATGGAGCCCTGCTCACCAGATTCCGCTTCTCGGGTAGGTACTCCGCCTCGGGCTTGGGCGTCGCCTTGGCGCGCTTCCCCGGCCTCACCGTTGTCGCCGTCGCCGCGCGCGTCCTGCCCCTGGGACGCGCCGGCGCCATTGCTCTCGAATGCTACGGGTGTCTGCGTTTTGATTTAGGAGTTGGAAGTGGGCTGCTACTTAAATCGGCGGGCGTCGCGTAGAATAGACGCGGTCCGCGGCGAAACCGACGCGAACCTGTATCGGTCGAGGTGCATCCGTCGGCGGCCAGGAGTGAGTGCGCGAGGCCACGCGCGTGCCGGTGAGAGGCACCATGGTGCCGGCTGTGGTCCGCCGTCGCCGCTGTCGCCTCAGGCGGCCGCGTGCCAGGAGTCCGCTCCGGGTAAGACGGAGCCGAAGGCCGCCGTGTGCTCCGCCGGGGTGCATCTCTGCCGGTTAGAGCATCTCCGGCCGTTTGCGCGGTAATTATCGCCGGATTGGACGAAAATCAGGCGTGGGGAGCGCCGAACTTCCAGCCGGACCCCCAGCTATACGTCCGGAAATCGGCGTTTTTGACTTTATTTTTACAAATAGATGTTCCAGTTCGGCGAATTTCATACAGTTTGCCAACATTCGGCTCAAATAAACATCAGTTCGGCGAATCTCATACAGTTAAACAAAACAAGCAAATAAATTGATAAGTTTTCAAACAAATCAAATGGAAACTAGTGGGTGTTGCCTCGAAACCTCCATATGTGCTCCACCAGATCATCCTGCAGTAGTTGATGCATAGTGGAGTCTCGAATCTCCTGACGCATAGCGATGAACGCAGCCTACGATGCCGGCACCTGGTGATTAGGTTGTGCAAGAGGACCCTCTCTCTCATATGGTAGAGCTTGTTCGCTCTCCGGGATCGGATGCTTCCGCTCATCCTCAACAATCATGTTGTGTAAGCACACACAACAGTTCATCACCTCCCATATCTGATCTTTGGACCAACTCATTGCGGGGAACCGGACTACAGCAAATCTCTGCTGGAGGACACCAAACGCACGCTCGACATCCTTTCGACAACCTTCTTGTGCCTTCACAAACTCCATCTCCTTCGGGAGGATGGGACTCGAGATAGTCTTCACAAATGTTGCCCACTTTAGATAGATACCGTCTGCAAGATAGTATCCCTTGTTGTAGTGTCGGTCATTGATCACAAAGTCAACCGGGGGAGCATGACCCTCAACAAGCTTGGAGAAGATCGGCGAGCACTGCAAAACGTTGATGTCATTGTTGGATCCCGGCATACCAAAGAAGGAGTGCCAAATCCAGAGATCATGGGTAGCCACTGCCTCAAGTATCACAGTGCAGCCTTTTTTGTGACCCTTGTACATTCCCTGCCAGGAGAACGGACAGTTCTTCCATTTCCAATGCATGCAGTCAATGCTTCCAAGCATCTCCGGAAATCCTCGAGCTTCATTGAAAGCGAGGACCCGAGCAGTGTCTTGGACAGTGGGTGATCTCAAGTAAGTGTCCCCAAACACTGCAATCACCGCCCTGCAGAACCGGTAGAAACAATCAAAGGCGGTGGACTCCGCCATCCGAAGATAGCCATCGGTACTATCACCAGGAGCTCCGTATGCCAGCATCCGCATAGCCACCGTGCATTTTTGGAGGGCGGAAAACCCTGCCATACCGGTGCAATCTAACTTGCATCTGAAATAGGAGTCGAAGTCTTGAAGGGCATAGACAATTTTCAGGAAAAGCTTCCGGCTCATCCTGAAACGACGCCTAAAAACAGCCTCACCGTGCAATGGATTGTCGGCGAAGTAGTCGGCGTAGAGTATGCAGTAGCCCTCCATTCGCTGCCTCGGCTTGCACTTCTTGCGACCTGGTGCCGACCCACCACGGCGACCGGTGGCCACCTCCGCGTACAAGCCCGACAAGCAAGCTAAAATAAGCATATGCTCCTCGTCTTGGGCGGCGGCGGCCATCTCTTCTTCAAACATCTCGGCGAACATCTGCTCTTCCTCGTCGTCGGAGTCCATTTTCGGCCAAGCAAATGGACGAACACCTGCTGGGCGTGTCGACGAGGCGCAACGGGAGGAGTTCCCCGACGGCGGAATATGGCCAGACGGCACGCCGGACGGCGGAATATAGGCAGGTGGGAGGAAGGACGGCGAAGTTCAGGCAACCGGCCGGCGGATTGGCGAGGGGTGGTGCCGGCGGCGACAGAGCAACGACGGGAGGGAGAGAGGGATTTGCGTCCAAATTGTACGGTTTGCGCGTTCTCTCACCGACAGAGCGGGCCCGTTTCCGCTTTTCTCTCGTCCGGAGTCCCCGAGCGCGCCCCGGGGGACCGGGGTTGGCCTGGGCTCGCCGGATGGACTTATGCCCAAATCCGGGGGAAAACGAGGAACCGGGGGCGCGACTGGGCCGAATACCGCCGTCCGGATGTAAAAAACGGCCGCCGGGGGCCAAGTCGGGGGGACGGCTGGAGATGCTCTTAGCCTGGGCTGGGGCCGCCACCGCATTTGGCCGGAAGCGGGAATGAGGAAATCGTGCCTCAGGGTCGCCGCTGTTTTGATTTGAGTTTGATGGTCAAATGCCGGCGATGCAATAAATCTGAATTAGTAATAACGACATAAAAATAGGATGAAGTTTACTTCTCTGTATTTTCATCCTAAGAAGTTTGAAATTTTTGGAGTTCATTCACTCAATTTCTCAAATCTAATCTAAACTATATTAAAAGTCTACAGGGATGTCTGCCTGGCAGTACGTCGCCCGCACTAAAAGAAAGGCTAATGGAAAAAAAGCAACCCAATCCACGAGCCCACCAGGAGTCCACGATCCACTCGAGCCCACCACGATCCCCTCCACCTCGAGCCATCGTCCATGCCGCCCGCCTCCACCACGATCCCCTCGACCTCCCGCTCCGCCGCCGGGGTCCCCGTCGCTGACGCAACCCTGTGAGGCCCCAGCTCATTCCCGTAGCACCAACACCATGCCCCGGCGCTGCTTCCTCAATCTCCACCGTGCCCCCTGCCAATTTCTCCGGTACCGCCTCACAACCGCCGGTCAGCCCGGGTCAGTTCATGGCAACCGCCGGTCAGCTTCGTGCGCGGCAACTGCCGATCGTGGAGGTCATGGTACTACCACCCTCGACCCAGTACGAACTCCTCAAAAGCCCCTGTCCATTCTCCCTCTCGCCTCCCGTCAGTTCTCTCAAACCGGCGACACGACCAGGACCAGCTGCTGCCGCCGCCGTGCTGCCGCCGCCGGGATACCTCCGACCGCATACCAGATGCTGCCGCCGCCGTGCTGTTGCCGCTGGGATACCTCCGAGGGCAGAACCCGTCCGACGCCGCCGGCAGTGGCCACGCCGCCGTGCCGTCCATCTTGCTCCCACCCCACCAGGGCGTGCACAGGTGATCTTCATCCTCCTTACGCCGCTTATCAAAGATGCATTGGTCTGCTTCATCTCCTTCCATTCACCCCACGCACTGCTGCTGCTTGATCTTCGTGTTTGACTGATGTGCAGGTGGAGGGGGTGATTCCAGGAACAGCAAAAATGCATTGGTCTGCTTCATTCCTCTACATCGTCTCCTTGCATTCACCGCACTCACTCTGCTGCTTGATCTTTGTGCCACTTGAGGCAGTGTGTAGAAGGGATACGCCTTCCTTGATCTGTTCTCAGTCCGGTTGATGTTTCTGTTCTTTTCAGGCTCTCGAACTTACAAGCATTGTGATTTTGGATTTTTCGATTACGTGGTGAAGAATGTCCATCTTAAGGCTGGAGGTCTGGGCAAGGAGGGGGCATCGCCGGCTGAGCCTAAGCATTTTTCGTCGCCCCCGGGTGGCCCTCATGCCAGAGGATCCTTAGGTGAAAAGAAATCAGTTATTACCCTCAAAAGTTCCTTGTTCTTGGGTCAGTGCAGCAGCAGCACACATTTTGTTCAGAAAAAAGTGATCAGGCCGGTGGTCCGTGCTCGCGGAGAATGCCCGTGCGCGTTCGTGCAGGAGAACACCATCAACCTCGTCGCCATGTGTCCCGTCGTCATCGTTGGCGTGACGCATGAAGGTCCAGACAACCGTCCCGCTCGTGCTCTCCTTGCTATCAGGTGAGGCTTTTACCTTAATAAAGCATCTTAATTTTTTTGCCGTCATGCTCTTCTGCATCCTTTTTAAATGTTATCTCGAAGTGTGATGGTTTCAGGCGAAGTGGCGAACTGGCGATGGTTGAGACGCCAAAACGCGGGCGTCCATCACACTGATTAACGTCGACGACCCGTGCAGAGGTGTTTTCGGTTGAGAACGAGTCCTCATCCAGCAGACCAACAGCCTACTGGTTGAGGCATGAATCAGCAGCGGCAACTAACACAAATTTTGGGACATTGCCAGGGATGCAACAATACATGATTTGCATCCATTCTTGTTCTTCTTGCTCTACCTCTCCATCACCCACATCCTCTATTGACACCAGCACTAGCCATCTATTGCAAAACTGATGCTTTGTTTTTGCTGTTTCAGTTACAGGTTTGCAAGATATTTATGGTTTGGCATTTCTCGTATGTAGGTCTTTCAAGTATTTAGTGTTTTTGCCACTGAGATTTTTTAGTATTTTGTGCCTAATAATGGCTAACACATTTTCTAGCATGAGTACGTAGTACTATAGTAGAACAATTGTGAAGCATAACTGATTGATTTCAGTTGTACAACAACTATGAAAGTTACATGTGTTATTACAATGAACAGTAGGTGCTTATTATTGGAAGTAGACCATTTTTCCTGAATATGTATTTCAAACAAACAGATTAGTTATGAGTAGAATAGTAAATAAAATATTCATCACTGTTACCTCTTATGGTTATAGGTTTACTTCTTTCCTCCATTAATTCATACTACAATTGTTCAGAGTTACCCTTTTTGTCAGTAAAAACGCAAACGGAGAAAGTTATTTAGTATCAAGATGAATCTAACAACGTATCTAAATTCCCTTTCTGCAAACCGAGCTGGGCAAGAGAAAGTAGAACTTATATCCTTTCTAAATCCCTTTCTTTGAATATTTTGAGCACTGATAAAAGAGGATGGAGATTGGACAGGTCGGATACTTTTTCAGTTAACAACCTGTACAAACTCATGAACAGGAGAGGGGGCAAACATGTGAGCACAAATACAATTTGGAAATGCGTAGCGCTGTCAAGGAAGAATCAAAGTCAGATCGTTTTTATTTGAACATCAGATTGTGGAGCATGAGCTATGCGCCTATGCCCTTTTGGATGCAAAAATAGAGAAACAGCTGATCACTTTGCTCTGGAATGTGGGCGCACACTGCAGAGATTGTTGTGCTCATTGGGATCAATGTAAACGGAATAAATGATCTTGACAACATACATGGTGAAGCTGGCGAAGGAAGCCCGGCAAACAAACTAAAAGAGCGGGACTTCGATGGTTACTGCAGCCTACTGGTTCATCTGACTCTTGAGACACCGGAAATGTTTCGACAAAATTGATGTTCCGGTTCATGCAGTGGCAAGGGAAGTCATGGATTTGTGCAAGTTGTGGGCGCACAGAGCAAGGAAGGAAGAGAAAGATGTAGTAGTTCTCTGGATATCTGATTTGTACAACTCTCGGAGCTGTCTTAGCTCCTTTTAAATAAAATTTTAGGTAGGGGGGCTCCCCCTTCCGATGTTCATTAAAAAAAGTTCATCTAGATGAATCTAACAACTTCAGAAACCTAGCTAAGATTATTCTGAAGTAGCATCCTTGTATAAGTTATGAAACAAAGCTAACCTGCGCACAATATTTCTGAAGGGAGGCATAAGCTTATTCTTCCTCTCAATACTGGCAATACTAAGATAAGGTGCAAGATGATTAACACGTGTAAATTATTTTGTTTTTATACTTCTGGACTTTAAATTTATGCTTACAAATATTTATTTTTGCAGGTTGAGAGTTGAATCGATAATTGATTATCCGATAGTCCTTGAGGCTGGCATATAGGCTCCTGAAGAGGCAAAGAAACTATCATGTTAGACTGGTGTTAGGATAATCGTTGCATATGGTGGGGCGCCTATTACCCAGCAGGTATGGTTTTTATCTCAAGGTTCGAATATTGCCTATTTCACAGTTCCGAAAGCATTTTACTTTGAGTGTATATTTGCATGGTAGGGTATGCGAGGTTTCTGATGTTAATGGTCTCTGGAGTTGCTGGGTGCACATGTGCCATTTTATTGTAGCTAATTCTCAGCCATGCAAAGGGTGCTTTCATAAATTAAAGATCAAATGGTTAGGTTTTTAGTGCATTCAGTCTGTATTCAACAGTTTCATATTAGCAAGTACAACTGAACATGTTCCTGTATCCCTGACTTTTTATCCTTACCCAAATCCATTTACATATATTTAGAAATTTATGGCCATATATCATGTGTTACAGTGCTTGATTGTAGAATTTTCAATTGAATAATTTCCTCGTCCAAAATCGTTTCACAACCCTGTGTGATGGCCGAGCTTCACCAGGCTGCGCACCTCCGCTGCTCGGAGCTCAAGCAGGTGGTTTACCTCCGCCACAAGGAGCTCGATGGAGGGGAGGGGAGGCACCGTTGAGAGGTGGAGGGATGGCCGGCTACTGGAGACGTGGAGCAGCGGTGACAAGATAGGGAAGGGAGGAGGAGATAGAGTTGTGTTGTGAAAAAAAATCTACTTGTCCTTTGGATGGCCTTGAGTATAATTATTAGGTGAGCACTCGTGTGATGTTTCTCTGCTGAGATTATGAGATGTTACAAATGGTGCTTATACAGACTTTGTAAACAAATGATATGAGTCCATCAAGTTTGTATGGTAACCAATCCTCTTACCCAATCTACTCATGGATTTTTCCTAACATTTTTTAAGGAGCATATACATACTACCTATCAGACAGCCATAAAAAATAGCAGGCATATCCAAATAACTTGCCATTTCTGATGGAGTAGATCATTACCGCTACACAATTTACAGATACATGATTACATATGATGTCCACAACTTTCACTAAATTTAGTAGTAGTTTGCTTAAAATGAGCTATTTCTCTTCCATGCTTACTTTTACAGTGCAGCCTATATATAAATTTGCTTGTTAAACTAATTCTCTTACTGCCATAATCATATGCTAATTAAGGAATGGTCTCCTTGTTGTTTTATATCAGGGATTCAGGGGTAATTGGGCAAGCCCTGTAGCTTTATTGTAGAATGTTTGACCAGATAATCTGTCCCAAAACTTAGGAATAATTTATGGAGACATGGGTTTGGTCTTTGTTTTGTCAGGCAGTTTTATTGTATTGTGATCGGTCAATATGTATAGTGCTAAGGTTTGAAACAGAATCTATTTGTTCAGTTTAGTAGCATCATTTGTTCGTTGCATACAAGGATTTTCTTGTGTCTTGCATTTCCCACCTGACATTTTTTCTGTTAAAAAATATGGAAACAATTGCAAACCATATGTATTCACAAGCAAACAGCCTAGATTTGACGGATTTACCAAAACATAAGGAATGTGCATGGCAAGACCTTGCAGTTTTCTCATGTCGATGCAAGGCGATAATGGTTGTCACAATGCATATATTGTAGTTATAATTGCTTTTATCAATGTATGAAGTCTAAATTTATGAACCGTAGCAACGAACGGGTATTTAACTAGTACTCTTCTAAAAAATAGACTAGTATGGTGTGGTAGGGAGTGGTGGGGAAAATTTGTTAAAGGACACCATTATTTATTTATTTTGCCAAAATGGAAGTTAGGCACATTTTTTTAAAACCGGTCATCTCAATAAAGGTGTTGAACTTTCTATTTTTGGCAATATGGTGTGTTTTAGCAAATGTGTCATAAAATTATAATGGTATCTCAAAATTATCACGTAAAAATCTAGCGTAGTAAACGTGGAATAATCCCACCGATCCACTCAAATACATTATAAGTAAACAAGACCTAAGAACGAAAATTTTGTTCATGGATCTAGATATCACGAATATCCAATCCACCGGACAAGATAAGGAGGGCCGGTTATGCCCCATAGATTCACATGGCGGATATTCGCTTACTCACAAGGTGGACACGAGCAGAGATTATGCCCTCTAGATATCTAATGGATACTCAGGTAACATATGGGGTCCATATATCAGCGAGTGATGACCCACAAGTAAAGGGGGTGTATCGTAGTACTTTCGATAAATAAGAGTGTTGAACCCGACAAGGAGCAGAAGGTGTTGACAAGTGGTTTTGATCAAGGATTCACTGTAAATACTAGCAAACGGGTTTTCAGGGGTATTTGGTAATGCAGATAAATAAAGTACGAGTAAATAAAAGTCAGTAATAATAATTGCTGCAAGTGGCCCAATCCTTTCTAGAGCAAAGGACAAGCCGGTTGTGTAACTTATGATAACCAAACGTTCTCGAGGACACATGGGAGTTTCTGTCAAATGCTTTCGCTTCATACCGCTAAATAATCTTTACTGGTTTGATAAGTGTTATGGGGGTGAACCTGTGCTAGCGCACTACCCTTACTAGGATAAATACACACTTGTGATTATACCCCTTGCAAGCATCCGCAAATACAAGAAAGTAATTAAGATAAATCTAACCACAGCCTTAAACTCTAAGATCCTACGCTCCCTGGTGCAATGGTTTCCCAATGGGGGTTTAGGTTTCTGTCACTCCAGCAACCCCACAATTGGTAGCCAAATACATAATGCATCTCACTAGGCCCATAAATGGTGAAGTATCATGTAGTCGACGTTCATATGACACCACTAGTGAAATAGCACCATAACAAATAAATATCAAACCATTAAATATTACTCAACATAATTCCACTACTAACAACTTGACTTCTCCCATGTCCTCAAGAACTAAACGAACTACTCATAAGACATCATATGGATCATGATCAGAGGTGAAATAATGGTAAATAACAATCTGAACATAAACCTTAATTCAACGGTTCCACTCAATAGCATCAACCACAAGAGTAATCAACACCGGGAAAGTTTTCCTTAAGAATTTGACAAGATTTAACTCAAGATGTTACAGCGGGATGACGTGGTGATGGTGGAGATGAAGGTGCTGGTGATGAGGATGATGGTGATGATGATCCCGATGAAGTCCAGCGCGATGATGATGACGATGGCGACGATCTCCCCTCTCCGGGAAGGAATTTCCCCGGCAGATTTTTGCCTGCCGAAGAGCTTTTCTCTCTCTGGTGTTTTCCGCCCCGCAGAGGCGGCGGTGTCTATCTCTGAGCCCCCCCTTAACTTAGGTTTTCAGAGACGATAAAATACGCGAAGGGGCGATGGCAGAAGTGGGCCAGGGCGGCCACACAACAGGCCGCGCCCCATGTGTGTGAGCCTGCCCTATGACTCCTCTCGACTCCTCCTTCTGGCTTCTTCAGTCTTCTGGTAAAATATAATTTTCTGGTATTTTTCTGGAATTTCCTGATCTTCCAAAATACGATGTCTTGATAGTCCTTTTTCCAGCAGAATCCTGACTCCGGCAGCAAATCCTCCAATGATCATCAAACATGTAAAAACAGAGGAAACAACATAAGTATCATCTCTAAATGTGAAATATATCAATGAATAACAGTAAATTATGATACAAAATAGTGATGCAAAATGGACGTATCAACCCCCCCCCCCCCAAGCTTAGACCTCGCTTGTCCCCAAGCGAAAACTAAACTCGGTAAACATGACCACAGGTTTATGGAGTGAAGTGTCGATAATCAAAATACGGACAAGAAGCATCACATTCACCAAGGCACAAATTATAATAGACAACAACTTCCCTTTATATGATATAAACTTGCAATAAGTAAAAGAGAATCACAAACAAAGATGCACAAGGTAAACTATAATTGGTGGTGGCAAACCTTAGTTCTTGGTCAGAGAACAATGAATAAACTATACTTGCTTTTGAACGGAGCCTTTTAAAAACATAGCTAATATAGCAAAAACCATATGCTCAATGAAACAAACTTTGGCAATCATAGAAAGCTTTCAAAGATATATTCCTTCAGATAAAAGCATTGTACTAAACAAAAGAAGTTAGTAAACATGATTAAACGGATCAACATATGGATGAGTGAAACATAACAACTCAAATGCTTGCTTGAGATAGAAGGGAATAGGTTGACTCAACATAAAGGTAAAAGACAGGCCCTTCGCGGAGGGAAGCAGGGATTAAACATGTGCTAGAGCTTTTCATTTGTAAAATAGAGGTAAAAGTTATTTTGAGAGGTGGTTGCTTTTGTCAACGACTAGCAACGAAGTTCTTGATATCTTCCATACTAAACAAGTGAGAGCGGTTCCGAGATGTTTGATTAGTTGGCACAATTATGCTCTTTTATAGTTTGGCACTCCTCCCCACCTTTTCCTTTCTCAAACCATGGCTAACCGATTCCATCAGGTGCCCACCAACTTTCACAAACCATGGAGGAGTGCTCTTTTTCTTTTCTTTTTGAGATTACAATGGTCTGACCAGCTCCCTTGCAAAATTAATGATGAGCAGATGAAGCTGCCTAGTCGAGGGGTACTCAATTTAGTATGGAAGACAACAAACCCATCCACTACGTCCTCATGAGCTAAAAACAGTGGCACAAAATAAGAAGTGTTTGAAGGGTTTTTTGAAAGGTAGCACATAAAAATTTACTTGGAATGGCTTGAAATACCATGCATAGAGATTTATAGTGGACTCTTTGGAAGTAACTTGGCTTTTGGGAGTTGGATGCACGAGAAGTATTCCCTCTCAGTACAGGTTTTTGGCTAGCAAGGCTGGGTAGCAAGCATAAGAGTTGCATGAAACAAACAAACATACATATAATAGGAACAATCATGCAAACTTCCTTGAAGGTACAACGATTTTAACTTTGAGAATAATAATGCTTATAAGCCAAACATGAAGGAAAACTGAAGTGATGTAACTACAAGCACTTCTTTCTTCTTTTCTACTCAAACCTCAAGGTAATTTTGCTACTGACCAAGCTAAGTTTGCCAAAACCAACTAAATTTACTCATGCTCCCAAAGTGATACCAATACTAATCAACAAGACTAATCATATAAGAAACATTGCAAACTAAAATAAAGTGTGCGAAAAGTAAACATTACCACTTCTCATTAATATTTCATTACCGCAACTTACACCAAGGGATACATAGGTAACCAACTAAGGAGGACACTTCCACACTGCAAACTATTCTATAAGATAACTTCTCTATTCATGATATGACTCTACTTGAAAAGTAAATGAGTAAAAGATAATGATGTGATACCGCGGCACTCCCCCATGCTTGGAACAAACCAAGGGGATGCCAATACCAATGAAGAATTACTCCTTCGGCGGTGGTGGGATCACCCTTGGGTTAATGAAATATTCTAGCATCCTGCGAAGCCTGAGATTCTCTTCTTGAAGTATCTGTATCTCCCTCTCCAGAACTCGGTATTGGGCACAAAGCTCGTCAGTGACCAGCATACCCTCTTTTATTATAGGCATGAAATTTAGATCCAAGACTGGAAACGTTGGTCCCCGCATATTATGAGAAAAGGCACGTCCGACATTCATTGATCCTACAAAAGTAGAGTTTCTCGCCCTTGATCCTCCAGCCTTCTGTTCCTCCTTCAGCTTGGGGTCTTCTTCCCTAGGCCTCTTGCCCTTGTCGTCGCTTGAAGGAGCCATGGTGCTCTCAAAACTAAGATCAACTCCTGACAGGAATAGCTCAGAACGAAAACACGATAAGAAAACGATATACAGACCTCGGGTACTCCGGGGGGTTATATATGTGAAAATTAAACATCAAAACCAAGTCACAGGAGGAAACCGAGACGGAAACAAGCTCCGGGGTGCTCACACAATAGGTGGGCGTGGCCTGGGGTAGGCCCGCGCCCCCTATGTGTGAGATCACACCGGACTCCTTCTCCTTCCCGTTTTCGTCTCGTGATTTTTCATATTTAACAAAAACAATAAAATATAACTGAAAAAGTTTAACTCGAACCTTTTCTGACTAGAACTGTTACCTATTCGAAAACGTACTCTGCAGGTTCCTGCATATTGCCGTGGATGAATTCTTCCGGAGAAACCATTTGTATAACATCAACATCTTCATTATAAGAATCTCCAGCAATATAATGTTTGAGTCTTTGACCATTCACCACTTGTGTAGTGTCATCTTTTAATAAGGCAATCTTTATTGCACCTGAGCGGTACACTTCCACAATAACATATGGTCCTTCCCATTTAGAGAGTAATTTTCCTACAAAAAATCTGAGACGAGACCTATACAATAGAACTTTCTCACCAACATGGAACTCTCTCTTAAGAATTCTCTTATCATGCCATTGCTTAACTTTCTCTTTGAAAAGTCTGGCATTCTCGTAGGCTTCGTTTCTCCACTCATCTAAAGAGCTCAAATCTAACAACCTTTTCTTACCAGCATGTTTAAAATCCCTATTAAGCTCTTTCACTGCCCAAAAAACTTTGTGTTCTAATTCTAAGGGCAAGTGACATGCTTTTCTGTAAACCATTTTATAAGGAGACATGCCCATGGGGTTCTTATAAGCAGTTCTATAAGCCCATAAAGCATCATTTAACTTGCTAGCCCAGTTTTTCCTAGATCTATTGACAGTCTTCTGCAAGATAGACTTGATCTCTCTATTTGTAAGCTCTACCTGTCCACTAGTTTGGGGATGATAAGCAGACGCAATTCTATGATTAACGTCATATCTAGTAAGAGTTTTTCTAAAACCGCCATGAATAAAATGAGAACCTCCATCAGTCATAAGATATCTAGGCACACCAAACCTAGGAAAAATAACGTCCTTAAGCATTTTTAACGAGGTCTCACCATCGGCACTTTTTGTAGGTATGGCTTCTACCCACTTGGTAACGTAATCAACAGCAACAAGTATATGAGTATAACCTTTTGAAGGAGGAAAAGGACCCGTAAAGTCAAATCCCCAACAATCAAATGGCTCAATAACAAGAGTATAACTCATAGGCATTTCATTACGTCTAGAAATATTACCAACTCTTTGACATTCATCACAAGATAAAACATACCTTCTAGCATCTTTAAAGAGGGTTGGCCAATAAAAACCTGATTGTAAAACCTTTTGTGCAGTTCTATCTCCAACATGATGTCCTCCATAAGCACTTCCATGGCACTTTCTCAATATTTATTGTTGTTCATACTCTGGAACACATCTTCGCATAATACCATCAACTCCTTCTTTATATAGGTGTGGGTCATCCCAAAAATAATGCCTCAGATCATAAAAGAATTTTCTTCTTTGCTGAGCTGTAAAGGTTGGAGGTAAATACTTGGAAACAATAAAGTTAGCATAATCAGCATACCAAGGAAGGTCTCGCGAAGTTACATTTATCGAAGCCAACTGTTCATTTGGAAAACTATCATTAACAGGAATAGGATCAAAAGAAATATTTTCCAATCTAGAAAAATTGTCAGCAACAGGATTTTCAGCACCTTTCCTATCTACAATATGCAAATCAAACTCTTGTAAAAGTAACACCCATCTAATAAGCCTAGGCTTAGCATCCTTCTTAGACATAAGATATCTAATAGCAGCGTGATCAGTATGAATAGTAACTTTAGAATCAACAATGTAAGGTCTAAACTTATCACATGCAAAAACAACAGCAATAAACTATTTCTTAGTAGTAGCATAATTCTTCTGAGCAGCATCAAGAGTCTTACTAGCATAATGAATAACATTCAACTTATTATCTACACGCTGTCTAAGAACAGCACCCACAGCAAAATCACTAGCATCGCACATAATTTCAAAGGGGAAATTCCAATCAGGTGGTTGAACAATAGGAGCAGTAGTTAAAGCCTTCTTAAGAGTTTCAAAAGCTTCCTTACAATCAGCATCAAAGACAAATGGTACATCTTTTTGAAGAAGATTAGTAAGGGGCTTTGAAATCTTAGAGAAATCTTTAATAAACCTCCTATAGAAACCAGCATGACCAAGAATACTACGAATACCTTTAACATCTCTGGGACAGGGCATTTTCTCAATTGCTTCAACTTTTGCTCTGTCAACTTTAATACCTCTTTCAGAAATTTTATGTCCAAGGACAATTCCTTCATTCACCATAAAGTGGCATTTCTCCCAATTAAGAACAAGGTTAGTTTCTTCACACCTCTGCAAAACTTTATCAAGATTGTGCAAACAGTTATCAAAAGAAGTTCCATAGACGGAGAAATCGTCCATGAAAACCTCCACAATTTCTTCACAAAAACCATGAAAAATAGCAGACATGCATCTTTGAAAAGTAGCAGGAGCATTGCATAAACCAAACGGCATACGTCTATAAGCATAAGTTCCATAAGGACAAGTAAAAGTGGTTTTCTCTTGATCTTTCTTTCTAATAGCAATCTGAGAGAAACCAGAATAACCATCAAGAAAACAAAAGTGAGTCTTCTTAGACAGCCTCTCTAACATTTGATCTATAAACGGTAAAGGATAGTGATCTTTCTTGGTAACTTTGTTTACCTTTCTAAAATCAATGCACATCCTATAACTAACTACTACCCTTTGAGGAATAAGCTCGTTATTCTCATTAGGCACAACAGTCATACCTCATTTCTTAGGAACACAATGAACAGGACTAACCCATCTACTATCAGCAATAGGATAAATAATACCAGCATCAAGGAGCTTCAATACCTCATTTCTTACCACTTCCTTCATCTTGGGAATTAAGCGGCGTTGATGTTCAACAACTGGCTTTGCGTCTTCCTCCATGTTAATAGCATGCTGATATAAAGTGGGAGAAATCCCTTTTAAATCATCAAGAGTATATCCCATAGCTCCTCGATGTTTCCTCAATATCTCCAATAACCTTTCTTCTTCCTTTCCTGAAAGTTT
Organism: Dactylis glomerata; assembly: GCA_007115705.1. Classification (NCBI taxonomy): domain Eukaryota; kingdom Viridiplantae; phylum Streptophyta; class Magnoliopsida; order Poales; family Poaceae; genus Dactylis; species Dactylis glomerata. The sequence continues at coordinate 1,814,209 of QXEO01001027.1, read as the reverse complement.
AGAACTGATAATAACAGGATATATTTTCTTATCATCTATATAAGCATACTTAAGATCATCAGGTAAAGGTTTTAATTCAAAAACAGGATCTTCCTTAGGTGGCAAAGTGGTACCAAGATCCTCCACAGGTAAATTGTGCTTGATCAATGGTGGTTGACGAAAGAAAATATCGTCAATCTCTTCTCTTTCCTTCCTGTAAACATCACTTTCATGGTCCTCCATGAATTGCTGCAAAGCATTATTAGGAGCAAGAGCAATAGAAGCAAGCTATTCAACTCGAAAATTTTCATTAGGCATTTTATTTTCATAAGAAGTCTTAGCAAACTTAAAAAAATTAAACTCATAAGATTCTCCATTAAACTTAGTAAAAAAATTCCTTCTTATAGTCTATCACAGCACCACAAGTATTCAAAAAGGGTCTACCAAAAATAATAGGATAAGTTTTACTAGCTTCCTTACCAAGTACTAGAAAATCAGTGGGATATTTGGTCTTACCGCATAGAACTTTCACATCTCGAACAATACCAAGAGGCCAGATAGTCTCTCTGTTAGCAAGCTGAATAACCACATCAATCTCTTCTAATTCACAAGGGCCAATCTCATGCATGATTTCTCTGTAGAGCTCTAAAGGAATGGCGCTTGAACTTGCACCAATGTCACATAAACCATAATAGCAATGATCTCCAATCCTGACAGAAATAATAGGAACACTTGTTTTCCTACGCCTATTAGGATGTGAAACAATGTTAGTAGCATCTTCACAAAAGACAATATGTTCATCTCCAACATCTTTAGTAACAAGGTCCTTCACTATAGCCACAGGAGACTTAATAGTAATTTGCTCATCAGGTTCTATAGCTTTCTTAGTACTTTTATTAGACACACTTACCAAAGTAGAATGCTCCTTTACCTTAGCAGGGAAAGGTGTCTTCTCAAAATAAGGTTCAAGTGTCGTGGGAATTTAGAGACAGTAGCCATGGGGTGGCTTATCGGAGGGGCTCGACGTTGGTGACGATGGGTTCGGCTCGGGATTGTGCCAACAGAGACACCACGGTTTACCCAGGTTCAGGGCCCTCCCGGTTGGAGGTAAACCCCTACTTCCTGCCTGCTTCGTATTGATCGGGTAGTAGCGATTACAGTGCTCCTCGAGCTGTTCGGCTAGAGGAGGAAGAAGAAGATCGGATCTTCCCTACGCTAAGGGTCCAGGCCCCCTTATATAGACGGGGGCCTGGTTACAGGTTTAGGTGGCGATTCGACCGGCTGCCGGCTCCCCGGCGGCGGTGTCCTTGGCGTGATCCTCTGACCCTGCTCTGGCAAAGACACTTTATAAAGTGTCTTTTCCCTGGACCGGCATCCGGAGGGCATATCCCCTCCCCTTTGCCTCGGATCCCGTCATGGGGAAGGGTCTTCGATCTCTCATTGGTTGGACGCGGTCGTGGCGCTCGTCACTCCTGTCCTGCGCCCCTGACGATCTTGTCGGGGCCGTTCCGCTTTTGGCAAGGCAGCCGTTGGGAAGTTTTGTCCCCATCGCCCGGCTCCAGTCCTCCTCGGTGGAGTCGTCAGCCGGCTGTGGGCGCAGCCGGCCCTTCGGTCGGAGCCGGTCTTCTCGTGCTGAAGTCGCGGGAACTCCTGGGACGCCAGCCGACATACTGCCTGGCCCGTGATGCGCCCCCTAAGTCATCCCCACGACACTAGCCCCCGAAATTGGCGAAGTCTCATGGGCCGGCATGGGGCTTCGGCGGGTTCTTCTTTTCGCCGAAGTCTTGCTCGTCCTCGTCGAAGTCCCAGGATCTCCGGTTCGGCTTGGTCGCTCTAGTTGCCGAGGCTGGGCCTCGCGGAGTTCCTCCGGCCGTCTCGGGACGAATCGGCTCCGGTGGTGGCCCGGCTGGCGACCGAGAGCCGGCAGGCCCCTTCCTGGGAACTTGTTCCCTCGGGGGCTGGACCGAGGCATCACTTGTCCGCACGTCATCGCGCCACGTCCAATCGGCCCCGGCCCACGATCTTTTGCGGCGACCACGGCGGTTACCCGATCTTTACGCGTTCGTGGTTCGTGACGAAAGGGGGTCAGTTGCCGGCCCGTCGTGGCCGAAATAAGCAACTGACCCGCCCCTTCACTTTTAAACCAGGGACCGTTCTGGAAACGGAGCATCGGTTGCCCGCTTCTCTTCTTCCTTCTGCATTCGCTCCACTTAGAATCCCCTGCTCCCGAGCTTTACCTCCAAGGGATTAGGGTTCCTCGCTCGCTCTGCCGCCATTCCACTCATCCAGATCCACACCCGGATGGCTCCCAAAGCACCCCGGCCCAAAGGGAAAGGAACTGCGGCGGGTAAGGACGCCGCTCCGCCCGCCTTGCCGAAGGGATCCTGGGAAGGCTCTTCGGTGAAGGAGAAGCAGATCGAGCTACTGCGTCGGGGTCGAGTGCTTCCGCCCGCGGACCTCGTGAGCTGCCGTCCTGCCGGTGGCGAACTGGTTCCCGCTCCGGGGCCTGGGGAGACGGTGGTCTTCTATGACCATTTCCCCCGGGCTTCGCGCTGCCCGCCAGCTGCTTCATGCGCCAATTCCTGGACCATTTTCATGTACAACCGCACCACATCGGGGCGAACGCAATGATGGTATTGTCCGCATTCGCCACCCTTTGCGAGGCGTATTTGGGCATCTGGCCCAACGTCGAGCTGTTCCGCCGGCTGATCTTCTTCAAGACCCAGACGGCGGACACCATTCCGGTGATATGCGGCACCGCCTCCTTCTACGCCCGCAAGTCCGCTGACTTCCCCGGTATAAAAGGGAAGGAATCTTGCAAGAAGTGGCAGCGCTCCTTCTTCTATGTGAAGAACCTGAAGGAGGGCGAGGATCATATCAACTTGCCGCCCTTTGAGGCGGGCGGGCCCGAGCGGGAGAACTGGAGCGCCGCTCCTCCTCGCCCATCGCCGGACATGGAGAAGATTCTTCAGCGGATCTCCACACTGCAAGCGGAGGGTGGCCTGGAGCCGACCGACCTTCTCCTCGCCTTCCTGGTCGCCCGCGTGTCACCGCTTCAACGCCGCTCGCACAAGATGTGCTTCCTGGGATCCGCTAAGGATACTACCCGCCATTCCTCCAAGGCGCTGTCAGCGCTGGAGGTGGCTCGGAAGGTGAACCGTATCGCCGACGCCAAGCTTCAAGCCTCGTGGACGTGGGGACTGGAGCCTCACGATCGGGACAACCCAATTGCTGAGGTAAGCTCGTTGGGCTTGGCTTCAGGCCTTTGCCTCCTTTGCGACTCTGGTCTGCTGACCTCTGTTCATTCGGTCCGGGCAGAACTTGTTTGCCCTGCAGGCGGCAGAGAATTCGACTCAGCGTCAAGCTGGCTTTGCCACTGACAGAGCCGAATCGGATGATAAAGTCATCTGGGACGAAGCCGAGGAGGTAGAGGACGCCGGTTCTCAGGCCGCCGTCGAGAGCTCCAGCACCACTCAAGGTGATGAAGGAAACGATGAGCTCGAAGACTCGGGCGAACTCCTCGACCACTCCAGTAAGTTCCCCAGTCCCTCTCTCCTAAGAGATTGGTCTAAAGATGACGATGGCGACGCAGGATCAGCTACCACCCTCGGGGGCGTAGCTCTCCACGTAGCCGTCGCTGCCGCTGCTGGAGCTCAGGCTCCCCCGATCGTGGATCTGCCAGAGTCTCCCGGGTGACACTCTGCCGCTCCGGAGCCGGCAGACCCTGAAGAGGCTGGAGATGATCTGGTCGGCGTCAAGAGAAAGGCCCAGCCAGCCTTCTCCGAGCCGGCTGACAAGCGCAAGAAACCGGAGCCGGCGGCGCGGGACTTGCGCCGTCCCAAGGTGAAGAAGGTGGCCAAGCGGCGGGCTACTGCCATAGCCGGGTGAGTTTCCCGCTTCCTTGATTCTCATCTTCATTTTACCATCGCGGTCCCGACTGACTCGGTCGCGGGATGCTCTCTTTGCAGGTCGCCTCTTTCTGTCGATCCGGCTGCCCGACCTCCTCCCGCCGTTGCTTCCGAGGAAATCGTGACCCTGGCTCCCGAACCCTCCTGCCGCAAGAGGGCGCGCGGGGAAGAAATGGGCGGCGACTCGGGTCACGCTGAGGACGTTCGCCGCTCCCCGCGATTGAAGCTTGTGGCAGGCGACGCTGGGGTAGAGGATTCTGCGCGTCCGGAGGTGCTCGTGGACGCTGTTCCCCACCCAGTCGCCTCACCTACGACTGGCTCCACGCCCGTCGAGGAAACCGCGCCAGTTGGGGCTGACCTGTCCCCCCCTCCTGCTACCGACGACGCCACGGCGGGGAACGCCGCCGCTATCTGCACCTCCCCCGACTTGCCCAGCCAGGGAAACGCGCGTGAGGCCGCGGCGGGGGAAACGAAAAAGGCCCCGGTGCCGGCTGTCGAGGCTCTTTCCATTCTTGAGCTCGTGCCGAGCGTGCAAGCTATGGTGCCTACGGCCGGGTCGAGGGCTGGCGCGATTGCTGATTCCCCGCTCCTTGGGCTGGCCTCCAGCCCTGGCGAAGCTTCGCCAGGGCTCCTCGCCACTCGAGTGGCGAGGAGCGAACGTGGTGACGGCTCGCCAGCCCCTGAGGTGGTGACCAAAGGCGCCTCTAGTGGGAAGGCTCTTGTCGCCGCGGCTGAGTCCAACATTGGCAGTCTGAGCTCCGCCAGTCGCCTTCAGCAGGAGTGGGCGGACACTGCCTCGAGCGCTGATGTCGGAGAGAAGCTCAAGGTGCAGGGCAGCAAGCCAACTCTGGCGGAGTTGGATAAACAGTTTACTCCTGCCAAGGGGTCGCTTCAAAACGCCGGCCTCCAACTCCTTGACGCTATACAGGCGACCAACGTGAGTGCTGCGCCTTTAGCCCCTGGTTCTTTCTGCTATACATCCTAGCCCCCGAGTTTCGAGGTAGCTGTAGAGACAGCTGGCTTGAAAATGGATTCTGCTAAGAGTTGTTGCCTTTCCGTTTTTCGCAGGAACTGAACGCGCTTCGAGCTAATGTCTTTCAGAAGCTGCTGGCGAAGTACCGTGCCGGCAAGATCCAGTACCAGGACTTGAAGAAAAAACTGGAGAAACTATCAGGTGAGCTCGGGTCCCCTTATTTCGAAAACATTGCTGCTGTCCTTCCTGCTCTTATACTTCCGCTTTCAGACTCTGCCTCGCTCATAGCTTCGCTTGAGTCCCAGTTGGCCGACTCGGTGTCGGCCGCCACTGTTGAGTCGCTCAAGCGAAAGCACGCCGAGGAGCTTCAGGGTCTGCAAGCCCAGGCCGCCCGGGCTCAGGAGCTGGAAACTGAGCTGGCGAAAGCTCGGGAGGCGGGGTCGTTGCTGCAGCTGGAGTTTGATCGTCGGCTGGCCGAAGAGAAGAGAATCCTTTCCGCGGAGTTTGACAGCAAGGTGAAAGAGCTTCACGCCACCTTGGGGAGCGAGGTTGAGAACCGCGGCGCCCAAATTGCCGAGCTGCAGACTCTCCAGGGGCTCGACATCGAGCGTTATGACAAGGAGATCGGCGTTTGGCGCGCCCGCGACCGCAAGGTTCAATCCGGCCTGCTGGGACTGGAGGAAGCTCTTCGTGGTATACTTCCTTTCCTATTTCTCGGCTCTTGCCCTTTCATGCCGTCCCCTCACTCTCTGATTGCCCTTGCAGGAGCCTTCCCTGACTCCGACAAGACTGCCGCGGCGGCGCTGAAGGAGTTCAGGGCGGAACAGAAGATCGTCCCCAGCAGTGACCCCAAGGCCGAGCTTTCCTCAGGGGAGTTGGTGGCGTTGGCCAAAGGCCGACTCCATCCGGCTGCCAAGCTAAGCAAGGATCTGCACGGAGCCCTTGTTTCCGTCTTCGAAATCTTGTGGCCGGGAAGGGCGGTGCCTGGCGAGATCCAGGCCCTCCTCCAGTGGGTTCTTCTCACGCCCAACCGGCTCGACATCTGGAAGGAGTCCGCGGCTCGGGCCGGTGCTCAACAGGCTCTGGAGTTCGTGCTCTCCTGGTATCTGGGCGTCAACCTGGACCAGCTGGAGAATCTTCGTGAAGGCGGATTAGCAGGTCTTGACAAAACCAAGCTCCGCCAGCGCGCCTGTGCCATTGCTGAGTGTGCCGAGACTGACGCGCTTTTCGACGCTGGGGATAGTGACGAATCTTTGGATGGCATGGACTTCGAAGAGCCCGACTCTACGGAAGGACCTCAGAAAGTCTCCGAGGATCTCGCTGGTCACTCCATTCCGCCGTCCCCCAGCGGCGATGACTTCGTCTTGGCGTCTCGAGCTGGCGATACTACTTCACTGGAGCCGGCTGGCTCGCCAAGCACCCCCTGAGCGTGCCAGGGTCTTCTTATTCGTTTTTATGTACGCAGAACTCATGTCGTGCCCCACAACATTTTGCTCGTTTGTACTGATGATGCTTCACCCCGAGTTCCTTACGTATTGATTTCTAACTGTTTATGGACCGGATTTGACCTGATCCCTTTCGGCTTTTTCCTTTATCTCCCCATCCTTCGGCCCTTCTACCCCCAGCCGGCAGCCTGGTGCCGGCTGGTCTCCCTTGGACCGACAGCCGAATGTCGGTCTAGGGCGGGAGCGTGCCGCGGGATGAGGAGTAGTACTTCGGCGTATAAGAGATCTGGCTTGGTCCGACCCACACACAGCTATTAACCAATGCGTGCGGTTTTTTTTTTGGGTGAGCGTTCGTTAACGGCTCCGCGCTCTGTCCTCTTAGCGATTCCCAGTGCGAGCGACCTGCCGGCTCCATTGCCCTTGACTTGAGTTGGAGGTTTGGCTTGGGGTCCGGCTCGCACACGGTACTTATTCGTCTAACAAGGGATTCGATTCGTCGGGTCGCGGGCGTCTCCTCTTAGCGACTTTCCTAAGTGGGTGACCTGCCGGCTCCGTCCTACGCGATGTAGGGTAGAGGTTGGGCTCGGGGTCCGGTCCGCACACAGTACTCGCTCGGCTGACGAGAGGATCGTTTCATCGGGTTGGGGCTGCCGGCTCCCGTTCGGAGCCGGTTTCCAGCCCCCGTGAATAACGCTTAGAAAGGTAAAAGGTACTTCAGAGCACTTTTCCAGGGTTCAGCCGTATGCCGCCCAACTTTCTTTTATTCAACGACACTTGTTCGAGATACAAGGTTTTTGCCTTGGCTTAGCCGAAGGTCTTAAGCGATCTTGGACTTGTCTCAGGCGAAGCTGCGAAACGCTTCCCCCTACCTCGAGGAGGAGCCAGCCCCCGAGACAAGAGCTTTTGACTCCTTTCCCGCTTCAGGCGGGACTTCCTTGGGCAGGCTTGCCGACTGGAGGTGTGGAGCCGGCAGTCCCGACGCCGGGCGGTCCGGCTGGACTGCAGCCACCCTCCGCAGCAGTTGTCGCTTCTCCTCAGCAATGACCAAGGCCTCCGCCAGTTTGGAACTGGCTCTCGCGCACTCTATCGACTTCTTGTAGCATCCAGTGACAGTAATCACCCCGCGAGGGCATGAGAGCTTCATTTTCAAGTAAGCGTAATGCGGGACCGCCATGAACTTGGCCAAGGCTGGTCGGCCAAGCAGCGCGTGGTAGGGGCTGTTGAGGTCTACCACCTCGAACCAGATCGGCTCGCGACGATGATTGTCCTTCTCGCCAAACAGCACCTCCAAATCAATCCTTCCCATCGGCGTACACGAGTGCCCAGGCACAATCCCATGGAAGGTGAGCTTGGTTGGCTTCAGTTGGATCTCTGGGATTCTGAGCTTCTCCATCGAAGTGCGGTAGAGAAGGTTGATGCTGCTGCCTCCATCAATGAGTACGTGCGAGAATCGGCAGGTATGCGTCTCAGAGAACACGATTGGGTTCAAGACTAGCGCGTAGCCCCCGGGCCTCGGCATGAGCGGCGGGTGATCTTCACGCCCCCAGGTAATCGATGCGTCAGACCAATGCATGTACTGAGGCCCAACTTGCACGATTGCATTCACCTCGACACCAAACCACGGTTCATCCTTTGGCTCCTCTACCTAGGAAGTGAATACATGGTATTGCTCCACATTCGCTTCCTCGGGGTAGTCCCCTGCTGCTTTGGCCGGTTGCCGCCTCTTGTTTCCATGTGCTTCAGCCGGCGGGCCCGGCGGTGGTCCAGGCAGTTGGTGATTTCCCTGCTCCAGATCCCTGGTGAAGCTGCATTGGCGAGTGGTATGCGCTGCCGGCTTGCCTGAAACGCTATGGAACTTGCAGGGTTGGTCTAGCATCACCTCGATGGTGTACTTGTCCTTGCTGAATTTGTCCCCTTTGCGCTTTTGGCTTCCACCCGTAGCCCCTGGGCTTCCTTGAACAACGGCTACTTGCTGGGAGCCATACTTGTTGTCACGGCGTTCGTCTTTCCTCTTGCCATGTCGATCACGGTTGTGATGTCCTCCTTGGCCGGCTGCCGGCTGAGACTGGTTTCCAGCTGGCGCTGCCTCAACGCATTGCACTCTTGCTGCAGAATCGGCAGAAGCATACTTGTCCGCTATCGCCATGAAGTCCGCCATTGACTTCTGCTCGGCTCTGTGGAGCTTGTGCTTCAGCAGGGTCCCTTCTCTGCATCCGTCCGTGAAGTAGCCGATGGCCTGCTCCTCGCCCACCCCTTCGCATGAGTTGCGCAGCTCGGACCATCTCGTGAGGTAGTCACGGTCTGGCTCGTCGGGGCCTTGCTTGCAGAGGGCCAGCTGTCATGGGCGGGGAGGTCGCTTGTAGGTTCCCGTGAAGTTCTTGATGAACGCCTCCTGGAAATCATGCCAGGAGTTGATCTGCAGGGCCAGCAGGCTGTTGAGCTACATCCGGGCCGATCCTGTCAACATGAGTGGTGCGTAACGCACTGCCGTCCTCTTGTTGCCGCCCGCGATGTCGACGGCTGTGACGTAGTCCAACAGCCAGTCCTCCGGCTTCACCGCCCCAGTGTATTTGGGCATGTCTCGTGGGAGCGCGAACTTGGCCGGGAAAGGCTCGTTGCGGATGCGAGGGCCGAAACAGACGGGTCCTGCCGAGGATTCCTCCTCGTCGAACTTGGAGTCTGCCAGCAAATTGAGCCGATGGCGGGCGTCGTCCTTTGACGGGTCGACGCGCTCCCCGATCCTCTGGCTCACGTGCGAGCGAGCTGGATGATGACCTTGAGCGCCCTGGCCGGCTCTCTGGGCCGGCTGGGTTGGCGCCACGGACTTGCCGCGCGCCGGTTCCACCACGTCCACCCGAGGAGGGTGACGCGGCCTGCTGGTTACCGCGGCGGGATCTCGAGGCTGCCGGTTGTGGTGGCCAGAGTGCTGGGTACGGTGGTTTCCACCGCTTTTGCCTGGAGCTCGATTGCTCCGGCTGTGCTCCGCAGGGCCGTGGTTTGGCGACGAAGCTTCTCCATGCGACTTGCTCTGTCCAGCCATGACGATACGGTTCTCGCCTCTCCGCGTGGCTCCATCGCCTCCTGCTGCAGATCGGCTGCGTCCAGGAGTTCTTGAATCCGGGCTTGCTTCTCCCGTAGGTCCTCGCCTTGCAGCCCATCCAATTCAGAGGTGATGTAGCGCGCGGCGCGAAGATTCTTCGTAGGCGTGCTGTAGGTGGGCTTGTTGATGATCGGAGGTAGCTTCGCCGAGGGCGCCGCCTGGTTCAGCTCCGCGCCCAGCTCGTGGCCTCGCTGACGAACTTGTCCCGCTCGGCTTGGGCCATCTCCAGCCGGGGTAAAGCCATGGGCAACGTTGTATTCGTTGATCGTGGAGAGGACGCGCCGACGGGTGTCGTCGACGTCGACCGCTTCCTTGAGGAGGTTGAGGCGCGTCCGCTCCAGATCCTCGGAGGCCTTGACCGGATCTGCAGAGATGTCGAGCGGAGCGCGCAGGTCCGTGATGGCTGCGTCCAGCACGTCCCGCTCTGGAGGTGGAAGATCTTGTTCCGGTGGAGGTGGGCGTTCGAGCGGCGGGCGCGCGGTAGGCCGCCGCCACCATCCTCCTCCAGGGCCCGCGCCTCGACCATGTTGCAAAAGTCGTTGCTTTCGCCATCGTCGGAGTCTGTGTCACAGAGTGGGTCAAGCACATCGGTTACCTCTTCCGGGAAGGGCTTGGCGACGTAGAAGCGGTGGCTGCCGACGTCGAGGAAGGAGCCGCTGTTGCCGAAGCCGCTCTTGAAGTGGGCCAAGTTGTTGTCGACGCAGTCGAAGGTGCCGAACCTCCAGATGAGGCCGGAGGCGACCTTCTCGCCGGAGGGTCCCGGCCGGAACTTGACTCCGCCCGCCACCGCGCTTTGCCCCACGGTGGGCGCCAACTGGCGTGGGAATTTAGAGACAGTAGCCATGGGGTGGCTTATCGGAGGGGCTCGACGTTGGTGACGATGGGTTCAGCTCGGGATTGTGCCAACAGAGACACCACGGTTTACCCAGGTTCAGGGCCCTCCCGGTTGGAGGTAAACCCCTACTTCCTGCCTGCTTCGTATTGATCGGGTAGTAGCGATTACAGTGCTCCTCGAGCTGTTCGGCTAGAGGAGGAAGAAGAAGATCGGATCTTCCCTACGCTAAGGGTCCAGGCCCCCTTATATAGACGGGGGCCTGGTTACAGGTTTAGGTGGCGATTCGACCGGCTGCCGGCTCCCCGGCGGCGGTGTCCTTGGCGTGATCCTCTGACCCTGCTCTGGCAAAGACACTTTATAAAGTGTCTTTTCCCTGGACCGGCATCCAGAGGGCATATCCCCTCCCCTTTGCCTCGGATCCCGTCGTGGGGAAGGGTCTTCGATCTCTCATTGGTTGGACGCGGTCGTGGCGCTCGTCACTCCTGTCCTGCGCCCCTGACGATCTTGTCGGGGCCGTTCTGCTTTTGGCGAGGCAGCCGTTGGGAAGTTTTGTCCCCATCGCCCGGCTCCAGTCCTCCTCGGTGGAGTCGTCAGCCGGCTGCGGGCGCAGCCGGCCCTTCGGTCGGAGCCGGTCTTCTCGTGCTGAAGTCGCGGGAACTCCTGGGACGCCAGCCGGCATACTGCCTGGCCCGTGATGCGCCCCCTAAGTCATCCCCACGACATCAGGCAAAATGCTATCAACAGTACAAACTTCAGTAGGTGTAGCAGAAATATGACTAATAGAATCTTTATAAGACGCATGATATTTGTTTCAATCTTTCTTTGGAACATCAAGATAAGAGGCAAAAGCCTTAAAACAGTTAGCAAGTATTTGAGAATCAAGACCATAAGCAGTGCTAACATTATGAAAGTCATCGGTTTCCATAAAAGCTTTAATGCATTCATAATCATAATTTATACCTGACTTCCTACCTTTGTCGTTTTCCCATCCTTCAGCATTTTCTTGAATACGGTCAAGAAGTTTCCACTTAGCATCTTCTTTCATATGGGTAAATGATCCAAAACAGGAAGCATCCAAAAATTCCTTCTCATGAAGAGTAAGCCTCGCATAAAGGTTATCAATAACAATATTACTGGGGAGCTCATGAATGGGACATTTGAGCATTAGTAACTTCAATTTCCCCCATGCTTGGGAAATACTTTCTCCATCATGAGGCCAAAAGTTATATATTCGATTACGATCTTTATGAATTTCACTTGGAGGATAAAACTTGGAATAAAAGAGAGGCACAATTTCCTCCCATGCAATAGATAGACCATCTTTAAGCAGCCGATACCACTCCTCAGCTCTGCCTTTCAGTGATAAAGAGAATAGCTTCCTCTTAACTTTGCTTAGTAAAATACCTGCATACTTGAACAACTCGCATAACTCATGTATAAAGAGTAAATGATCACCCGGATGGACAGTTCCATCTCCTGAATAGCAGTTATCCATAACACGTTCAACAATTTTCATAGGTATTTTAAAAGGATCTAACTGAGCAGGTGGTGGTGGTGGTGGCTCATCCACATGTGCAGCAGTGGTAGTAGTATTCCGAAATAGGAAACCAAATGGAGAACTCTCCAAAGCAAAATAAAGTAAAAATAAAAGACAAAAATAAAAACAATACTCACAGCGACGGTTACATTTACCAATTCCACTCTTCAATAGCGCTTCACTCCCCGGCAACGGCGCCAGAAAATAGTCTTGATAACCCACAAGTATAGGGGGTGTATCGTAGTACTTTCGATAAATAAGAGTGTCTAACCCAACAAGGAGCAGAAGGTGTTGACAAGTGGTTTTGATCAAGGATTCACTGTAAATACTAGCAAATGGGTTTTCAGGGGTATTTGTAATGCAGATAAATAAAGTATGAGTAAATAAAAGACAGTAATAATAATTGCTGCAAGTGGCCCAATCCTTTCTAGAGCAAAGGACAAGCCGGTTGTGTAACTTATGATAACCAAACGTTCTCGAGGACACACGGGAGTTTCTGTCAAGTGCTTTTGCTTTATACCGCTAAATAATCTTTACTGGTTTGATAAGTGTTATGGGGGTGAACCTGTGCTAGCGCACTACCCTTACTAGGATAAATACACACTTATGATTATACCCCTTGCAAGCATCCGCAAATACAAGAAAGTAATTAAGATAAATCTAACCACAGCCTTAAACTCTAAGATCCTACGCTCCCTGGTGCAATGGTTTTCCATTGGAGGTTTAGGTTTCTGTCACTCCAGCAACCCCACAATTGGTAGCCAAATACACAATGCATCTCACTAGGCCCATAAATGGTGAAGTATCATGTAGTCGACGTTCACATGACACCACTAGTGAAATAGCACCACAACAAATAAATATCAAACCATTAAATATTACTCAACATAATTCCACTACTAACAACATGACTTCTCCCATGTCCTCAAGAACTAAACGAACTACTCACAAGACATCATATGGATCATGATCAGAGGTGAAATAATGGTAAATAACAATCTGAACATAAACCTTAATTCAATGATTCCACTCAATAGCATCAACCACAAGAGTAATCAACATCGGGAAAGTTTCCCCTAAGAATTTGACAAGATTCAACTCAAGATGTTACAGCGGGATGGCGTGGTGATGGTGGAGATGAAGGTGCTAGTGATGAGGATGATGGTGATGATGATCCCGATGAAGTCCAGCGCGATGGTGATGACGATGGCGATAATCTCCCCTCTCCGGGAAGGAATTTTCCCGGCAGATTTCTGCCTGTCGGAGAGCTTTTCTCTCTCTGGTGTTTTCCGCCCCACAGAGGCGGCGGTGTCTATCTCTGAGCCCCCCTTGCCTTAGGTTTTTGGGGACGATGAAATACGCGAAGGGGCGATGGCAGAAGTGGGCCAGGGCGGCCACACAACAGGCCGGTGTGACCAGGGGTCTGGCCGCGCCCCCTGTGTGTGAGCCTGCCCTGTGGCTCCTCTCGACTCCTCCTTCTGGCTTCTTCAGTCTTCTTGTAAAATATAATTTTCTGGTATTTTTCTGGAATTTCTTGATCTTCCAAAATACGGTGTCTTGACAGTCCTTTTTCCAGCAGAATCCTGACTCCGGCAGGAAATCCTCCAATGATCATCAAACATGTAAAAATAGAGGAAACAACATAAGTATCATCTCTAAATGTGAAATATACCAATGAATAACAGTAAATTATGATACAAAATAGTGATGCAAAATGGACATATCAGCGAAACGTTGGATTTTTGCCCCCATCCCGTGACTTATGTTCTGTGAGATTGAGATTAGATAATTATATATTTTGTGGTGTGATCATCTAAGATTTTTCATCTTTTATGCACTATATGTGGTTGAAAATTTTGTTGATGTGATATTCCTATTACTGCTAAAATGTTGTTGAAGTGTCACATTTTTGCTAAAATGTTGTTGAACTACTACAGAAGTGTGTTGTTTTGCTGAAATAATGTTAAACTGTTGCAGAAGTGTTGTTATTTTATTGAAACATTGCTGCCAGAGTTGAAGTGTTGTTATTTAATGTTGTTATGGTGATGTACTTATAGCATGAACTCATGATATCCATGAATACCCGGAGGGTTTGGATATGGAGCGATGTCAATACCCATGGATACCTTAGTGGGCGGGAATAATGAGGTTGATGGATAGAGATCTGGATCTTGTTTTGATCTACCTACCCAAACCCGATCCATTGATATCCACGGATTACACCGACATATGGGTCCCAAGGTGAGGTGGTAGTTCAAGTCAACAAATGTAATTTTGGTCAATGTTCGATATTAGTAAATTGCTCTCAGAACCATTTTGCACCTCTTAGGGGGCTATTTCAGGTTTTGCAAAGTTATGTGGATTGTGTACTGCAATTTAAACACATATGGGGTCCTTTGTTCGACATGTCAAACATATGGGGGTATGTAAAATTTGTTCGCCCCTGTGACGACTGCTCTTCTTTGAGCGCCTTCCTAGTTGGTCTCCTCGCCAACCTCTCCATCCCTACCCCTGTGTCACCAATGACTATGATGGTCAGCTCTAGTGGTAGGGGGTCTAGCTCCTTGTAGTGTAGGTTTCTTCCCTTTTTAGCTCTTCCCTGCCAAATAAATAGGCGGTCATATTCGGATCTCCTTGTCTTCATGCTTCTATCCCTCAGTGAGGCTAGATGATGGAACATGGTAGGTGGTGGTTCTTATGCTGGCACATATCAGCTAAATCCATGGCGATGTGCTACTTTCACGATGGTTGCTCCCATCGATTTGCCCCCTTCTTCTTTTTCTGATTAATCCATGGCGTTGCTTAGAGATTCCCTCCCACTCGAGTTTGGTATGAGGGATAGCTTGTTGGATAGGTTGATTTGTTGTTGTTGCTTGATGAGATCCAGTTTCAAGATGCAGCAGCTCCAAATTAGGGCAATCAAGTGCCTCCTAAGCTTCCCCACGGGCGGAAGTTGCGGGCTCTCTGTCCTCGCCTTTGTTGAGTGTTTCGCCTTGAAGGTGTCCATTGCTTCTTAAGATGGCAGTGAGTTTATATGTTCGTCCTACATGACAAGTTTGTCTAGTGACGGGTGACATACGTCTAATAGTTAGAAGATGAGCGTGTTGTTACAGGTGGGAAATATACACACAAGGAAAGTGGATTCTACCCTTGCTCCTTGTTGTTCTTCTCAGCTCGCTGTGGCTAATCAAGATACACACCGGCGTGGAGGTGATGATTCTTCCCAACAGTTGATTGTCAGGTTGGAGGCTTTTGTGTTGTGACATTTCATTTCATCCTCTTGTCCACATTTTTTAAGTACCCACCACGATGATCTCCACTAGTTGGTACGCTAAGCTCAAATTTCATCATGCTTTGCTCTTGGGGATTCACAAGTCGAGTCTATGCCTTGTTCTATTTGCTGCTCAATGTTATTAGACGGTTATGTCACACACAACAAATAAGATTCATGGGAAAATAAATGATTTGGATATGCCCATATGCTTGTTGGACCTTCCATCGGGGGCATCAAAATGCGACTTCAGAATTATTTTAATGCGGATGTTTCCATAGGCCTAGAGTTGATGTTCAAACCTACCATGGCTAGCACTATTGCATTTCATGAGGGGTTTTTTCTTTCTTGCTTCACTTATCTTGTTTGGTATTGTCACATGATCGACATGTTGAGACGTGGTCTCTAAGCTGTTCGGTTTGTGTAAGCGGAGGTGGACGACAACTCCTCCATTGTTGATTCCAGATTCAACAATGGGGGCACCCTAAGTTTGTGCTCGGTGAAGGCTATTCAATAATAGCTCGACTCTATACCTCGAGTGCATATTCCAGCGAAGCATCAACTAGATCACACATTTATTGAGGCCCTTGAAGACCGCAGATGCGGAAATTTTGAATCAGAGTTGTCAGTGGATGAACGCATGTCGTATGGTTCCATTTGTTATCTTCGGATTTTTTTTCATGATTTTAGATCATCTTATTATATTAAGCAACTAGGTAGTAGGTACCGATCTTTTTTTTCTTGCTCTACTGTTAGGAGCCATGTAAAGATATACATTAAGCCTTAATGTCAGTACATCTATATAGGTTTGCTAAAAATAAGGGGCCACGGGAACAATCATTTACTAATTTCTAAGGGTACTAATTGCATAGTTATATCAAGTACTCCCTCCTTCCCGGTGTATAAGTCTTGCGCGTATCTCTAGGTTGCCATTTTAATTAATATAATATAATATATACTATAAAATATATATCACCGAAAACTTTAAATTATGTACTTTCTAATAGTATAATTTTTATGTTGTAAAATTTATATTATATTTTTCAAAATAATAATCTAGAGGTACGCGCATGACCTATATACCGGAACGGAGGGAGTACTACGTACTCCTAAGAACGGTCATTTGGAGCTTAGGCTCGAGAGGCCCAAATTTGAAGGTTCTAAAGTTTGAAATTGAACATTTTGAAAAAATCCAAAAAAAATATTGGACTTATACAATGTTGTATTATATCTTATGTAAATTTTATAATGAAATAAATTGTATTTTAGAGTCAGCAAAAATAATTAATTTAGATATTATGGTCAGTGAAAATGATAAACAGTATAGTGAAAACTAGATTTTGTCACGGACTCACGGTAGTCTCTTTTTCCCATGGCGGTGCTTTGGCTCGTCCTGTACATCTCCATATGACATTATTTTCTCTGTTTAGATCTAGTAAATATTTTAACACAAGTTTTACGGTGATTGGCATTTTTAGGAACCGTCCATCCATCCAATCTGATGGTAATAAAATTAACGGAACTAAACGGACGAACTCAACGCTGCTAGAAGTGTGGGATCGGAACTAAAATTACGTGGGACCGGAACTAAATTATTAATTCATTCGATTTAATAAAACGATACTTAGTGGATGACCGTGGTTATCTTAATTTAACAGCGCGATCTGGCCCTTCATCTCAAGGCTTCGTGTGTCCAGGAGTGTTGATGGTTTCGATTCCTCCGATTGATTCTGCGCTGCGAGTGTAGCTTGACGGCATACGCCTCAGTTTAACAGCGCGACCTAGCCCTTCATCTCAAGACTACTGCTTCCTTGATCGAACTGGTGGCGTGATCCTGGCGACACTCTGCACCGACAAAGTCGCCGGACGGCCAGGACGCTCTCGGCGAGATCCTCCATGACGTCCTCCCCGGTCGGCCTCGCGAGACCGTGGTTACCGTAGTGGTCGCCATTACATGTCTCGCCGGTCTACGCGCGTTTCCCAGAGCAAGCGTCCATGAATGTCATATGCAGCTTGTCAGCGAGGCAGTGGACTTGCGTGTCGAGCGCATGACTGAGTTGGCGTCACCGCCGTAGATGGCAATGTACAGTTTCGTGATGATGGCGCTGTTGTGCCTGACCAAGTCCTTGAGCAAGCCAAGAATGACACTATGGCTGTCCGGGAAGTTCTTGCTAGCCAGTAGGAGCACCGGTAGCCGCGTGCGCAAGCTTGCCTTTGCATCGCAAGCTCCAGCCATGCCCGCGCTCACAAACACAGTCGAGCTAGGCCACGTTCGCTTGCTCTGCTTCCTAAACTGTGTGCGCCTCACCAGCTAGTCCCTGTATTTTTCTTGCCATCACCACCAGCGCGCGACGCACACCGCCTGCTTCCACGGTCGCCGTGCCACACGCGCAGACAGCCGCGCGCTGTTTCTTAGGCCGCACGCGCATTGTTTTGCCGGCCGTTCAGTTAGCTAGATCGGTACCGATAGATCTTCAGAGATCGATCGCTTCCCCAGCTAGCTAGCTCAACTCCACATTGACTTATTTAAAGTCAGTGTCTTCGGGAGAGGGGCATTCGAATTGGAGGGGCACCGGGCACGCGGCGGCAATGCTCGGTTGGAAGGTTGGTGGTGGCGCCGGCGCCAGCGCAGTTCCCTCTCTCGTCGGGCATGCCTCTGTTTTCTTTCTTTTGGTCTGGATGGAAGACTGCTTGGGAGTTTTTTTACCGTAACTTCAGAGACCATGGAGTTTGACCGATCCAGTGTACATTATTTTATCGTGAAAGCACTGTAAAGTTTTAAAAAGGTAATCATCTCTTTTAACCAACGGTCACAAAAAATTCAGGCCTAACGGAACTGGACGGAACCTAAGTTCCGTGCCAATCATTGTAAAAAACCTTCTCTTTGATCTATACAAAGGATTTTGTCAAACTTCATTCACTAGCTAACATAACTAAAATTTGAACAAACGGAAAGGGCTTGAGCAATTTAGTTATATACTTCAACAGATCTCATACTAGACAAATTCGCTGGAGTTCTATAGCAGTGGGGTTTCGGCGACTGCTACTCCCTAGCCTATTATAAAAGTGTGTATCATACTGTGGTACTCCTTCTTGGTTTATAAGGCATGTGCGTACTTTTAGGTTGCTATTTCAACTATTATAATATAAATTATATAATATAAAAAGTATATTATTAAAAAGTAGAATGTCTCAAGTTTCTGATAATATTTTTTTGTAATTTATATCATATATTATGTTGACCAAATTAGCGATCTAGAAGTACGCGTAGGACTTGTAAACTGAGAAAGAGGGAGTAGCACATAATCCAATCAATACAGATGTATTAAGGTTTTAGCCATTTTGAGTTATGACATATCCCCTACCAAGCAGAATAACCTTGCGCCTGGTTCAACTACTTTCTGTGGCCCTCCTCGGCCACACCATAGTGGTTGCATGCGAGATCACACTCTTCTTCCCTCTTAGCCTTCCTTATCCTCTCTCCCCTGTAACATCCAAGAACGTAGGACAACTCCGGAGTAGATTAGAAGGGCTTTTGTGCATTGCATCTGAAATTACGGGATTTTTTCACGCTTTTGTTTCTAAAACCTAGGAGTGATCGAATCTCTCTTTGAGGGGGAATGGTGAACTCTCGAAGTGCGAAAGATTTGGACATGATCTCTTTTGATTCATTGTTGTGAGAAGTGATGACTTAAACCACTAAAACCCTAGCTAAAAGCTTTGGAATTTGAACTAAGACATAAATCAAGTTTGAATTTGAATGTTTGAACTTTGAATTTAAAAAGGAACATTTAGAAAGGATAAATATTAATAAAGAAATAGAGATTGAAATTAAACATCAATAAAGTTTAGAGCAAACTTAAACTTTATTGATCATCAACACACATTACATTGTCTTTACATAATTCATGAATAAAAGAATATTATAACTTGGAAAGAATCCAAAATAATTACAAAAAGGAGAAATGGAAGATTACAAGTTATAAATTCTAAAAGAAAACTAAAAGTCTTCTTTCTTTCCTTTCTTCTTTTCTAATCTTGGCACCTGCAACCAAATAAACAGAAATATCATGTTTTGCCAAGGTAGCATTTACCAAGTGGCATTCAAAAATAACAAGCCACTATAGATAAACATCACAAGGTTGATCTTATCACCAAAGCTCGGGTAGAAATATCCCAAGCCAGCCGAGATGGGCAAGGCAGCTCACAGCAGCATAGTCACCATATGCATGCACTCAGGTGTCACACACCCAAGTCACAAGACCAAGTATCAAAGCATCACAGTGGTGAAACTGGCTCGGCTAAAGATCATAGTCGACCAAGAACAGCACCACCACACCACCAACAGCAACACCAAGAACACCATCATCATCAAGAACACACCACCACCACTGAATCACCACCACACAATCAGCCCTGCTCATGTGTTGAGCAACAGGGAAGATTCACACCCCAGCACATCATCAAATAAACCATCCCGCAAAGACAAAGACTAACATGGTCACATAGTTCAACTAGGAACTAGGTCAAGCAGCTAGGAGGAGCAGGCTTGCCACAAGAAGCAGGAAATCAGAATATTCCAGAAGAACAAGCTACTCTTCAGCAGCAGGCAGTGTTGGAAAAGGCGATGCCTAGGCAGCGCTTAGGCACGCTTAGGCGCTAGGCGATGGACAAACGCCTCGCCTAGGGCATAGGCGGAAGTCTAGGTAGTGCAACTAAGAAATAGGCTTCCCCAACAAGAATGTATGCCATATTGCACTAACGAGCCAAATTTGCCATATTTTAATGGTTGTTGTTCATAGTTTACTCATATAGATACTCTAAACTAATGCGTATTCACTATAATAGCCCATATGAATGCTTGATGGTATAAAAAACGTGACCGCCTAGGCCACGCCTAGGATGCCTAGGCAATGCCTAGGCACTAGGCGAATGCTAACCGCCTCGCTTACGCCTAGCGCTTTTTCCAACCTTGGCAGCAGGTTATTATTAAACCATAGCACACATGAGTGCTGGGAGAGAACTCACAAGTTATTCTCCCAGACAGACTGCACAGAGCACAGCCACACAGAGATCAAGCAAAGCTTGATGAAACAAAGGCTTTGGTCATCATTTGGATGTCCAGGAGGCCAAGACCTTGGAGACAAGGC
Source organism: Dactylis glomerata (assembly GCA_007115705.1). NCBI lineage: Eukaryota > Viridiplantae > Streptophyta > Magnoliopsida > Poales > Poaceae > Dactylis > Dactylis glomerata. The sequence continues at coordinate 1,794,011 of QXEO01001027.1, read as the reverse complement.
CATCCACAACACCTACTCCCTAACACATAACTTATCTGGGAATTTCTCAAAGAAAATACTCACAGAAGTAAGAGCAAGGCCAGGAGTGGCACATGGGTTGCCTAGCTACCAAGACTGAGGCCAAAACCTAGAAAACCATCAGCTCTGTCAATTAAAATTGACCAAGTTCAGTTAAGCATCTGGGAAAAGTGGACAGGGACATGATACGTCTCAAACGTATCTATAATTTTTGATGCTCCATGCTTGTTTTTACACCATTTGCTTAGTGTTTCGTTACACTTCGTGGCACTTTTATGCATTTCCCGGAACTAACCTATTAACAAGTCGCCACAGTGCCAGTTCCCTATTTTCTGCTGTTTTTGTGTTTCAGAAAAGTTACACAGGAAATATTCTCAGAATTGGACGAAACCAAAGCCAGTCGCCCAGAATTTCACCGAAGCTTCCAGAGAACCGAAGAGGAGACAGAGTGGGGCCACGAGGGCCCCACACAACAGGGCGGCGCAGCCCAGGGGTAGGCCGCGCCCCCTATGTGTGAGACCGCCTCGGTCCACTCATGACGATGCCCCTTCGCCTATAAAGACCCCCCGACGGGAAAAACCTAAATACCCGATCACTTTTCCAGAACACATCGTGATCTGCCGCTGCCATCGACCCGAAGATCGGGAGGGTCCAGAAGCTCTTCCCAGCACCCTGCCGGAGAGGGGAATCGCCACCGGAGGTCTTCTTCATCGCCATGCTTGCCTCCAGCGCGATGAGTGAGTAGTCTACCTTGGACTATGGGTCCATAGCAGTAGCTAGATGGTTGTCTTCTCCACCATGTGCTTCATGTTTAGATCTTATGAGCTGCCTTACATGATTGAGATCACCGTTATGTAATTATACATGTTGTGTTTGTTGGGATCCGATGAATATTGGTGTTATGATTGAGTTGATGTACTGAATATTATCTTATGTTATCTCTATGTTGTTTATGATCTTGCATGCTCTCCGTTGTTAGTAGCTATCTTGGCCGAGTAGTTGCTAGTGACTCCAAGAGGGGGTATTTATGCTCGATAGTGGGTTCATGCCTCTATTTAATCTGGGGGAGTGACAGAAACCTCTAAGGTTGTAGATGTGCTGTTGCTACTAGGGGGAAAACAACATTCATATGCTCGAGGGCATATGCGTTGTTTACATTACACACTTTGCCTAATGCAATTATCTATTGTTCGCAACTTAATACTTGTGGAGTTCTCGGATTGATTCGCCACAAGTGGATTATTAGTCATAGATGCAGTTGGATGGCGGTCTATGTATCTTGTTGTAATGTCCAGAGTAAATCTCATAGTGATCCTCTCATCATATGCACGTTGTCTTTATTCTATCAATTGCCTAACTGTAATTTGTTTACCCAGCATGTATTATTTTATCTTATGGAGAGACACCACTAGTGAACTATGGACCCCGGTCCTATTTCCATCATATTGCTATCACCTATTTACTTTACTCGCACTGTTTACTTTACTTGCATACTATTACTATTTTCCACTCGATACGCTCATACCCTTTGTTTACAGCAAACCAGTGAGATTGACAACCTCATCGTAAGTTGGGAGCAAAGTATTTGGTTGTGTTGTGTGCAGGTTCCACGTTGCCGCTCGTAAAGCAAAGCTCGGTCGAGGCGCCCTATAAATTATCCGGAGCTATCGCAAGCTAGCGGGCATCACCTTCAGTCGTATTGGCTTCTTCCCCTTCGGATCGATAAACCTTGGTTTCTTAACTGAGGGAAAACCTTGCTGCTATATTCATCATACCTTCCTCTTGGGGTTCCCAACTGGACGGTGAAAAACTATCAACACCGTACCGCATCAAGCTCTTTTCTAGCGCCGTTGCCGGGGAGGAAGAAGAAGACTTCTGCGAGGGGAGTTTTTGCACGCACATCCTTTACTTTGTTTATTGTTTTGCTTTACTTTATTTTTACTTGCATCGTTTTATCAAAAACCCAAAAAAATTAGAATCCTTGATAGTTGTTATTTCTTTACTTCTAGTTCATTATGTTGTTCCCTAAGTATGTTTTGGAGGACCTCTCAGTAGGTAGTGGTTCAATTATTGGAAAAAGTAACATTGAGGAGTTCTTTAATCATATTAGTATGCATAAAGATGTTGAGGAAAAGTATTTGGTTGAGCTTGCTCCTAGTATTGAAGTTGCTTCTGCTTATTTAATTCACATGTCGGAAGCTAGGTTTGCTAGCCTTAATCCTTTTATGCAACACATGTTCCTTAAGCTTTATGAAATTGAGGATCCTGAAAAGAAAGCTTTTATCTTGGAAACTTTGCGCTTAGAATTTAGAGATGTTGCCATTGAAGCTAGGAAAGTTCTTAAGCGCTTTAATAAGCTTGGTTCACCTATAAAGGTTGTTAGTACAAACAATGAGGGAACCGAGATACCTATACCTAGCAAACTCTTGGGATTATATGAAGCTTTTGAAAATAATTTTGATTGGATCTGTCCCAAAAATCTTTTTAGTGATTTGAGTGAACCAAAGCGTGATCACAAAGGGTCTTCAAAAACTTATGTGGATGAAATACAATGCCTTATTGAGAAGACCTCTTCAATGGATCTTAATGCCTCTATTGATAATACTTGATTCGCATTTTCTGCGCCTAGCTCAAAGGCGTTAAAGAAAAGCACTCTTGGGAGATAACCCAATGTTTTTACTTTCAGTTCTTTTTATTTTATTTGAGTCTTGGAAGTTATTACTACTGTAATGACCTCTCCTTATCCTTTTTATTTCATTTTTGTGCCAAGAGAAGCCTCTAATTTGAGCGAGGTAAGATTTGGGGATGTTGCTGTCCTGAAACTGTTTTCGGTGCTGCACCGTAAAAATTCGTGAACATTCTCTGTATATCTTTTGGACCTGAGATTTCTTGTGCATATGCCCCAGGTTATATCCAAACTTTTATTAGTTGAACACTTTTTGATTTGAGCAACAGAAAACCCTCTAAAAATTTTATCTTTGTCAGCTGTTCTGTTTTGACAGATTTCTGCCAATATTTGTGTTTGCCGCTTTATCGCTTTCTTTTTGAGTTGTTTTGATCACGGAACTTTTGGGAAATTTCTACAGTAGTATATGCTTTATATGTGGTGGTTTTTAGTTGAAACCTGAAGCAAAAAGGGTTGATTCATTGTTATGCTTAAACTAATGTTGCTAATAGATTTGTGTTTAGTTTTGTATGAAGGAAGTTTTCAAGTGTAGGGATCGGAGAGTGATGAGATGAGTTGAAGAATGGACAAAAGCGCAAGCTTGGGGATGCCCATGCATCACCCCAAGAAATATCTAAGAAGTACAAGCATCAAAGCTTGGGGATGCCCCCGAGGCACCCCTTCTTCATCGGCAAAAATCAGGTCACCTTTCAATACGCTATATTTTTATTGCTTCATGCATTATGCGTTTTTCTTGGAGTGTCAGTTGTTTTTAGTTTTCAGTTTAGTTTAGTTTTGTTTTCTGCAATAAATGGTTGGACCCCAACAAATTCCTTTTGGAGAAGTTTCCTTGCTTTTCATTTGCCAAGAACACTCCGTTTTTCATTCTTATAATTTCAACGAGTGTTCTTCTTTTTCTAGAACTGCATTTAGTTTTCGATTTTCGCCTTGATATGCATTTAGATCTTGTTATATCTATTCATCAAGGTGTATTTTTGCCTCTGGTCTTTATTGGTTTTCATCAAAAGAGGTGTTTATAAAAAATTTGAATGGTGTTGGAAAAGAGAAAAAGCTTTATGCAAAAAAGTGTTACAAGGAGCTTGTGTAGACTGCGGCCTAGGCTTTTGCATGTCGTGCTTGATGTCTTTTTGATAGCATGCTTAGTGGTTTTGCTGTAGCATGACTTGTCTCAAATAACTGAGATTGCTTAATGAGCCTTTGAAAAAAATCATGCGTTATTTTTAATTATTTGGAAGCATTATTTTGGTTTTCTCCTTGATGCTTTATTTGGGTTGACTTGGCGCATGCTCACACATGTTAGACTCTTACAAAGTCGCCAATAGCCTCTATGATAATTTAGTTTTTGACTTTTGATGCCATCTTATGCTTCTTTTAATGTTGCTTTGTCGCTCTGCATGATTATGGCCGTTATTGCTCTCTTAGTTGGTCGCTCCCAGTCTTTTGCTAGCCTTCGTTTTGTACTGAGTATGAGCTCTACTCATGCATCCAACTCCTAAAAACCAAGTTTTGCCAAAGTGTCCACTATACATACCTATTAGCAATTTTCTATTCTAAAGTACATTTGACTTGCTTTTATCTACTCTTCAAATTAAACTCTTACCAGTGTTATGCGAAAATTGGTCACTAAAGCTCTCACGAACCGGATGGCACACTTTATTTTTCTCGTTCTTAAAATTTTGACATTGTGGTCTCTTATGTTGAGTTGTTATGCTTGCAAGTTGTAAGTTGGGAATTAGCCCAGCCATGCTGTCATGGGGCAAGCTTTCAACATTACACTTATTATTTGAGTTGATATCATGATCTTTTGTTTATGGATACTCGCGATGTGAAATGAATTGGGAATCTTGCGGGATCATGGAGTTTGTATATGTGTTAGAGAAACGCCTAGGCCGCCAATCTAAGCCATGCATAATTCATGGTGGAAATTTGCAGCATGCCCATATTGGACATTCGACGACGCATCTCAAAATAAAAAGCTATACAAATGGTAAATAAAAGAGATGTTGAGGTGTTCATTGTCTGCTTGTCCTGTCATTTTGATGTGGGCTTGTTCCATGTCATCGGGCACGGAGGTACCCCGTTGGCGGTTCTCAATGATACGTGTATACTTACAATGACAAGAGCTTGCTTGGGACTCTAAGTAAAGTAGCATGAGGTTTGGGTACTCGTATTCACGGGACACGAGGTTTTCAACTTATGATTTGTCAAGCATATGCAGCATAAGTGTTCTCGCATTAACTTTAACCATTCAAGATGCTTATGATGGGGGCAATGAGAGTTCAAAGCCGGTAAGTACCATAATTTTTGAAGGTTTATAAAACTTGCAATCACTGCTTCCCTCCGCGAAGGGCCTTTCTTTTTTACTTTTATGTTGAGTCACCACCTTCTACCTTTATGCACCATTAAGAGAGCATAGTTGTCATTCTTAGTATAACGTGCATTGTCCCAAAGTTTTCATTGATGATTCATATTGTTGGTTTCACTTGTTCTTAAATTATTTGTATCTAGTCGCCCTCTTAAACTTGAAGGTGTCCTATGCATTTATGTTTTGCTCTCCATGAAGGACAAGCTGAAAACCATTTGTATGTTTTTCCATATGATTTGAACACACGTTTGACTTTCATTGTTTCATTTTCATGATCTTTTGTTTGTGTTCATTTTCATGATATAACATGGTTGCTAAGTTTCTTCTATCAAGATTATGTCTTTCATGGCCATGTTTTAAGTTCTTTTGATCCCAGCGCACAACGCTTACATACATGATCAAGATTGTGTAGGTGCATGTCACCTCAAAAATTATTTCTTTTGTTATCACTTACCTACTCGAGGACGAGCAGTAGTTAAGCTTGGGGATGCTGATACATCTCAAACGTATCTATAATTTTTGATGCTCCATGCTTGTTTTTACACCATTTGCTTAGTGTTTCATTACACTTCATGGCACTTTTATGCATTTCCCGGAACTAACCTATTAACAAGTCGCCACAGTGTCAGTTCCCTATTTTCTGCTATTTTTGTGTTTCAGAAAAGTTACACAGGAAATATTCTCGGAATTGGACGAAACCGAAGCCAGTCGCCCAGAATTTCACCGAAGCTTCCAGAGAACCGAAGAGGAGACGGAGTGGGGCCACGAGGGCCCCACACAACAGGGCGGCGCGGCCCAGGGGTAGGCCGTGCCCCCTATGTGTGAGACTCTCTCGGTCCACTCCTGATGATGCCCCTTCGCCTATAAAGACCCCCCGACGGGAAAAACCTAAATACCCGATCACTTTTCTAGAACACATCGCGATCCGCCGCCGCCGTTGACCCGAAGATCGGGAGGGTCTAGAAACTCTTCCCGGCACCCTGCCGGAGAGGGGAATTGCCACCGGAGGTCTTCTTCATAGCCATCCTTGCCTCCGGCACGATGAGTGAGTAGTCTACCTTGGACTATGGGTCCATAGCAGTAGCTAGATGGTTCTCTTCTCCACCATGTGCTTCATGTTTAGATCTCATGAGCTGTCTTACATGATTGAGATCACCGTTATGTAATTCTACATGTTGTGTTTGTTGGGATCCGATGAATATTGGTGTTATGATTGAGTTGATGTACTGAATATTATCTTATGTTATCTCTATGTTGTTTATGATCTTGCATGCTCTCCGTTGTTAGTAGCTATCTTGGCCGAGTAGTTGCTAGTGACTCCAAGAGGGGGTATTTATGCTCGATAGTGGGTTCATGCCTCTATTTAATCTAGGGGAGTGACAGAACCTCTAAGGTTGTAGATGTGCTATTGCTACTAGGGGGAAAACAACATTCATATGCTCGAGGGCATATGCTTTGTTTACATTACACACTTTGCTTAATGCAATTATCTGTTGTTCGCAACTTAATACTTGTGGAGTTCTCGGATTGATTCGCCACAAGTGGATTATTAGTCATAGATGCAGTTGGATGGCGATCTATGTATCTTGTTGTAATGCCCAGAGTAAATCTCATAGTGATCCTCTCATCATATGCACGTTGTCTTTATTCTATCAATTGCCTAACTGTAATTTGTTTACCCAGCATGTATTATTTTATCTTATGGAGAGACACCACTAGTGAACTGTGGACTCCGGTCCTATTTCCATCATATTTCTATCACCTATTTACTTTACTCGCACTGTTTACTTTACTCGCATACTATTACTATTTTCCACTCGATACGCTCATACCATTTGTTTACAGCAAACCGGTGAGATTGACAACCTCATCGTAAGTTGGGAGCAAAGTATTTGGTTGTGTTGTGTGCAGGTTCCACGTTGCCGCTCGCAAAGCAAAGCTCGGACGAGGCGCCCTATAAATTGTCCGGAGCTGTCGCAAGCTAGCGGGCATCACCTTCAGTCGTATTGGCTTCTTCCCCTTCGGATCGATAAACCTTGGTTTCTTAACTGAGGGAAAACCTTGCTGCTGTATTCATCATACCTTTCTCTTGGGGTTCCCAACTGGATGGTGAAAAACTATCAACACCGTACCGCATCAGGACACTTTCAAGCAAATAAGCCACTAGCAGACCACCACAGAGAGTGATTTACTCTCAAGAGCACCAAACTTAACACCCACAGTAACTGTGAACACCTCAAGGAGGCATCACAGTGAAGCAGTTAGCCTAAAGCTACTACAAGAGCCATAACAGCAGGCATGAAAGATTGCATCACAGCTAGGTGGAACCAAGCTCAACATAATAGTTGCATCACTAAATCAGCACAACAGAAGCACTGCAAGAAAGTGCAGTGAGACTGTTAACCACACTAGCCAATTAACAGCACATTCATAGATAACTAAAACACATAGTTATCCATGCACTTGATCAGATTGATCTAGATTAGCCACTAGCAAGATACTAACTAATCAAGCAACAGCAGCAATTGATGGATTCAACAGTAACAGACCACCAGAGTATGCAGTTAACTGAATCAGCAAGTTTCAGTTAACAGAGTTAACTGAAACTATGACTGAGACTAACAGCAGCAGCTAAACAAGCATGATCAAGCTTAACAGCAAGATCATAGAGCTTAAGAACACACATCATAGCCAACTTAATCGCACAGCACAAGTGCAACTTGGGGAGAAACCCCAGTACAACAGAAGGTAGAGGAACTGGGCCAGCACAAGCTCCAGATGAGCATGGCCAGTGCAAGCTCCAGGCGAGCTTAGCCAGTGCAAGCTTAAGGTGGGCATTGCCAGCACAGAGCAAAGCTCCAGTAGGGCATGGAGCAAGCTCCAGGAGTGGAGCAAGCTCCAAGAGGTTACAGAGAAGTACAGAGGGGTAGAAGTGGAGGAGGAGCACTTACACAACGCCCAGGAGATACCACCGTGGCATGGCGGGGCAGTGCATGCACGGCCACGACGGCATCAAGCCAGGGGAAGTCGCCGACGACACATCGGCGAAGTACCCAGCTCACCAAGCACAGATCTTGCCGAGGACAGGGCCTAGCAGCTCGAGGTCAAGCTCGAGGTCGCCATGGCCAAGGTCCCGAGCTTCGGAGGCGAAGGGGATGCGAGCGTCCTGGAAGCAATCGGTCAGATCTCGCGGACAGACGGAATCACCGTCGCTTGATCTATCGATTGAGCATCATCTCAGCAGCGGACTCCGGCGGAGCTCGTCGGAATCGAGCGCGGCGGCGGTGAGGTGATGCAGTCGCCAGGGGGAGCGCAAGAGAGAAGACGATGCAGGTGAGCGAGGGAGGAAGCGACCGGTCGGGCGGACCGAGCCGCTGGTCGGGTTCGACCAGAAGGCTGGCGCCGACAGGTGGGCCTGGCCTGACAGGTGGGCCAGGGCTGGCAGAGAGAGAGAAGAGAGGGTGAGGTGTTAATCAGAAAATTTAAAAATAGAAATTGAATTAAAGACAAGGGTTTTTCTAGAAAAAGCTTTTTAACACCCAATTAAAAGCAGATAAATAAATTGGAATTTTTGCAAAAACAACTTTAAATGATTTTTACCTTTTACTCACATGAATAGTGATATTGTGAGTAAGATACGATTTATTCATAATTGACTTATGAAGTTTCCTTTTAAAGGAAAAACCTTTAGAAATGATTTAAATGAGAAAGTAAAAGGGGAAATAACATTCTTGAAATAAAATCTAGTAAATTCATTCAAGAATTTGTCCTTAGTGTTCTTGAATGAATTTCACCTAATATATACTCTGATAAATTCATAATTAGAGTATATACACTTATAATAAAGGGATTTATATTTTCGTGCTCTCGGGTCCTTAGTTGTACTCAGTTTCCCCCAGCTCCTTAGTTTTTCCTCAGTTTTGCCCAAGCCCTTGTCTGAAACCCTCACAAGGAGCTCGGACGGGAGGAATCCCGTTCAGTTGACCGTTCCGTGCTGATGAGTGGGGCCGCATCGTGTGGGGCTGGTAGAAAGGGACCGCGTGGGACAGGACGAGACCGTGTTTGGTCATACGAGCGGAGCTGGGGCCGTAGCGTGTGGGGCCGTAGCGTGTGGAGCCGTGTGGGTCCGGGACGTGGGCACGAGTGGTTTCTGTCTCTTTCGCCCAGATTAGCAGTTTTCAATGCACCTTTTTCCTCTCTCTCGCTCGATCTCATTCATTCTTGATTGCCCAAATTGATAGCAAATCTAGAGCAGCTTCTCCTTCTGTTTTTTAACGCCATTCATTTCTTTATGCCTTCGTTTTTACCCAATCAGGTACTCCCTCCGATCCATATTACTCTTCACTAATACGGATGTATCAACCACTAAAATGTGTTTAGATACAACCACATTAGCGAAGAGTAATATGGATCGGAGGGAGTAGGAAATCTAGGGCACAAATCCAGAGAAAATATACGATAAGCTGCATACAGCAGCCAACATAGCATAGATAACAGTAGGGACCCATAACAGTACTACCGACCGAGATCCAACATAAGCTACATTTTACATGAATGGGATTAAGCTTGGAGGCTGCGCAGGTGAATCCCAAGTGCTTTGTGTTTGGCCATGAACGCATGCACATTCACGGTCGTTCCAACTCTAGCGCCGCCAATGGCTCTGCCAATGGATTCGGCATGGTTCACCAGGCAGTTGAAGTCGGTGGCGCAGAGCCTCTTATTGCAGAAGGGGTACCTGTAAATGCCTCGAGCAAAGTGGCGATCGTAATGGTTGGACTGCAGCCTCCTGAGGACGTGACGAGTCTTGGTGTGGAAGGACTCGTCGTCGCTGTCAATGTCGCTGCTCTGCACCTGTCACGTAGCACCAAAGATCGAAAAACACGGAGTCAATTGCAGCGATGATGGAACAGAGAGTGAACAAAAGATCATGCATGATAATATGGGCACGAAAAAAAGAGGTAGCCTCAGTTACATTGGACACACTTATATCCAGGATTTGAGTCAGTGAACCAAAGATCATGCACAACAAATTTGTACATACCAATTGTTCACTGACCAAACCCTGAATCAATTTGTACCCAAATATTCATCATCATCCGCACAAATTAACTGGATGGGATTGATTACTCACATAAGTTAACCGAATCTTAAACAAAAGCAAATCACAAACACTAATAACGCAAGATCTAGAACTTGGAACAGACGAACCCTAATAACGCAAGATCTAACACGCAAGATCTAGAACTAGGAACAGACGAACCCTAATAACGCAAGATCTAACACAAAAGGATTGAACTAGGAACAGATGAACCCTAATAACGCAAGATCTAACACAAAATGATAGAACTAGGAACAGACGAACCCTAATAACGCAAGATCTAACACAAAAAGGATTGAAATGGGATAAGAACAAGGGAACAAAGGGTTACCTCCTCGTCGTCGACGATGCTAGTGTCGTAGGGGTTCTCCGGGGTGACGTACGGCTCTTGTTCGTACGGGTCCCAATCGACGGGGAACTGGACGGGGGCCTGGACGGGGGCGGCGGCCGATGCGCCGGCGGCTGATGCGCCGGCGGCTGATGCGCCGGCGGCTACGTCGGAAGCAGCGACGGGGGCCTGGATGGGGACGACGGCCGATGCGCCGGCGGCTGATGCGCCGACGGCTACGTTCGAAGCAGCGACGGGGTCCTGGACGGGGGCGGCGGCCGATGCGATGGCGGCTGATGCGCCGGCGGCTACGTCGGAAGCGCCGACAATAGGCATCTCATTCTTCTCCATCACCAGGGTTTTTTCTTCGGGGTTTTTTCGATGTGAAGTGGAGAAGATGATGGGACAGGAGAGGCGGTTGCAGTGAGAATGAGAGAGTGGGCGAGCATCGAGGGAGAGAAAGAGGGGCTCTATAAAGACGAAGGTGGCATGTACCGCAACACGCGTCCGCTATGCATGGCTGCAGCGTGCACCGCGACACGAGGCTAACCCTTCGACGTTTGGTGTACTCAGTTCTAACCTCGGGCCTTATACAGAAATTTTATCTGTACTGAGTTTTCCCCTCGAGTACTTAGACTGGCAAGTGCAATATACTCAGTTCTACCCTCAAGTAGCTGGTCAACAGAGAGTCAACAAATGAGATTAACATAGCTAATTGAGTCATTTCATGCGCAAAAAAATCCAAAAAAAAATAAAAACATAGTGGCACCTACTCATGGAGTCTTCCTACGCAACCTGCCACCTAGGAAACCTTAACAAACATAGATAAATCAAGTTTTACCACAAATTGCCACTCCTCAGAATCACTAGTAGCTATGAAGATGCATGATTTTCCACTCAAACCCCTTTGCAAAACATCTTTCCCAAAACATAGTTTGTCTAAATGAGGCCATAATTATCACACTCATGTATATTTGAATTGCAAATAATTTGATGTAGCCCAATATGAATTATATTGTACAAAACACGCATTTTTCATTTTGTAATTCTTTTGTTTGAATCCCTTAGTCTATTTACTATTTACGTGCCCTTGGTTTCTTAGTACTACTCAGTTTTGCCCTCAAGTACTGTCACAAATGCTCACAGAAGCCCAAACTTATCCTGATTGGTTGAGCCGTTGTCACACGGATCGACTTCACCAACCGTTGATCCACTGATCTAACGGGCAGTATACCCCTATCCGTCTCTTCATGGCCACCCCTCTCTCTCTCTTCGTGGCCACCCCTCTCTCTCTGTCGGTGGATCAATGGTTGGTGGAGTCGATACGTGTGACAAGAGACATGCATTTATGGATTATTTTGCCATGTAACTATATTCCCTCTATTTATGCATTATTTTCCATGATTTAAAAATGTTAAACTAAAAAGTGGTATAATTTTGGTGTAAACAAGAGACATACATACTTGCGGATTTTGGTGAATGGATTATTTATCACCCCTCTAACAATTATCAACTATCTTTAGCATTCCTTTTCTTTTAGGGAATATAGTTTTGATAATTTGAAACGGCCCAAAAGTGGTATAATTTTGGTAGAAACATGAGACATACATATTTGGCATATTTGGGGGATTTCGGTGAATGGATTATTTATCACCCCTCTAACAATTATCAACTATCTTTAGCATTCCTTTTCTTTTAGGGAATATAGTTTTGGCAATTTGAAATGGCCCAAAAGTGGTATAATTTTGGTAGAAACATGAGACATACATATTTGGCATATTTGGGGGATTTCGGTGAATGGATTATTTATCACCCCTCTAACAATTATCAACTATCTTTAGCATTCCTTTTTTTAGGGAATATAGTTTTGGCAATTTGAAACGGCCCAAAAGTGGTATAATTTTGGTAGAAACATGAGACATACATATTTGGCATATTTGGGGGATTTCGGTGAATGGATTATTTATCACCCCTCTAACAATTATCAACTGTCTTTAGCATTCCTTTTTTTAGGGAATATAGTTTTGGCAATTTGAAATGGCCCAAAAGTGGTATAATTTTGGTAGAAACATGAGACATACATATTTGGCATATTTGGGGGATTTCGGTGAATGGATTATTTATCACCCCTCTAACAATTATCAACTTTCTTTAGCATTCCTTTTCTTTTAGGGAATATAGTTTGGGATATAGTTTTGGTTATTTGAAACGTCCCAAAAGTGGTATAATTTTGGTATAAATATGAGACATACATATTTGTGGGATTTCGGTGAATGCATTATTTGTCACCCCTCTAACAATTATCAACTATCTTTAGCATTCCTATATTACCTAACACTTAATTTTTTTTGGTAATTTCGGTGAATGCACACACTAACTTTGAAAACAACTACAAGTACATGTAACGGAATAATGGATTTGTAACAAGGGATCCCTTGTAACAACTTCTAGCGCTTGATGAGCAATGATAAGAATCCGATCGCAATTATACAACAAAAAAAACAACCAACCATCAGATTAGCTTGCTTCTTCAACTCGATCAGCTACTTTAACTGCTTATTCATTTTCTTCAGTTCTCCCTTCACTTCCACCAGTTCTGCATTGGGAGCATTAGGCATAATCAGAATGGCTCCTCTCTCCACCGCATTCTCTACAGCAAGTCCCCCCCCCCTCCCAAATTGCGCTCCCCAATAGCGCCAATTGATTCCTGCAATTTAAGCCTCTGAACGTACACATCGATCCACTCGAAATACCTGCATTTTTTCAGGATCTGAAAACAACAACGTGAACCCTAAATCCCAAGTTCGAGGGAATAACAAGAAAATTGAGAGAAAATAGAGCAATTGGAGCGAGATCTAACCTTATCCCCCTCTCTATATGGCAAGCTCTCGCATGCAAGGAACTCATGTCCACGGTTGCCGTTGTCATCCGTCTTACAAATCGACCGCTTCAGAGGCTCCTGGCGTGGGCAGTCAGGGCATCTTGTCAAAGGCACGGGTCCATACTGCGACCATGAAGAACGGGAGGTCGAAGAGAAACTAGACATCACCCGCCTGCCGGAGAAGGGCTGCCGCTGGCGGAGAAGAAGAACAATGGGGCGCGGGGAAAGAAAGGGGAAGCAATGGCACGGGCACGGGCACGGGCGCGGGGCTAGCTCGGGCTCCCATTTTGCGATGGTCACCTGGGTAAGCTGTGGGTCCGACGCGCTAATGTGGACAAGTTGTGGGTCCCACGATGATCTGGATAAGTGGAGACGTGTCCACTGCGGGGCACCAACAGCGGCCCCACTTGCCAGCACCAGCAAACGGTCAACTAAACGGGATTCCTCCCGTCCGAGCTCCTTGTGAGGGTTTCAGACAAGCGCTTGGGCAAAACTGAGGAAAAACTAAGCGGCTGGGGAAAACTGAGCACAACTAAGGACCCGAGGGCACAAAAATAGAAATCCCTATAATAAATCACCAAGTAAAAAATATTAGGAAAGAGAACTTAAAAGGATTCTTTCCTAATTAGAATAGAACTCATTATCAAAATTGAACTCCATTCCAGGGTATTAAAGAATATTCTGGAATGAAGCAATTGATAACATATACTCTTTAAAATCATAAAAAGAGTATATAAACCCTAGGATAAGAATAAAACACTTCTAGGGGGTTTAAAGGGAATACACACACTTTAAAAGCATGCATGATTTTAATCTTTAACCATTGCCCTTATTGGACAATGATGCTATTTTCCAGAACCCGAGGTCCCGGGTCATTTCAACAAATCCAACTGCACTACCTTGCAGTTTGCAGGCAAGTTCACTCTTGCTCATATCTCTTATTTATCTTTAACAAAGTACTTGCAAATATACCAGTGGTATTATTATGATTGCATTAAAAAGCAAAGGTTCTGCTTTTCTTGAATGAATATGCTTAGTGGTTAGCAATCATAATGGTTGTCGACCTAGGAAGGTGGGCAGTGGGACCATGATAAGAGTATGGTGGAGGTCCCACTGTACCAGGAATGTTCACCTAGGACTAATAACCAATGTCGCCAGTAATTCTTGTGCCGTAAAATACGGTCAACCATAGGGTCTGGAATGGGACGGGAGAGTCAGCTGTATCTTTTCCCTCATGCATATCAACAGACGCGCCATTTCGGAGCAGTTGTCTCCCTGCGTAGAGCTTTGGGATGGGTGGATTCCCCCTAATGAATTCACGATTCTGGCGGTCTATGATGGATTGCGGCAACGACGGGGGTAGAGTGTCGAGGCCGGTGTTACTCAAAGAGCGTAACCAAAACCGGTGGGGGTAACTCATTGTCTAGGAAAGGCAAGTATGCCGGGGTCGGCAACTACCAAAGAGTAGACCGGCGAGGGTAGCGAACCGAAGTTGGAGCCGCAAAAGGGTGGGTATAAACAGTCGCGGGTGATACGTCTCAAATGTATCTATAATTTTTGATGCTCCATGCTTGTTTTTACACCATTTGCTTAGTGTTTCGTTACACTTCATGGCACTTTTATGCATTTTCCGGAACTAACCTATTAACAAGTCGCCACAGTGCCAGTTCCCTATTTTCTACTATTTTTGTGTTTCAGAAAAGTTATACAGGAAATATTCTCGGAATTGGACGAAACCAAAGCCAGTCACCCAGAATTTCACCGAAGCTTCCAGAGAACCAAAGAGGAGATGGAGTGGGGCCACGAGGGCCCCACACAACAGGGCGGCGCGGCCAGGGGCTGGGCCGCGCCCCCTATGTGTGAGATCACCTCGGTCCACTTCTGACGATGCCCCTTCGCCTATAAAGACCTCCCGATGGGAAAAACCTAAATACCCGATCACTTTTCTAGAACACATCGCGATCCGCCGCCGCCGCCGACCCAATGATCGGGAGGGTCTAGAAGCTCTTCCCGGCACCCTGCCGGAGAGGGGAATCGCCACCGGAGGTCTTTTTCATCACCATGCTTGCCTCCGGAGCGATGAGTGAGTAGTCTACCTTGGACTATGGGTCCATAGCAGTAGCTAGATGGTTATCTTCTCCACCATGTGCTTCATGTTTAGATCTCATGAGCTGCCTTACATGATTGAGATCACCGTTATGTAATTCTACATGTTGTGTTTGTTGGGATCCGATGAATATTGGTGTTATGATTGAGTTGAACTACTGAATTTTATCTTTTGTTATCTCTATGTTGTTTATGATCTTGCACGCGGTTAACCAGCTCGAAGATCTCCTGGACAGAAATCCAGTTCGCTTCAAGCAGGCCGACCGCGGCCAAGAGAGGATCTTCATCAAGCTGCAAGGTCGACGCAGACACTTCACTATATTCTGCCAAACCAAAGAAACAGTAAAACAGCAGAAAAGGAATACATCAACAAACGTAAGAGAGCAAGAAAGCCGCCAAAATAAAAAAGAGTATAGTATGTACCTCCATCAGCAGCAGACATCTGGTTTAGCCGCTCAGCCACAGCCTGTTCCCGCTGGAGATGCTCCTTCTTAGCGATACCCAGGTCCTTCTCTGCTTTCTTCGGCTTAGCCAATGCTGACTTAGAAGACTTCTCAGCATTGACTTTGGCAGCAGTGGCGGCATCAAAAGCTGTCCTAGAAGCTTCGAGTTCAGCTTGTAGCAACGCAATGCAAGCATGGGCTGCCTTCAGAGCACCTGGGAAAGAAACAGTCAAGCAAGGAAGCAAAGACAGGCATGCAAATATAAAGAAGTGTAAAAGCAAAAAGAACAAGACTTACCTTCAGAGGCCTTGGCAACTTTTAGGTACTCGACGCATTCACCGCCCAAGTCGATGAATCTCTTCATCAGGCTCTGTCCAGAAAATAAGATGTGAGCATCAACACGTCAAGTGAAGTAAATATAACAGTATGTTTATGCACATCGTCGGAGGAGCTCGTGGACTGATGGGCCTCGAGGGTAGCACCGGCGTCGGAAGCTTTCTGCAAGCGCCTCGAGCTACGAACAGTGACTGCCTTCTTGGCAGGCTTCTTCGCTGCTTTTTGAGGTTTCGCTGCCGCATCAACCTCTTGTGATGGCAGCTCGTCGACAACAAGAGTATGAGTGGCGGGGGCCTCAACAGCAAATCTCTTCGGGTCCTCCTTGTCCCTGAGGAAAAGAAAAACAGATAAAGTCAGTTATCAAGGTCGACAACAAAAGATAAACAAACAGGTGAGCACTCACGAGTCCATGTAGTCGAAGAGCTCACCACCATCCTCTGGCTCGAAGGATTCCCCAGCCGCAGTCTTAGGGGCGGAGGCACTGGAAGAAGCAATTTCTTCGACACGTTTCCTCTTCCTATCCACGACAATGTCTTCAGAAAGAGCAGGAGGAGGCGACATCGTCAAACTGGACCTTTCCAGCGAATCCTCGCCTTCATCTCCATCATGGCTGTCCTCAGTCTCGGGGGCTTCGGAGGCCACAGAAACAGGAACATGCTGAATGTCCCCTCCTTCTGGGACAGGAGGGAGAGAAACACGAAGTCGATGATCCTGCAAAGACAAGACAATCTGAAAGACATAAGGCAAAGAATAAAAGGAAAAAACAAGGCAAAGTAAAAATAGCAAAAATTACCGCAGGTAAGGGATGATCGGAATCGAAATGGCTTGCGGCTAAATCCGTAACTTCATCATCTTTGGTGAGAGTGGTAAGAGCTCTCACACTCCTGTCGAGATCCTTCTTCTCCATAAGTTTCTCAGATACTCGAGAAGGATCCTCCAAGCCAGAAAAAGTCCACAACTTGGAAAGACGATGCTGCAGCGGTTGAACCCGATGTTGCAAGAAAAAAGCCATGAGTTGTGTACCCGAAAGGGCACCTCCCTTGCCACTTTTGAGCTCCTGGATGCAGGCAAGGAGTGGCTTGATCTCCTCCATCTCAGCTTCTGTGGGAGGCGAATCCCACGAAGCCAATTTCTTCAATTCTTGGGAGGCATCAAAGGGGGCAAGGCCGTACTTACGGAGGGGGAATTCTTCTGGTCCTTGATGTAAAGCCACTTGGTCCTCCAACCTTGTACCGAGGTAGCCATTGAAAACTCCAAATACTATGATTCAGAGCGAAGAGAGATGCAAGCTCCGCCCAATTCGGGTTTCTTGGACAACGCGACATTGGGGCGGAGCCGAAAGAGGGCTCTCCAAAGAAGAAAATGGGGATCAATCCCCAGAAACGACTCGCACAAAGTTATGAAGCAAGCAATGTGCAAGATAGAGTTTGGTGTGAGCTGGTGAAGCTGCACACCGTAAACAAAAAGAAGTCCACGAAGAAATTCATGGGCAGGAAGAGAAAAACCGCGCAAAAGATAGGCAAAGAACATCACCCAAAAACAATCCCTAGGCTTGGGGATCCGCTCAGTGCTAGGGAAGATAACCTTGTCGTCATTGGAGATGAGGCCATCTGCTTGGGCTTTCTCCAACTCCTTCTGCGTAAAGGCAGAAGGTACCCAGCTCATTGCGACATTCTTCCCCGTGGTCATCTTGTGCTTCTGGGCCTGATGCTTCACGCGCATCTACGATCTACGCAAGGGGGCTCAGCAAGAGATCAAAGGAAAGCAGAGATTGCAGCAATGGTGGCAGCGGCGGAAGCAATGAACTGGTAAACAGTAAATTTCCCCACTCTCCCCTTATATAGCGTCCAGATAATGGAACATGGGTTGAGACGTGGCACAAAGAACGGAAACGGCAGCCCACTAACGGGCAGAAGAATTGCAAAATTACTGTGTTGCCCATGGGTAACGGTCAAATTCTAGAGATAAATGCAAACAGATTAATGACGTCACAAACGTACGAGTAACGATAATTGAAGACTATGATATTCCAATGATGGTTCGAGTTGGTGAGCTTAGGAAAAGAGAGATCAAAGAAGACGACGAAAAATTGAACCTGGTAGAAGAGGAGTAATCTTTTGAGACCATACTCAAAAAAAAGATTTTTCGACTATAGCCTCGGGGGCTACTACCATCGGGAGCGCTGAGCGCGCACCCGGCGATGTTATTGAGTCACATTATGATCTCAAGATATGAAAGAATGCATGTTATCTTTGAGACTATACTCGAAAAAAGATTTTTTGATTATAGCCTCGGGGGCTACTTACATCGGGAGCGCTGGGCAAGCACCCGACGATGTTCTATAATGAACAAATGAAGGTGAATAAGCTTCTGGAAGAATAACTACTACCATCGGGAGGAAGATTTTTATTGATCATGGTTGAGTAAACCCGAATATTTTGTAGGCTGAAACAGTCAAACAAGGCTGCGACATATGATTCTCGAGTTACATTATCGCGACAAAACTTGAATGCTGTGGTTGAAATATATCATGAAGGTAAGACCCCAGGATCCGTCCCGTGTGGCGCGGTATACGCACATGGATGTGCTCTGCTGGTATGAATCCGTGTATATGACGCGAAGAAAAATCCTGGTGGACGCACTGGGTACCCTGAGAACCACTGGGATTTATTCTTTGTAAGTCCTAAATACGACAAAAGAATGGGTTTGACCGGTTTCCCGAATTCAAATCCAAGGGGATTGAATTTGAAGTAGGTGGCAAGTGTCTGTTGTGGCAGTTAACTGACCTCTTGATCTGTCAGAGTTGTCAGGCCTGTTCATCAAAACCCCTTGCAAAGTATCATTATGAATAAGTCGATAAGACCAAGTCGAAAGATTTGAAGACATGAGGAAGTCGAAGAATTGATCAAGATGAAGAGTAGAAGATCTGAGATTCAACCCGAATCTACAATTCTGGTAGAATCTCGGGGGCTACTGACAAGAGTATAGATAATAGAGCCCATTAGTTGAGTACCCCTGAGGCCCGTTAAGCTAGGCCCAATTGTAATACTAGTCGAAATACGAGTTCTTACCGTATGTCGATATTGTAATCTGTATCGGACCCTACCCGATCCTCGAGACCTGGCCACCTATATATACGGGCCAGGAGGGGATGGTGTAGGCCAGATTGAAAGCAAGCCAGGTTCTACACCCATATTTACTTTCATAGCCACCTTGTTTGACCGATTTTACCTTCGAGTTCATCCGACGCCCTATCTCCCCGATCCTAAGTCCTTCATCTAGGACATTTGTCGAGTTAACCCCTCGTCACCGTTGTTAGTAGCTATCTTGGCCGAGTAGTTGCTAGTGACTCCAGGAGGGGGTATTTATGCTCGATAGTGGGTTCATGCCTCTATTTAATCTGGGGGAGTGACGGAAACCTCTAAGGTTGTAGATGTGCTGTTGCTACTAGGGGGAAAACAACATTCATATGCTCGAGGGCATATGCTTTGTTTACATTACACACTTTGCTTAATGCAATTATCTGTTGTTTGCAACTTAATACTTGTGGAGTTCTCGGATTGATTCGCCACAAGTGGATTATTAGTCATAGATGCAGTTGGATGGCGGTCTATGTATCTTGTTGTAATGCCCAGAGTAAATCTCATAGTGATCCTCTCATCATATGCACGTTGTCTTTATTCTATCAATTGCCCAACTGTAATTTGTTTACCCAGCATGTATTATTTTATCTTATAGAGAGACACCACTAGTGAAATGTGGACCCCGGTCCTATTTCCTTTATATTGCTATCACCTATTTACTTTACTCGCACTGTTTACTTTACTCGCATACTATTATTATTTTCCACTCGATACGCTCATACCCTTTGTTTACAGCAAACCGCTGAGATTGACAACCTCATCGTAAGTTGGGAGCAAAGTATTTGGTTGTGTTGTGTGCAGGTTCCACGTTGCCGCTCGCAAAGCAAAGCTCGGACGAGGCGCCCTTTAAATTGTCAGGAGCTGTCGCAAGCTAGCGGGCATCACCTTCAATCGTATTGGCTCCTTCCTCTCCTGATCGACATATCTTGGTTTCTTAACTGAGGGAAAACCTTGCTGCTATATTAATCATACCTTCCTCTTGGGGTTTCCAACTGGACGGTGAAAAGCTATCAACACCGTACCGTATCAAGCTCTTTTCTAGCACCGTTGCCGGGGAGGAAGAAGAAGACTTCTGCGAGGGGAGTTTTCACACGCACATCCTTAACTTTGTTTATTGTTTTCCTTTACTTTTACTTGCATCATTTTATCAAAACCCCCAAAAAAATTAGAATCCTTTGTAGTTGTTTTTACTTGCTTGCTTTTAGTCTTGTTAGAATGAGTAATCCTGAAGTTGAAGTTCGTACTTTTAAGCAACAAGGGGGAGAGAGCTTGAAAGATGCTTGATACCGTATTAGTAATTCCCATCATAGGTGTACAAATAAGCATTCTACCATGATCCTCCTTAGAAATTTTTATGTTGGTATAACTAGTTGGTATAGGTACGTTCTTGATACTCTTGCAAGAGGTAATTTTCTGGGTACTCCCGCTCTTGAAGCATGCACTTTAATTGAAAGTTTAGTGGGAGTACCACCTATTCATGTAGTTAAAACTGAGCTCACTTTGGAGGAAGTTTTAGAAAAGCTTAGCTCTTTAGAAAAAAGTTTGCCAAATATCCTTGATAATGCTAGGCGAGTTAATGAAGCGATAGAAAGTATCGGTAAGAGAATCACTATTTTAGAAGCTAGCACTACTCTTGATAGTCAAAACCTTAGGATTGGGAAACTTGAGGAGTCCATGGAAACTTTAAGTTCAATTTTCTCTTCTCTTAAGTTTAAGAAAGAGAAAGCTTTTGGTGGAAAAGAGCAAAAATTTATGTATGTTCCCAAGGTGTCCGTGCCTAAACCGTAGCATATTTTTAAGATTGGTAAGACTTTTAGTTCAACTAAGAGTGACTTGCAGGTTGAATCATCTTCGGGAACCTATAAAGTGCCTAGTGTGGTAAGTGGTGATCTTGAGGAAACAGTTGATCTTAATGCTTCTTTCGAAAATACTTGATTCGCAATTTTCTGCGCCTAGCTCAAAGGCGTTAAAGAAAAGCACTCTTGAGAGATAACCAAATGTTTTTTACATTCAGTTCTTTTTCTTTTATTTGAGTCTTGGAAGTTATTACTACTGTAATAACCTCTCCTTATCCTTTTTATTTCGTTGTTGTGCCAAGAGAAGCCTCTAATTTGAGTGAGGTAAGATTTGGGGATGTTGCTGTCCTGAAATAGTTTT
This sequence comes from Dactylis glomerata, assembly GCA_007115705.1. Lineage (NCBI taxonomy): Eukaryota > Viridiplantae > Streptophyta > Magnoliopsida > Poales > Poaceae > Dactylis > Dactylis glomerata. Next base: position 1,772,450 of record QXEO01001027.1, on the reverse strand, counting down.
CGGTGCTGCACCGTAAAAATTCGTGAAAATTCTCTGTATATCTTTTCGACCTGAGATTTCTTGTGCATATGCCCCAGGTTATATCCAAACATTCATTAGTTGAACACTTTTTGATTTGAGCAACATAAAACCCTCTAAAAAATCGGCCTTTATCAGCTGTTCTGTTTTGACAGATTTCTGCCAATATTTGTGTTTGCCGCTTTATCGCTTTCTTTTTTAGTTCTTTTGATCACGGAACTTTTAAGGAAGTTGCTACAGTAGTATATGCTTTATATGTGGTGGTTTTAGGTTGAAACCTGAAGCAAAAAGGGTTAATTCTATCTTATGCTTACACTAATATTGCTAATAGATTTGAGTTTAGTTTTGTATAAAGGAAGTTTTCAAGTGTAGGGATCGGAGAGTGATGAGATGAGTTGAAGAATGGACAAAAGCTCAAGCTTGGGGATGCCCATGCATCACCCCAAGAAATATCCAAGAAGTACAAGCGTCAAAGCTTGGAGATGCCCCCGAGGCATCCCTTCTTCATCGGCAAAAATCTGGTCACCTTTCAACACACTATATTTTTATTGCTTCATGCATTATGCGTTTTTCTTGGAGCGTCAGTTGTTTTTAGTTTTCAGTTTAGTTTAGTTTTTGTTTGCTGCAATAAATGGTTGAACCCCAACAAATTACTTTTGGAGAAGTTGCCAAGAACACTCCGTTTTTCATTCTTATAATTTCAATGAGTGTTCTCTTTTTCTAGAACTGCGTTTAGCTTTCGATTTTCGCCTTGATATGTGTTCAGATCTTGTTATATCTTTTCATCAAGGTGTATTTTTGCCTCTGGTATTTATTGGTTTTCATCAAAAGAGGTGTTTATAAAAAGTTTGAATGGTGTTGGAAAAGAGAAAAAGCTTTATGCAAAAAAGTGGTACAAGAAGGAGCTTGTGTAGACTGCGGCCTAGGCTTTTGCATATCGTGCTTGATGTCTTTTTGATAGTATGCTTAGTGGTTTTGCTGTAGCATGACTTGTCTGAAATAACAGGGATTGCTTAATGAGCCTTTGAAAAAAGCATGCGTTGTTTTTATCATTTGGAAGCATTATTTTGGTTTTCTCCTTGATGCTTTGTTTGGGTTGACTTGGCACATGCTCACACATGTTAGACTCTTAAAAATTCGCCAATAGCCGCTAAGATCATTTAGTTTTTGACTTTTGATGCCATATTTTGCTTCTTTTAATGTCGCTTTGTCGCTTTACATGATTATGGCCGTTATTGCTCTCTTAGTTGGTCGCTCCCAGTCTTTTGCTAGCCTTCGTTTTGTACTGAGTATGAGCTCTACTCGTGCATCCAACTCCTAAAAACCAAGTTTGCCAAAGTGTCCACCATACATACCTATTAGCAATTTGCTATTCCAAAGTACATTTGACTGGCTTTTATCTACTCTTCAAATTAAACTCTTACCAGTGTTATGCAAAAATTGGTCAGTAAAGCGCTCACAAACCAGATGGCACACTTTACTTTTCTCGTTCTTAAAATTTTGACATTGTGGTCTCTTATGTTGAGTTGTTATGCTTGCAAGTTGTAAGTTGGGAATTAGCCCAGCCATGCCGTCATGGGGCAAGCTTTCAACATTGCACTTCTTATTTGAGTTGATATCGTGATCTTTTGTTTATGGATACTCGCGGTGTGAAATGAATTGGGAATCTTGCAGGATCATGGAGTTTATATATGTGTTAGAGAAACGCCTGGGCCGCCAATCTAAGCCATGCATAATTCATGGTGGAAATTTGTAGCATGCCCATAGTGGACATTCGACGATACATCTCAAAATAAAAAGCTATACAAATGGTAAATAAAAGAGATGTCAAGGTGTTCATTATCTGCTTGTCCTGTCATTTTGATGTGGGCTTGTTCCATGTCATCGGGCACAGAGGTACCCCGTTGGCGGTTCTCGATGATACGTATATACTTACAATGACAAGAGCTTGCTTAGGACTCTAAGTAAAGTAGCATGAGGTTTGGGTACTCGTATTCACGGGACACGAGGTTTTCAACTTATGATTTGTCAAGCATATGCAGCATAAGTGTTCTCGCATTAACTTTAACCATTCAAGATGCTTATGATGGGGGCAATGAGAGCTCAAAGCCGGTAAGTACCATAATTTTTGAAGGTTTATAAAACTTGCAATCACTGCTTCCCTCCGCGAAGGGCCTTTCTTTTTACTTTTATGTTGAGTCACCACCTTCTATCTTTATGCACCATTAAGAGAGCATAGTTGTCATTCTTAGTATAATGTGCATTGTCCCAAAGTTTTCATTGATTGATTCATATTGTTGGTTTCACTTGTTCTTAAATTATTTGTATCTAGTCGCCCTCTTAAACTTGAAGGTGTCCTATGCATTTATGTTTTGCTCTCCATGAAGGACAAGCTGAAAACCATTTGTATGTTTTTCCTTATGATTTGAACACACGTTTGACTTTCATTGTTTCATTTTCATGATCTTTTGTTTGTGTTCATTTTCATGATATAACATGGTTGCTAAGTTTCTTCTATCAAGATTATGTCTTTCATGCCCATGTTTTAAGTTCTTTTGATCCCAGCACACAACGCTTACATACATGATCAAGATTGTGTAGGTGCATGTCACCTCAAAAATTATTTCTTTTGTTATCACTTACCTACTCGAGGACGAGCAGTAGTTAAGCTTGGGGATGCTGATACGTCTCAAACGTATCTATAATTTTGGTGCTCCATGCTTGTTTTTACACCATTTGCTTAGTGTTTCGTTACACTTCGTGGCATTTTATGCATTTTCCGGAACTAACCTATTAACAAGTCGCCACAGTGCTAGTTCCCTATTTTCTGTTGTTTTTGTGTTTCAAAAAAGTTACACAGGAAATATTCTCGGAATTGGATGAAATCAAAGCCCGTCGCCCAGAATTTCACCGAAGCTTCCAGAGAACCGAAGAAGAGACGGAGTGGGGCCACGAGGGCCCCACACAATAGGGCGGCGCGGCCAGGGGTTGGGCCACGCCCCCTATGTGTGAGATCGCCTCGTTCCACTTCTGACGATGCCCCTTCGCCTATAAAGACCCCCCGACGGGAAAAACCTAAATACCAGATCACTTTTCCAGGACACATCATGATCCGCCGCCGCCGACCCGAAGATCGGGAGGGTCTAGAAGCTCTTCCCGGCACCCTGCCGGAGAGGGGAATCGCCACCGAAGGTCTTCTTCATCGCCATGCTTGCCTCCGGAGCGATGAGTGAGTAGTCTACCTTGGACTATGGGTCCATAGCAGTAGCTAGATGGTTGTCTTCTCCACCATGTGCTTCATGTTTAGATCTCATGAGCTGCCTTACATGATTGAGATCACTGTTATGTAATTCTACATGTTGTGTTTGTTGGGATCCGATGAATATTGGTATTATGATTGAGTTGAAGTACTGAATTTTATCTTTTGTTATCTCTATGTTGTTTATGATCTTGCATGCTCTCCGTTGTTAGTAGCTATCTTGGCCGAGTAGTTGCTAGTGACTCCAAGAGGGGGTATTTATGCTCGATAGTGGGTTCATGCCTCTATTTAATCTGGGGGAGTGACAGAAACCACTAAGGTTGTAGATGTGCTGTTGCTACTAGGGGGAAAACAACATTCATATGCTCGAGGGCATATGCTTTGTTTACATTACACACTTTGCTTAATGCAATTATCTGTTGTTCGCAACTTAATACTTGTGGAGTTCTCGGATTGATTCGCCACAAGTGGATTATTAGTCATAGATGCAGTTGGATGGCGGTCTATGTATCTTGTTGTAATGCCCAGAGTAAATCTCATAGTGATCCTCTCATCATATGCTCGTTGTCTTTATTCTATCAATTGCCCAACTGTAATTTGTTTACCCAGCATGTATTATTTTATCTTATGGAGAGACACCACTAGTGAACTGTGGACCCCGGTCCTATTTCCTTTATATTGCTATCACCTATTTACTTTACTCGCACTGTTTACTTTACTCGCATACTATTACTATTTTCCACTCGATACGCTCATACCCTTTGTTTACAGCAAACCGGTGAGATTGACAACCTCATCGTAAGTTGGGAGCAAAGTATTTGGTTGTGTTGTGTGCAGGTTCCATGTTGCCGCTCGCAAAGGAAAGCTCGGACGAGGCGCCCTATAAATTGTCTGGAGCTGTCGCAAGCTAGCGGGCATCACCTTAAGTCGTATTGGCTCCTTCCTCTCCTGATCGACATACCTTGGTTTCTTAAGTGAGGGAAAACCTTGCTGCTATATTCATCATACCTTCCTCTTAGGGTTTCCAACTGGATGGTGAAAAGCTATCAACACCGTACCACATCAGCGGGCAGGAACAGTGATTGGCTCGGATCAATGGCTGGGCCCCATACCAAGGAAGTATGGACGGGAAAGTATGCCCGGTTGTGCAGCAAAGTGTTGATCTCCTATGGGTACAAGTGACCACCTCTGCAGAGTGTACAAAAAGTATCAAGATACTCCCTGTTCCAGGAAGGAGCTACGAACACGGCAGGAAAGGAGCCCATCGAAGCTCTAATCAACCTGTGAAGACTGGCAGACATAGCTCTTTGAATAAAATCAATCTTTGAAGAAATGCTTACAAAAAACTGCATTTGGCCTAAGACTTTCTAGTCTATGGTCGTAGCTAGTGCATCAAACACCTCTATGCTATTAAATGAACTTGTTGGGTAACGCTCACTCACCCCACTCCCTTTTAACCCTTGCTTAGACTTAGAGGGCTAGTTTGAAGAAACCAAAGGAAGCCCGGAGAACTACGAGGAGGTCTACTACGAAGAACCGGATCTATCAGGAGGAGTCGAAGGCATCGATTACACCATCTCCTATGGTCCTGATGAAGGAATCGAGGAGGAGGCCGACACTTAGAACCGCAGGATAGAAACTTTGGTCGCACCGAACACCTAGAATAAAGCGACTAGAGTTGGTCATCATGTTTAGTTTACTACTTTCAGTTGTAGCTAAGGTTTGTAGTATCAACTTAGAACCACCTAGTGTTCCTCTTTGGACCGAGGAGGAACTGGAGTCCTTTGTAACATTATGGCTTGTAATATTCAGTGCTTGAATAAAGACCGCTATGTTTCTGTTGTACCACTCTGAGGGATGTAATATTTGTGAATTGGTACTTCACGAGTGTTATGTCAACGACTTGTATATTACAACTTGCAGTGGTATGCTGGGTCACCACAGTTGGTATCAGAACAAAAGCTTTGACCTTAGGTTGGACGCCTAGTTAATGGGAACGACCCGTAGGAGTCAAATAGAAATAGTAAGGAGTTCTCTAAAATTGTCATGGCGTTATTCACTTGAGAATAACAAGGTCATACTTTTTAGTGTTACAATTCTTTATTGTTACTATTATGATGCATCATGTACTAATTTTTTATCTTTTATACTGCCAGGATGGCACGCACAAGGCCATCAAGCACCGTGCAAGTTAGGGACGTGACTCTGGACGACTATGATGGGAACTTGTCCGATATTTTACGAGGCATCTTGCTTGAGTGCGGGTGTGAAACCCGTATTCCAGTCAATAAGTATGCATATTATGAGGGAAAGGTCTTTCAGAAGTATAAGGTAGGGATCATGCTTCCTGCCAAATTGGGCATGAGCGTAAACATGCCAGCTGGAGAGGCACGCACAGTTAGTGTAGCTTACAAGATAGTAGTGATGAGAGCCATAACTGATATCCGTGAACATAAAATGGAGAAGTTATTAGGAACTAAGTTCACTCACATCCCACACGACGAGGAAGGAGAAGATCCTTGTCGGGATAGTTACAAGTTTGCGAAAAGACACCCACATGCCACAGCAGAGCACATGGACAGGTGTAAGCATCTGCTTAGTGTGTTCTACCACGTGCACGGAGCACTAGTGGGAGAGATACAGAGTCTAGTGGACGAGATCACTGAGTCGACACCTACTCTGTGGTGTACGGGGGAGACTTCTAGACCACCGAGGGCACAAACTCTAGCCTTTTCGACTGGAGATTTTATTAACCTGGATGAGGAAGACGACCCCAAGGAGCGGGAGTTTGAGCCCGAGGCCGAACCAGAGATGCCACCAGCACATTTTGCACACGGCTCGACTAGAGCCGGATATGAGGCAGGTTTGGAGTCATGGGGAATGCCTCATAATGATAGTCTAGTGGGAAACTCCATGGGTTGGCGTTTCGGTGAGTATATGGGAATGGCCGAAGATCCGATTCCATGTGATTCGGAGCATGAGGTCACGAGTCAGTTTAGGGTTGTTCACCACACTGGAGACGTGGCGAAAAAACCTATAGAGATAGATTCGGATGCGGAGGAGGAGTTACCTACTCACATGGAGCGTGGAGAATGCTCTAGACCTAAGGTGGAGAGGGGTACTACCGATGTTGTTTACCCATCATTGAGCAGTTATCTGGGGATGACTGACTTCGACTTAGGTACTACACCCGATTTTGACTTTTTCCCGGCGGAGTCATCTTATGCCCCTGCTTCACTGAGGAGGACATCAAGAGTTACCGGTTGGACACCGGGGATGTATCGGGAGTGCGACTACCCTTAGAGGACCACCACCGATATGGAGGCGACATGTTTTGTGACATATGTACCATATGTGTAATATGTAGTATTTGCTTTCGCATATTGAATAAGTGAGTGTAGTTACTCACAGGATGATAGGTTATGTAACACTATGTTCTTTTCCCATGTATATACATGGTATATATTTGGTGTGATTTGGCTATGTTTTATTTGGATTTTTATCGTGTGACTAACACTGTGCATAAAGTTGAGCTCAGAAAGCATGAGCATGGTGTAACTATGAGTTTTGCTTAATGTAACAGGGTTAGGGGGATAGAATGGTGACAGTAGTCGGTGAAGAATCTGAACAACAGAGGATGGAGACTGAAGCCAAGGCTAAGGAGGCAGCCGATGCAGCAGCAAGGGAACCATTACCACCACCACCACCATTCCTTACGCAGCTAGATTTTGCTCAGTACATGAGGACTGCAGATGAGAGGCAGCGAATGCTTATTGAGTGTCACATAAAGATGGTGCAGGATGTGATGGACCGTAGTCGTGAATTTCGAAATGATGGAGTACATGGAGTCTTGTTGGCAGATTTCCTAAATACAAGACCACTTCCTTTTGCATCAGCACCGGAGCCAATGGACGTGGAAGACTGGTTGTTGGACACTGAGAGGAAGCTTAACACAGTAAGTTGCAATGACAGTGAGAAGCTTAGGTATGCCACACATCTGTTATGTGGACCCGTAGCAGCATGGTGGGACAATATTGTGGCTATACATCCTCCAGGAAGGGTATTCACCTGGGAGGAATTCAAGAAGAAGTTCAGGGAAGCAAATGTACCGGAGAGTATCATGGAATTGAAGAGAAGGGAATTTGAGAATCTCATGCAGAATGACAAGCCTATTATGAAGTATGTCAGGGAATTCTCTCTTCTATCTCGTTATGCTTCAGAGGACGTGAATACTGATGAGAAGCGGAAGAAACGATTCATGAGAGGACTGCACCCAGGTGCAAGGATACAATTGAGGATGTTAAAGGCAGCGGACTTTCAAGAGCTTGTCGATGCAGCCATCACCATGAAAGATGATTACAAGCAAGTCCAAGAAGATAGGAGGAAGAAGGCCAGGATTGAACCCAAGAGGCATGCAGATGCCAAGTCAACTCGTAATATCAAGTTCAAACCCAAGTATAGGTCCGGAGGAAATGTTACACCTCGTGGCACTACAAGTGGGAACAATGATATCGTTTGCCGTGGTTGCGGTGCGCGAGGGCATATAGAGAGGAATTGTCATCAACCCAGAATCATCTGTTTTGGATGCAAGAAGGGCGGACATATGATAAAAGATTGTCCTGAAAGGGGCTGGACTCGAGGTCGAGGTACAGGAGGAGGATCACACCGGGGTGGAGGTTTTGGAGGCGGTAAAAGTAAGAGGCCAACTTATGGGAAGTTGAATTGCACTAATCTTGAGGAAGTGAGTTAGTCCGGCAAGACCGTGATAGGTACGCTTCAGATCCTATCTCATCCCGGCAAAGTACTTTTTGATACTGGTGCTACTACCTCATTCATTTCGCAAGAGTTTGTTGATCTTTATGGGATTCCGTGCAATAAGCTAGAATACCCCATTACTGTTTTATCTGCGGGGAGAAAGATCTTAGTCACTCACCTCAGGCAAGAGCAGGTCATTATGATCCACGATTGCATTTACCTAGCCGATCTTTTTCTTATCCCTATGAAGGATATGGCTGTAATCCTTGGAATGGATTGGTTGGAAGAGAATGGAGCTCAGATTGATTGCAGAGAGAAAACTGTGTCACTTAGGAGCCCAGGAGGGGGAAGGATAGTGTATCAAGGTGACCGACATGCACATGTTGAAGTTCAACTACAGCTCAACGCTCTAAAGGAATCCAGACTTGAGGATATTCCAGTGGTTAATGAATTCCAAGACGTGTTTCCACAGGAACTACCAGGAATGCCACCAGATAGGGAAATTGAGTTTACCATTGACTTAATCCCAGGCACAACATCTATAGCTCAGGCACCATATAAGATGGGACCCAAGGAGTTAGTTGAATTGAAGGAACAGTTGGACGAACTAGAGCAGAAAGGTTTCATTCAAGAAAGTATTTCACCCTAGGGAACACCAGTAATCTTCGTTGATAAGCAGGACGGAGGATGTAGGATGTGCGGAGACTATAGAAAGCTCAGCAATGTCACAATCAAGAACAAATACCCTTTGCCGAGAATACAAGACTTATTTGATCAAGTTAGGGGAGCCGGAGTATTTTCAAAGATAGACCTTCGATCAGGGTATCACCAGATTAAGATCAAGAAGGAGGACGTTCCAAAGACAACTTTTGTGTCAAGGTACGTACACCATGAGTACTTAGTTGTACCTTTTGGATTGACAAATGCACCAGCGATCTTCATGAACCTCATGAACAAGATCTTTATGCCATATTTAGACAAATTTGTGATAGTATTCATAGATGATATTTTGATCTACTCCAAGGACAAGGAGGAACATGCCAAGCATTTGAGGGTTGCTTTACAAATTCTACGAGAACATCAGTTATATGCCAAGTTCAGTAAGTGTGAATTCTAGCTAGACCAAGTAGAGTTCCTTGGACAAGTGATCAGTAAAGAAGGTATAGCAGTAAATCCAAGCAAGGTAGCATCTGTTTTAGAATGGGAGTCACCGAAGAATGTCAAACAGATCAGAGGATTTTTGGGAATGGCAGGATACTACAGAAGGTTTATAGAAGGATTTTCTAAGATTGCAGGACCGATGACCAAGTTACTCCGAAAGAATACACCGTTTGTTTGGTCGGATGAATGTGAGGCAAGTTTTCAAACACTCAAGGAGAAGCTAACCTCAGCACCTGTGTTAGCTGTACCAGAAACTGGCAAGGACTATACCGTATATTGTGATGCATCCAAGAACGGACTTGGATGTGTTCTGATGCAAGATAGAAAAGTGATAGCATATGGGTCGAGGCAATTACGACCACATGAAGTTAATTACCCAACACACGATCTGGAACTAGCAGCCGTAGTGTTTGCACTAAAAGGATGGAGGCATTTTCTTTATGGAGCTAAGTGTGAACTCTATACAGATCACAAAAGTCTCAAATACTTCTTCACTCAGAAGGAATTGAACATGAGGCAACGACGATGGTTAGAATTGATCAAGGATTATGATTTGACCATTAACTATACACCGGGGAAGGCTAATGTGGTAGCCGACGCTTTGAGCAGAAAGAGTACAGACACTCAACCGATGAACCGAGAACTTCCCAAGGAATTGCTTATGGATTTAGAGAGGTTGGAGATTCAATGTCTTGAAGTACAATCTTTAGGTAGTTTAACTACCGAGAAGGTAATGGAAGAACGACATAGTGATCTCAAGTATACCATAATTCAAAGACAAGATGAAGATGCATTTATTGCCGAAGAAATCCGCAGGGTTGAGGAAGGTAGACCATCAGAATTCCATTTAGATGATTTCAATTCACTTTGGTTTCATGACCGAATATGTGTGCCAGACATACCGGAAATCAAGGAATTGATACTTAAGGAGGCACACAAAACACCATATTCTATACACCCGAGGAGCACCAAGATGTACATGGATCTTAAGGAATTGTTCTAGTGGAATAATATGAAGCGGGAGATAGCCAAGTTCGTATCAGAATGTCATACCTATCAGAGAGTGAAGGCAGAACATCAGAGTCCTGCTGGACTTATGCAACCTTTAAGTATTCCCGAATGGAAGTGGGAAGAGATTGGAATGGACTTTATCACCGGGTTACCACTGACACCAAAGAAGAAGGACATGATATCGGTAATAGTTGACCGACTGACTGAAAGTGCACATTTCTTGGCTGTCAATCAGAAAGATTCCGGAGAGAAGTTAGTAAACCTATATGTTCAAGAGATAGTAAGTAAGCATGGAGTACCAAAGACAATAGTATCGGATCGAGGATCCGTATTCACTTCAGCTTTTTGGACGCAATTACATGAAGCTTTAGGATCCAAACTGGACTTTAGCACTGCTTACCACCCACAGACGGGAGGCCAAACTGAGAGGACCAATCAGATTCTAGAAGATATGCTCCGAGCATGTGCTTTAGACTCTGGAGGATCATGGGAAGAACACTTACCACTAGCAGAGTTTTCTTATAACAATAGTTACCAGTGCAATATTCAAATGGCACCATTTGAAGCACTTTATGGGAGGAAGTGCCGATCACCTATTTGTTGGTATGAACCAGGAGCCAGTAAGGAGTTTCATCCAGACTACGTCAAGGAGAAACAACATGCAATTGATGTCATTCGAGACCGACTTAAGATTGCTCAAAGTCGACAGAAAAGCTATGCAGATTCCAAGAGGAGGATATGGGAACCATATGTTGGGGACATGGTTTATCTAAGGGTTAGCCCCATGAAAGGAGTACATTGTTTTGGAGTCAAGGGAAAGCTTAGCCCAAGATATACTGGACCGTTCAAGATTCTGAGTCAGAGCCGAGGAGTAGCCTTTGAGTTAGAACTGCCCAATCCAAAGTTCATAATGTGTTTCATGCTTCTCAACTTTGAAAGTGTATGAAGACACCGGAAGAAACTATATCCTACGATGAGATTGAATTGCAAGCTGATTTGACTTATGTTGAAGAACCGTCAAAGATTTTGGCAGAGAATTGGAAGCAACTCCGTAATAGAGCCATCAAGTATTGCAAGGTACAATGGAAACATCACCCGGAAAGAGAAGCTACTTGGGAAAAGGAAGAGGATTTGAGAACAGCCTATCTAGATTTCTTCAGGTACATCTTATCCCAAACTTCGGGATGAAGTTTATATTAAGGGGGGAAGTCTGTAACATCCCAGAACGTAGGACAACTCTGGGGTAGATAAGAAGGGCTTTTGTGCATTGCATCTGAAATTATGGGATTTTTTTGCGCTTTTGTTTCTAAAACCTAGGAGTGATCGAATCCCTCTTCGAGGGGGAATGGTGAACTCTCGAAGTGCGAAAGATTTGGACATGATCTCTTTTGATTCATTGTTGTGAGAAGTGATGACTTAAACCACTAAAACCCTAGCTAAAAGCTTTGGAATTTGAACTAAGACATAAATCAAGTTTGAATTTGAATGCTTGAACTTTGAATTTAAAAAGGCACATTTAGAAAGGATAAATATTAATAAAGAAATAGAGATTGAAATTAAACATCAATAAAGTTTAGAGCAAACTTAAACTTTATTGATCATTGACGAGGGTTAACTCGACAAATGTCCTAGATGAAGGACTTAGGATCGGGGAGATAGGGCGTCGGATGAACTCGAAGGTAAAGTTAGTCGAAATAGGTGTGTATCAAAAGTAAACTTGGGTGTTCAACCTGGCTTGCTTTCAATCTGCCCTCCACCGTCCCCTCCTGGCCCCTATATATAGGTGGCCAGGTCTCGAGGATCGGGTAGGGTTCGATACAGATTACAAATATCGACATACGGTATTAACTCGTATTCGACTATCATTACAATTGGGCCTAGCCAACGGGCCTCAGGGGTACTCAACTAACGGGCTCTATTAACTATACCCTTGTCAGTAGCCCCTGAGATTCTACCAGAATTGCAGATTCGGGTTGAATCTCTAATCTTCAAATCTTCGACTTGATCAATTCTTCGACTTTATCTTCAAATCTTCGACTTGGTCTTTCGACTTATATTGATGATAATTTGCTCGCAAGGGGTCTTGATGAACAAGCCTGACAACTCTGACGGATCAAGAGGTCAGTTAACTGCCGGAACAGATACTTGTCACCTACTTCAAATTCAATCCCCTTGGACTTGAATTCGGGATACCGGTCAAACTCACTCTTTTGCCTCATTTAGGACTTACAAAAAATGAGTCCCAGTGGTTCTCGGGGTACCCAGTGTGTCCACCAGGATTTTCTTCGTGTCGTAGACACGGATACATACCAGCAGAGCGCATCCATGTGCGTATACCAGGCCACACAGGACGGATCCCGGGGTCTTACCTTCGCGACAAGTCACGGCATTCGAGTTTTGTTGCGATAACGCAACTCGAGAATCTTATGTCGCAGTCAAAGTTTGACTGAAAATATTCGGGTTTCTACAACCATAAAACTCGCTCCCGATGGGAGTAACACTTCTCCAATCTTCAATGCTTTGCCAATGAATATCGTCGGGTGCGCGCTCAGCGCTCCCGATGGGAGTAGCCCCCGAGGCTATAGTCGAAAAAAGATTTTTTCGAGTATAGGCTCAAGAAATAATATAGCTCGTCACACTTCAACTCGAAACACCTCACCTGCAAAGTTCTTCAACTCGAGATACTTTCAAGAACATCTTGTCTTCTAGTTCAGGTCCACTACTTCAATGAAGAGTTCCACTCGATATTTATGCAATTAACAGCCCCCAAGGCTTATAACCAAAAGATCCTTCATATCTGATTCCTTTGATAAGTTTCAGCATTCGTCGGCGCCATCCTTTTTACCTTTATATGTATACTTGATGACGTCAATAAAGACGTAACTCTTCATCAATGCGAACCGTTTTATGGGTAGCACTGTAATTTTCCCGATTTTTTGACCGTTTAGTGGGCTGCACGATTTTTGACCGTTGGTGGGCTAACGTTTCCGATCTTTGCGCCACGACTCAGCCCACGATCCTTCTCCCAGAAGATATATAACTGGCATAGTGGGGAATCGTACTGTTCACCAGCTCGTTACCTCCGCCGCCTCCATTGCTGATCTCCTCTGCCTCTTCCTCTCTTGCGGAGCCCCCGAGCGCACTTTTGTGCTGTATGCGCGTGAAGCATCTGGCCACCAGGAGCTCTATGGCCAAGTCTTCTGCCACCAACTGGGTCCGCTCCACCATCACCGAGAAGGAGGTGGAGAAAGCCACGGCGGACGGCCTCATTGCTGCCGAAGATTCCATCAAGTTTCCCAGCACCGAACGGATCCCGAAGCCCCCAAGCGGTTACCGGGTAATGTTCCTTGCTCTCCTCTTCCGCGGTCTGTCACTTCCTGCCCACGAGTTTCTCCGTGGGCTGCTATTTGTTTATGGTGTTCAGCTCCATCAGCTCACACCAAATTCCCTTCTCCATATTGCTTGCTTCGTGACTCTCTGCGAGTCATTTTTGGGCATTGAGCCTCACTTTGCTCTCTGGAGATCGATCTTTCAACTCCGCCCCAATGTTTCTCTGGCAAGGAAACCCGAACTGGGCGGAGCCGTCATTTCTGTGCGCCCTGAGGCGCAATATCTTGAATTTTCTATGGCCGCATCTGTCCAAGGATGGAGGACAAAGTGGTTCTATATCAAGGACCGCAAATCCTCTCCTGAAGATAGATTCGGCCTTCCTCCCTTTGACGCTTCTCAAGAAGTGAAGAAATTGAAGTCATGGGACTCACTTCCCTCAGATGCAGAAGTTGCACAAATTCTTCCTCTTCTATCCCGCATTCAAAATCTGAAAACAGGCCTAGGAGGTGCTTTGTCGGGTACCCAACTCATGGCGTTTTTCATACAACGTCGAGTTCAACCCCTACAGCACCGCCTCACCAAGTTTTGGACTTATTCTGGCTTAGAAGACCCTACTCGCATATCTGAGGATCTGATGTCAAAAGAAGATGTCGACAAGCGAGTCAGGAATCTCACCAAGCTCACCAAGGAGCACTCAGTTGCTGACCTGAAGGCAGATTTCTTCGACTCCGTGCACCCTATTCCTGAGGTATACATCGCTGCGTCCACTTTTGTCAAACTTCTCTTAATTTCGACTTGCATTACTCTTTGCCTCTGCACTCTGCTGATTTATTAATGTGCAGGGTCACCAATTCATTGTTTCTCGTCCCCCTCTTCCGGAGGCAGGGCCCCTTCCTGCTGATCTAGCATCTCCTGCATCTGAAGCCCCCGAGGCTGACGAAAGTCAGGACGGAGATGATGTCGAAGAATCAGAAGATGAGACTAGCTCGTCGACGTCTTCTCCTCCTGCTAGTGCTGAAGATGTTGGTGTTGACAAAAAAACGGAAACGTGTCGACGAAATTGCTTCATCGAGTTCTGCAGCGGCTGGAAAAACCCCCGCTCTTGCAGAAGATATGGAGTACTTTGACATGCTTGCATCGTAAGTATTGTAGTCGAACTTTTCAATTGCTTTGTTCTTGCCTCTTGCTTATGACTTATATTTTTCATGCAGTGACGATGAAGAACCACCAACATGTGCGACGGCTATTTCACCACCTTCTCCTGTGGCGACTGATGAGCCTGTCGAACCATATGTTGCTCCGAGGACTACCAGGGCCTCTGTAAAGAAGGTTTCTCAAACTCAAGCCCGAACCCTCAAACGCGCGAAGAAGACCAAAGAAGCCGAGGTTTCTCTGGAGGCCCATGTTTCTACAATTTCTTCTGATGATGTGAGCGATTCTTTTTTCCCTTCTTTCCTTTCATGCACTTCTACTCTTACACTCTTCTTTTATCAGGCTTTGGTGAAGAGATTTATCGCCCTGGGCACGGAGTGTGCGGGGTACCTAAAGGTTGCAAAATCTTCCGAAGGTACGATTTTGATATACAATCATTACTTTTCTTCTGCCCTTTGTCTTTTGCTATTTATCTGACTTCCTTTTGTCTATTTTCACAGCTGCTTTAGCGACAGCCAATGCTCGCATTGCGTCACTGGAAGCGGAGCTCAAAGCTTCGCAAAAAGCTTATGATGCTACGACCGCTGCTAAGGCAATTGCTGAGAAGTCGCAGAAATCTGCGCTTGCCAAGGCGAAGAAGGCTGAGAGGGCGTTAGCAGATGCCAACAAAGAGCATGCTCAACGAGAGCAAGCCGTGGCAGAGCGTCTTCACACCATGTATACTGCTGCCGAAAGTAAGTTCTTTCGACTTGTCTTCTGTTTTCGTCCCCTGTTGCACTGGTGTATTTGTTGACACTTGCCTCTTCTTTTCTTTTCTATTGCTTAGAATTCTCAGGGGTATCTCCGTCGTCCCTGCAAACGGATGATGATCCTCTTATGGATGCGGTTAACCTACTCGAAGAAAACTGGATATCTATCCAGGAAACTTTTGAGTTGGTTGGCCGCGTTCTGTCACGGCTATTTGTCGGGTTGTGGCCGAAGAAAAAGATGGCAATCCCGAAGGGCAACCTGACTGAACTTGCCAAGACTTTTGACAGCGATGAAGACCCTACTCTCCATCTGAAGGGGCTGTCCATTAAGCGCGGCGCCGAAGGTGCCATTGCCCTTTCTCTTGCGCATGGTACAGACTTTGACTGGGAGAAAGTTAACTCCCCTCATGGCTACACCCGTGACGAGTTGAAGGTGTTTTTCGAGAAGGCGAAGAAGTTAGCGCCTGCACTGCTGACAACGATTTCTCCTTCGGCGGCCTCTGCTGTGCCTGCTGCACCACCTCCAGCACCGAAAGCACCAGTGCCGCCATCGACTTCTAGCGAGAAGCCGGCCGCGCCCCCTTCTACCACGGATTAGAATGTTGAGGTGGCGTAGACTCAGCTTCTTTGTAGCTTTTTAGTTTTCTCCTTTTGATTGTAAAGTGCAACCCGAGAACTTTAGCCATAGGGTTGTACTCTTATGTAAATATATACTCTTCGTATGAAGTTTTCATGCTTCCTCTCTGAAATTGTTTCTCTTTTCTTTTTCTATTGTAGTCGATGCGCGTTCATGATCCTTTGACTCATGATCCTGCTCCTTCTTCTGCTCGTGGGTTCGATCCCCAGATTTCTTCGACTACTAGTCGATGCAGTTAGTGCTTGGAATACTCTTCCAGGATTTCCGACCTTGAAACTCGCCTATCCTTGGCTAAACGCCAAGCACAGATGGCTATTAAAAAGGCTAGCCAAGCCAGTGGCTATATGAAGAAAATCTCTTCACTTGAAGAAAAGGTCTCCAGCTTGACGACGAAGGTTGTTCACAATGAAGAGTGCGAATCTTTCATTCTTGGCATTGTCGAGTCTGCTTGCGAGCTGTTGCGATGTGAGTTTTCTTTCGACTCCTTCTTTGGCTTCTTGTGCATTGCTGCTTTTGTGATATAGTTGCTGTCGCAGGTACTTGTTTGGATTTTGCTGCTGAAGAGCGTCGAGTTGCTGAGCGAAATGCCGCTTTGGAGAAGATGTCGACTGGTTACGAGACTTTGTGGTCTGATTCTCGACGCCGAAGCGCTATTGTACTGCTCCAAGATCGTGCCCAGCACATTGGCGAGTCAGTTGATGGTTGTCGACGAGCTCTCACAACTATGCACTCCATCATGCTTCCTCGTAATCCTTTGCCTGCAACTTTCCCCCTTCTTCTTGATGCTTTCAGATCAAGTCATCGTATTCACAGGTTGATAGAGCTGAACTTAGTGGCAGGTGCCAATTTTGCTCTCGGGTGGATACGTAAGTGGCACCCGAGGTTGAATTACAGCACTATGTCCCTGAGTTTGGCTCCGGGTGGAGCTAGCCTTCGAGTTCATATGGAGAACACGTTGCAGCCTGCTCGAAGACTCGTAGCTAGGCTTCTGAAAGCGGACGCTGCGTTTTTTCGCGAGTACCATTATTTGGACCCTTTAGGCGTAGATGACTCCGACAACCCGTTGTTGTAATGTTTTGTATATATAGAACGCGAGAGTGTCTTCTTTTGCGACTATTATGTCGAAAAGTTTATTCTCAAAGCGTTTGTTTGTGTAAGTCGTGCGTTTGCCGCATTTTTCCTTTGAAAAAAGGACTCGTAAACTCGAATATGAGGAACGATTTATCTTTATTTATACTTGTAATATAAGATACATGGGGTGACCCAAGAGATCCGGCCTATGACCTGTGTTCTGGATCTAGAGGGCATTGCCCCTGATATAACTCGTGGCTTTTTTAGCCATTGTGTCCTGCTCTTCTCTATGTCTGTGACGTCGCAGTTTTCCCTTCTTCTCCTACGCTTTTGCTTTCCCCTGGTGTTCCTACTCGTGGTTTCTTTGCCTCGGGCTCCGCGACGCATCCTTCGAGTAGCTTGATGCCTTCTGTAGTCGTGCTTTTCACTTTTTCTGCATAGTTGGCTATCATGCCAAAGTTTTGCGCCATCTTGTGGAACTCCCTGTCGCAAAGATCTGAGACTTCAAAACTTCCCTTGACTGTAATTATCCCTCTTGGTCCTGGCATTTTAAGTACCAAATATGTATAGTGAGGTACTGCCATGAATCGCGAAAACGCGGGTCATCCGAGGATCGCGTGATACTGTGATGGCCAATCCATGACTTCGAAGTCCAGTTTTTCTCTTCTATAATTTTGTCGGTTGCCGAAGCAAACATTGAGTGCTATTCGACCCAGCGGGTAATTGGCACTTCCTGGTACGATTCCATGGAAGGAACAGTCTGTTGGCTTCAGAAACTCTAGTGATATATGCATTGCTCGGAGTGTTTTCGCGTATATCAAGTTAATTCCACTCCCTGCATCCATGAATATTCTGTCGACATCATACGCGCCGATTTGAGCTTTGAGTACCAAAGGCGCGTTTCCTGGCCGAGGTACTGTTATAGGGTGATCTTCTCTGTTGAACTCAATTGGTTGCTCTGACCAATGCAGATATTCTGTTGTAGCTGGAGGCGACAGGACTGCTAGATTAACTTGTCGAGTTATACTCTTTTCTTCTTTGTTCGACTTGGGCACAGGTTGTATCATTGCTGTGATGTGTCCTTTTCATGGGACATACCCTTCGTCGTCGTCGTCGTGTCCCTTGTTTTGCTGGTCTTGCCCTTGAGGAGCTCCGTTGTTTCCTTGCTGGCTTGTCGGAGGATTGTTACTCCCTTCGAATCCTTGTCGCCTTGCTTCGGTTTGTTTGTTGATTGCTGCTTCTTGTAGCTTTAAGAATGTTGTGCAGTCTTTCATTGCGTGTCTTGATACTCGCTTTCCGTCGACAAACGCTGAGTGTATATGACAAGGCCCGTTGAGCATATCTTCTGGTGATGGGTTGTATTCTCTGGATTCTCTTGGTGGGAACTTTTTGTAGTCCTCTCTTCCGTAGCTGCGATATCCCGAGCTTCTGCGATCGTTTCCTTGATAACTGTTGTCTTTATATCTTGCGGCGACTTGGCTATGAGAGCCGTAGGTGTCGTAGTTTCGGGATCGTCTCCTTTGGCTTCCATATCTGTTTCTTTTGTCGTCCTCTGGAGATCGTGTCCGTTTGTTGTTGCACGCATCTTCTCCATCTGCAAATCTGTTTGCTGTGTCCATGAGATCTGACACCGTTTTAGGCTTGATTCTACCCATCTCTTCGACTAGGTCTCTTCGCCTTAGTCCAATGATGAACGCGTCTATTGCTCTTTCGTCTGAAACTTCGACTGCTGAATTCTTGATGAGGCTCCATCTTTGGATGTATGCCCGTAGTGTTTCGTCGCGTTGCTGTACGCATGCTTTGACTTCTTCTATTGATGCTGGCCGTTTGTACGTCGACCTGAAGTTGCTTGTAAATTGCTTTGTGAGGTCTTCCCAGCTTCCAATGGATTCTTTCTCTAGTTTGCTCAACCATGACCTTGCTGCGCCGGTGAGGTGTAATTGCAAACTTTGCATTGTTGTCTCTTTGGTTCCTCCTAGTATTTGAACTGCTTGTAAGTAATCTGCGAGCCATGATTGTGGTTCCTGTGATCCGTCGTACTTTTGCTGGTCATGAGGTAGCTTGAATCCCTTAGGAACTGGAGTGGTGTGAACCCTACGAGTAAAGCACGATGCCCCCATCTCCTTTTCGTCGTCCTCATAGTCGCGCCTTTCATTTGGGGATCGCGATCTTCGAGTTCCACCGTGCTGTTTTGGTGATGACGATCGAGATCGGTGTTTGCTGCTTTTATGCCGAGGACTATTGTGACGGCGAGGTGATCTTGCTTTGTGCGCTTCCTTGTGGTGATGCGCTTCTTCTCCTTTTGCTGATAGCTTGTGGCCCACCATATTGAGTCCGTTTAGTGCTGCTCTGTGCATATGTTCTCTAGGATCTCCTGGACTTGGTCGAGTTGTAAGTAGATATGCTTGTGCTGCCACTAGTGCTGCTTCAGGAGTTTTTGGTAGGATGTTTCCCTGCTCGTCGACCGATAGGAAGGACGAGTCGAGGTTTTTGGAAATACTTTGCCTGTCAGAATACTCGAGGTTGTCGTACCTTGAACCATGTCGACGATTTTTCCTTGCGTTGCTGTATGATGCGTCGCTTCGTGCTCTACGAGCAGCTTCGCTGGCTGCAATGGCTGAATCTTTTCTTCTTTGTATCTCTACCTTTTCCTTTGCTAATTGCTTTGCTTGCTGCCTGAGGGCGTAATGATACCCAAAAAGCATGTCTTTGCTGGAGCTGGATGGTATTGGTGTGCCGTGTTCTACGGCTTCTCTTATTATTTTCCACTCGTCGACTGATAGTCGAATTTTCTCCCTGGCTCTGAGGGATTCCACTGTTTGTCCTTCTGCTAGGTGATTTGCTCCTCTATCGATATTTGCTGGGTTTATCACTGGGTTGTTATTTTCATCGAATTCTTCTGAGTTGTCGCCCACAATGGCGAGTACCTGGCACTGCTTGCCGATGTTGCTATTAAAGCTTGAAAAGATCGAGTCGCTGTCTTCAGAAAGCTCTAACCCTGTCTTCCATGTATCTCTTGAGTTGTCTGAGATATTGTCGGGGCAGATCGTGAGATCATCGAGTTGGATTTCTATACTGAGGTTGCCCTTATCTTTGTTGTCTTCTGAAATTTCCCTTTTTTGCACTTCTTCTGAGCTGTCTGGCGAGTTTACCTCGCTGGAAGAGCCTTCAGAATACTCCATCATTACTGTTGTTTCGGGTTCTTGTGCCGACGGATCTTGATCTTGTTTCGTCGGATCCGAAAGGCGAGAGGAACCCGACGGCCCGATGAGGATGCTCAAACTTCCAATTGTTAGTTCCACCTCTTGACTTCCGTCGACTTCTGGACTGCTGTTGGCTAAAAGCGAAAAAGCCGTCGAATTCATGATTCCAACGCCCAGAGTCCCCACGGTCGGCGCCAATTGACGAGGGTTAACTCGACAAATGTCCTAGATGAAGGACTTAGGATCGGGGAGATAGGGCGTCGGATGAACTCGAAGGTAAAGTTAGTCGAAATAGGTGTGTATCAAAAGTAAACTTGGGTGTTCAACCTGGCTTGCTTTCAATCTGCCCTCCACCGTCCCCTCCTGGCCCCTATATATAGGTGGCCAGGTCTCGAGGATCGGGTAGGGTTCGATACAGATTACAAATATCGACATACGGTATTAACTCGTATTTGACTATCATTACAATTGGGCCTAGCCAACGGGCCTCAGGGGTACTCAACTAACGGGCTCTATTAACTATACCCTTGTCAATCATCAACACACATTACATTGTCTTTACATAATTCATGAATAAAAGAATATTACAACTTGGAAAGAATCCAAGATAATTACAAAAAGGAGAAATGGAAGATTACAAGTTATAAATTCTAAAAGAAAACTAAAAGTCTTCTTTCTTTCTTTCCTTTCTTCTTTTCTAATCTTGGCACCTGCAACCAAATAAACAGAAATAGCAAGTTTTGCCAAGGTAGCATTTACCAAGTGGCATTCAAAAATAACAAGCCACTATAGATAAACATCACAAGGTTGATCTTATCACCAAAGCTCAGGTAGAAATATCCCAAGCCAGTCGAGATGGGCAAGGCAGCTCATAGCAGCATAGTCACCGTATGCATGCACTCAGGTGTCACACACCCAAGTCACAAGACCAAGTATCAAAGCATCACAGTGGTGAAACTGGCTCGGCTAAAGATCATAGTCGACCAAGAACAACACCACCACACCACCAACAGCAACACCAAGAACACCATCATCATCAAGAACACACCACCACCACTGAATCACCACCACACAATCAGCCATGCTCATGTGTTGAGCAACAGGGAAGATTCACACCCTAGCACATCATCAAATAAACCATCCCGCAAAGCCAAAGACTAACATGGTCACATAGTTCAACTAGGAACTAGGTCAAGCAGCTAGGAGGAGCAGGCTTGCCACAAGAAGCAGGAAATCAGAATATTCCAGAAGAACAAGCTACTCTTCAGCAGCAGGTTATTATTAAACCATAGCACACATGAGTGTTGGGAGAGAACTCACAAGTTATTCTCCCAGGCAGACTGCACAGAGCACAGCCACACAGAGATCAAGCAAAGCTTGATGAAACAAAGGCTTTGGTCATCATTTGGATGTCCAGGAGGCCAAGACCTTGGAGACAAGGCCATCCACAGCACCTACTCCCTAACACATAACTTATCTGGGAATTTATCAAAGGAAATACTCACAGAAGTAAGAGCAAGGCCAGGAGTGGCACATGGGTTGCCTAGCTACCAAGACTGAGGCCAAAACCTAGAAAACCATCAGCTCTGTCAATTAAAATTAACCAAGTTCAATTAAGCATTTGGGAAAAGTGGACAGGGACACTTTCAAGCAAATAAGCCACCAACAGACCACCATAGAGAGTGATCTACTCTCAAGAGCACCAAACTTAACACCCACAGTAACTGTGAACACCTCAAGGAGGCATCACAGTGAAGCAGTTAGCCAAAAGCTACTACAAGAGCCATAACAGCAGGCATGAAAGATTGCATCACAGCTAGGCAGAACCAAGCTCAACATAATAGTTGCATCACTAAATCAGCACAACAGAAGCACTGCAAGAAAGTGCAGTGAGACTGTTAACCACACTAGCCAATTAACAGCACATTCATAGATAACTAAAACACATAGTTATCCATGCACTTGATCAGATTGATCTAGATTAGCCACTAGCAAGATACTAGTAACTAATCAAGCAACAACAGCAATTGATGGATTCAACAGTAACAGACCACCAGAGTATGCAGTTAACTGAATCAGCAAGTTTCAGTTAACAGAGTTAACTGAAACTATGACTGAGACTAACAGCAGCAGCTAAACAAGCATGATCAAGCTTAACAGCAAGATCATAGAGCTTAAGAACACACATCACAGCCAACTTAATCGCACAGCACAAGTGCAACTTGGGGAGAAACCCCAGTACAGCAGAAGGTATAGGAACTGGGCCAGCACAAGCTCCAGATGAGCCTGGCCAGTGGAAGCTCCAAGCGAGCTTAGCCAGTGCAAGCTCAAGGTGGGCATGGCCAGCACAGAGCAAAGCTCCAGTAGGGCATGGAGCAAGCTCCAGGAGGGGAGCAAGCTCCAAGAGGTTACAGAGAAGTACAGAGGGGTAGAAGTGGAGGAGGAGCACTTACACAACGCCCAGGAGATACCACCGTGGCATGGCAGGGCAGTGCCCGCGCGGCCATGATGGCATCAAGCCAGGGGAAGTCGCCGACGACACGTCGGTGAAGCACCCAGCTCACCAAGCACAGATCTCGCCGAGGATAGGGCCTAGCAGCTCGATGTCTAGCTCGAGTTTGCCATGGCCAAGGTCCCGAGCTTCGGAGGCGAAGGGGATGCGAGCGTCCAGGAAGCAATTGATCAGATCTCGCGGACAGGCGGAATCGCCGTCGCTTGATCTATCGATTGAGCATCATCTCAGCAACAGACTCTGGCAGAGCTCGTCGGAATCGAGCGCGGCGGTAGCAAGGTGACACAGTCGCCAGGGGGAGCGCGAGAGAGAAGACAACATGGGTGAGCGAGGGGGGAAGCGACCGGTCGGGTGGACTGAGCCGCTGGTCGGGTTCGACGAGAAGGCTGGCGTCGACAGGTGGGCCTGGCCCGACAGGTGGGCTAGGGCTGGCAGACAGAGAAGAGAGGGTGAGGTGTTAATCAGAAAATTTAAAAACAGAAATTGAATTAAAGACAAGGGTTTTTCTAGAAAAAGCTGTTTAACACCCAATTAAAAGCAGATAAATAAATTGAAATTTTTGCAAAAACAACTTTAAATGATTTTTACCTTTTACTCACATGAATAGTGATATTGTGAGTAAGATAAGATTTATTCATAATTGACTTATGAAGTTTCCTTTTAAAGGAAAAACCTTTAGAAATGATTTAAATGAGAAAGTAAAAGGGGAAATAACATTCTTGAAATAAAATCAAGTAAATTCATTCAAGAATTTGTCCTTAGTGTTCTTGAATGAATTTCACCTAATATATACTCTGATAAATTCATAATTAGAGTATATACACTTATAATAAATCACCAAGTAAAAAATATTAGGAAAGAGAACTTAAAAGGATTCTTTCCTAATTAGAATAGAACTCATTATCAAAATTGAACTCCATTCCAGGGTATTAAAGAATATTCTGGAATGAAGCAATTGATAACATATACTCTTTAAAATCATAAAAAGAGTATATAAACCCTAGGATAAGAATAAAACACTTCTGGGGGGTTTAAAGGGAATACACACACTTTAAAAGCATGCATGATTTGAATCTTTAACCATTGCCCTTATCGGACAATGATGCTGTTTTCCAGAACCCGAGGTCCCGGGTCATTTCAACAAATCCAACTGCACTACCTTGCAGTTTGCAGGCAAGTTCACTCTTGCTCATATCTCTTGTTTATCTTTAACAAAGTACTTGCAAATATACCGGTGGTATTATTATGATTGCATTAAAAAGCAAAGGTTCTGCTTTTCTTGAATGAATATGCTTAGTGGTTAGCAATCATAATGGTTGTCGACCTAGGAAGGTGGGCAGTGGGACCATGGTAAGAGTATGGTGGAGGTCCCACTGTACCGGGAATGTTCACCTAGGACTAATAACCAATGTCGCCAGTGATTCTTGTGCCGTAAAATATGGTCAACCATAGGGTCTGGAATGGGACGGGAGAGTCAGCTGTATCTTTTCCCTCATGCATATCAACGGACGCACCGTTTTGGAGCAGTTGTCTCCCTGCGCGGAGCTTCGGGATGGGTGGATTCCCCCTAATGAATTCACGATTCTGGCGGTCTATGATGGATTGCAGCAATGATGGGGGTAGAGTGCCGAGGCCGGTGTTACCCAAAGAGCGTAACCAAAACCGATGGGGGTAACTCATTGTCTAGGAAAGGCAAGTATGCCGGGTCGGCAACTACCAAAGAGTACACCGGCGAGGGTAGTAAGCCGAAGTTGGAGCCACAAAAGGGTGGGTATGCACGGTCGCGGGAAGGAACAGTGATTGGCTCGGATCAACGGCTGGGCCCCATACCAAGGAAGTATGGGCGGGAAAGTACGCCCGGTTGTGCAGCAAAGTGTTGATCTCCTATGGGTACAAGTGACCACCTCTGCAGAGTGTACAAAAAGTATCAAGATACTCCCTGTTCCGGGAAGGAGCCACGAACACGGCAGGAAAGGAGGCCATCAAATCTCTAATCAACCTGTGAAGACTAACGGACATAGCTCTTTGAATAAAATCAATCTTTGAAGAAATGCTTACAAAAAACTGCATTTGGCCTAAGACTTTCTAGTCTATGGTCGTAGCTAATGCATCAAACACCTCCATGCTATTAAATGAACTTGTTGGGTAACGCTCGTTACTCACCCCACTCCCTTTTAACCCTTGCTTAGACTCGGAGGGCCAGTTTGAAGAAACCGAAGGAAGCCCGGAGAACTACGAGGAGGTCTACTACGAAGAACCGGATCTATCAGGAGGAGTCAAAGGCATTGATTACACCATCTCCTATGGTCCCGACAAAGGAATCGAGGAGGAGGCCGACACTTAGAACCGTAGGATAGAAACTTTGGTCGCACCGAACACCTAGAATAAAGCGACTAGAGTTGGTCATCATGTTTAGTTTACTACTTTCAGTTGTAGCTAAGGTTTGTAGTATCAACTTAGAACCACCTAGTGTTCCTCTTTGGACCGAGGAGGAACTGGAGTCCTTTGTAACATTATGGCTTGTAATATTCAGTGCTTGAATAAAGACCGCTATGTTTCTGTTGTACCACTCTGAGGGATGTAATATTTGTGAATTGGTACTTCACGAGTGTTATGTCAACGACTTGTATACTACAACATGCAGTGGTATGCTGGGTCACCACACCCCCTCTCCCCTTTACTGTAGCTGTCCGCTCGACCCCGCTCGCCGGCCCGATCCAAAGCCGAGCTCTCCGGCGTCGCCGGTCGAGTGAGGCGGAGGAGAGGTGCCGGCAACCCTTCTGTACAGAGTAGTGGTAGGCTATGTACCAGTCTTCGGCTTTATGCCGCAAGGATTCAGGTGGATCTCCAGGGCCAGATCCGCCAGCGCTGGGTCTCACTCTTCCTCGCCGTCCATGGCGCGACGCCGGAGTGGAGGTTGTCCAGCGGGTCCTCAAATAAGACCCTCTGCAGGTGCGATGGTGACAGAGGCTGTCTTCCCTCTTCTTTGGTCGGCCGTGGCGGCGGGGAAAGGAGGGCTGGCGGCAGCTTGTCGTCCCCTTTCCGTTGCCTGCTTGCTTCTCAGCTACTGGCACCCGCGCATGGCGTCGGCTGGCGGCCCGCGCCGTCCTCCAGCGAGGCCCCATGGTAGGGTGTCCTGGCGGCCGGTGATGTCGGCGGAAGCTTCATGAATAAGTGCGAGCCTGCATCAATCTCAGGTGACCCACTGCTGCTTTACCTCTTGCCGGGCGGCCAAGGTGGCGAGGGACGGAGGAAGAGAATCGGGGGGGGGGGGGGGGGCTGTGGATATGTTGGCGGGCGGGGGTTTGATTCGACCTCTGCGTCTCGGCGCGGCGTGGGTCGCTCTCCTCCCTGGTGTCTAGTCAAGCTTCCGTGGGGGAAGTCACTGGAGCTCCTGGGTCGTGAGATCCCCCTTCCCCTTGAGCGCTGCCGTCCCCAGGTGGTTTGTTGTATGCCACCGTTGACCTCCTCGGCCGGCCTTGGTGGCGAGGGAGAAGGTTCCGGTGTCGCTGGCCTTGCTTTCATATGGGGATGGATCTTAGGGACTGCTGGTGATTTTGCCCTGATGGTCTATAGGTGCATTGGCTTGCTGGCACCGCCAGTGCCTGCATCTACTGAAGATCAGCAGCCCCCCAGGGTAACTGCGACGCCGGACGAAAAGTTTGCTGATCTACGCCGGTGTCCCAGTTCGGCTGCTCCGAGAAAAGAGTAGCAACTACACCGCGGATCTACTGAGAATTGCTATTAAGGTTGTCTACGCCTTCTTGCCGCTCGGGTGTATTCGCCGGAGACAGTTGAGATCGTCTCCGATGTCGCTCCCCAGATTCAACGGAGAAGATCATTCGGTATTGAGCTCGGTGAAGCTTACTCCTTATCTTCAGCTCAATCTTCGACCTCGTTGGTCTCTGCCATCTCGATTGCTGGTTGAGCCGCTGGCTCTACGGATGGAGAGGCTGTTGGAGGCCCCTGAAGTTCACAGTTGCAGGTTTATATCGTCCGTGTTCTCGACGGACCCCCTGGCAGGCTCCAACTGTGTTCTTCCGCATCGACAACTTGGTTTCATAGCAATGTTTATTGCCAGTGTAGGGTTTGGCTCTAGCTTCACTTCCAATCTTCTGAGTAGCCTTTGTATGAGCTTGTTTGTATTCTGTTAGCTATCAATATATTAGTTTTACCGTTCAAAAAAAAAATAGTGGTTGCATGCTCTTCATCCCGGTGTGATGCTGATGCAGATTATCTTTGACTACTCTCACAACGGCGCTGCTCAAAGTGGTCCGTTCCCGAAGATGATGAAGCTATTCTCAGATATGGAGTGTCTGTAGTCATTGTAGTGGAGCAGGACCCGATTGCGTTTTGCAGATTTGATTTAAGGTAATTTTTGTAAAATGTTTGTCTTTATTGTATTTTTTTATTTATTTAAGCTTGCCTGTAGGGCTGTTATTTGGTATACGTGGGCACCAATGATCCCGATTTTTTTAAAAAAATAAAAATATTTCTAAGTGTTAAAAAAATTGAATTTTTTTTTGGATATAGCCAACCCAACATGCAAAAATCATGTTATACATTGAATTTTAGGCTACATAAAAAATAACAAACCCGTGTAGATCTGAGTAAGTATATTTTTAAATCTATAAATTTATCAGATTTTGTTATTTTTATAGAACCCATTATATAAAGAATTGCACGATATATTTTCCATGCTTGTGTAGGTTGCATCATTAACCATGTCCATATTTAAATTTTTTTTAAACATAGATGTATTAAAATACATACTTAGATCACTGATGCCAGGAGAAAAAACACTTTCCGTTTTCTGTAAAGGGTGTAGTCCCACCGCTGAAATATAATTGTCCTCAGCGACCCATCCCTGTTAAAAGAACCAACGCTAGAATCGAGAAGTGAGGACGAGTGTAGAAGTAAGGATCCTATATATAGTGGAGTGATCTTGTGAGTGAAGCATCGACCGTGTGATGCAGGGCAGGGCACGCACGTCTACCGGCGAGCACGCCACGTACGGCCGAGGAGCTGAGCTCGCGAAGCCGCTCGAAGCATCATCGTGCGTGGCGGTGCCAACGGCTACTCGAAACAGCTTGCCGTGTAAAGCCCACTCGCGCTGCAGGCCGCGTGTCCCACAACCCGTAGGGCTCATACCACACGTGTCCTCTGCCGCACTCCTATATATGGATATCGGCCACTCCAGTAGCTCATCAAACCATTATCCAATTCCATTCGATCATCCTGATCTTGTAGCTTTTCTTCCACCCCGAACCTAGTTGTACTCCTCTCCAGTAGCCAGTCAGTCAAGAAGGAAGAAGGAAGCAATGGCGGGCATGGGGCGGAACATGGTGGCGCCGCTGCTGGTGCTGAACCTGATCATGTACATCATCGTCATCGGCTTCGCGAGCTGGAACCTGAACCACTTCATCAACGGCACCACCAACTACCCAGGGGTCGCCGGCAACGGCGCCACCTTCTACTTCCTCGTCTTCGCCATCCTCGCCGGCGTGGTGGGCGCCGCCTCCAAGCTCGCCGGCATCCACCACGTGCGCACCTGGCGCGGCGACAGCCTCGCCACCACCGCCGCGTCGGCGCTCGTAGCGTGGGCCATCACGGCGCTGGCGTTCGGGCTGGCGTGCAAGGAGATCCACGTCGGCGGGTACCGCGGTTGGAGGCTGCGGGTCCTGGAGGCGTTCGTGATTATCCTGATGTTCACCCAGCTGCTGTACGTGATGATGCTGCATACTGGGCTGTTCGGGAACCAGTTCGGTGGTGCTTCCGGTGGGTATGGGGCGGAGCACGGATATGGCGCCGGCGACCACCACAACAAGGGCATGGGCACCGGCGCCGCCGCCACGAGGGTCTGATTAGCTTAGCTTTGCTTTGCTTGGAAGGATCCATGGATAAGATGTACTATGTGTGTGCGCGTTAGTGGGAGTGCGAGTGATGTAGATGTATGTATGCATACATGGTGTGTTTGTGCGTGTATGAACTGTTCCTTTTTTTGAGGGAGTAGTGCATGTACGAGATCTACTTGGTTGTGTTTAATTTTTAATATCAAGCTCGTCGTGTTGCGATGAAATCGGATGGATGGATCTGTCTACTGATTAACAAACCTGTGCGTGTTACCGGCTATTAATTTGAATTGCTAATTTTCGGTAGACTAAAATTAGCCTACGGTTTAGTAGTCCAAGATTGCGTCATGGTTTATGGTTAAAATTAAAATTATGGAAAGACCCTTGGTTGTGGTAACATGTTTGTGGTACTTGTGTCTTGCTTATGAGGTTAAAATTAAAATTATCAGAGAACCCTCGTTGGTTTATGGTATTTGTGTGTTCATGTTATGATATTTGTGTTTTACTTAAGCGGCTATCTTTGGAAAAGTACAAATTGGAAAAAATACAAAATTGCAGTTATGAAAGATGATTTGCTAGTTTCATTTATTCATTTTATGTTAAATTAGCCTACAGTTTAGTAGAGTTCAATATTTATATCATAATTTTTACACGTTGTGTTGTAACTATATTTAATAGAGTCCTAAATTTATATTATGATTTTTATATATTGGGTTGCAACTACATTCAATAGAGTCTTAGATTTATATCATCATTTTTGCATGTTGAGTTATAACTAGATTTTTCAATTGTAAATTTGATTGTATGTCAGTTTAGCTAGCTCTTTAGTTGTAAATTAGGTTGCACGTTAGTTTATTAAGATCTAAGCTAATTTTTAATAGACTGAACGCTAGATATATTTATTAATTAATATCCAATTATGCTAGTTTAATTAACTTCTATAGATTTAATGTATGCTTATGCAATTAATGTGTGATCGTGCAAGTTCAGTTAACTTGGGTAGATTTGATGCATGCATGTGCAAGTGCAAATCAACATGATGCGCAAACATGTTAGTTGATGGTTGATACAAGCCAATGGTAGCATGGCCAAATTTTTAATAAAAGCCAAAATGATAGTAACTATGGGAAACAAAATAAATTTTAGATAGCACATATTTTTTATTTAATTTAAAGTGGTCGACATCAAGGATTCATCTATTAGTAGCGTTGTTGTTGAACCTTAACAAGGTGGACGTTTTTGAAATAAGTTAAGTAGCCAATAATTATGTGAAACAGATAATCGAACAGAGAGGCTGACATCGGAGACTACAAATGGATGCATCAGGCAACATGAGTCAGGTCACGAGAAGAAGAAAATCCGCTAGAGATACCGACATCATAGCCCCACAATCCTGATAACTCGACCAGAGTCAAAAACCGGGCGCGACATAAGAAAAACGACATATACCATTACCAGGCATCGGACGATCATCTACCATGTTTTGTCTAAATCAGTGGCACTAGAGGCCGCTAAAATGAGGATAATTTTTTTTTATATTTACCACAAAAACCAACCAAAATCGTGATACAAGGGGGGGTCTTCAGAAACAATCGGCGGATCTAGTCGTGGTAGATGGACACTTTTCTTCTAGTGATTAGAACTAGGACTAGCATATACATTAATCATATCAAAAGATCAACGTAGGAGTTGTTTGCATCTACATAAGAGAATCACGGATTCATATTACCGTCATAGATTGCATCCTCTTGATGATGCTCTCTTCGTAGCAAGAACGGGCTGGAGACCATTTGAAGCTTCTATCCCCAGAGGAGTCACCCAAATGAACTGTGTTCGCACACAAACACGTCGCCATATACCCTCGACGCCAAACGCGATGCGTGGCAGCACGTGTCGCGGGAGGCTTGTCAGAAGCAGTCTGACGGGCGCTTTTGAGACCAGAAACCCCGATCCCCCGGGACAGACCCTGTCAAGTCGCGCGGTGGCTATGGGCTACTCTAGGTCGGCCTGATCAGCCCTAGGACCTCCTGGATTTGATGCCCTGCAATTTGACAAATGACAAAGAACGAGAAGCAAGGTACAAGGGAAAGAGATAATTGAACATGAAAAGTTGAAGATTTGTTTGTTCGATTGGTGTTGGCTTAATCAGCCGTCGCCCCTCATGTGTACAATATAAGGAGCGGTTGGACTCGCCGTGCAAGAAATAGGTTGGATTCATGTCTAAATCCCTAACTGGGGTCCGATTCGGATGGGCAAGCCCAAATTTTCCATAATTGTTTGGTCAAAACCTTATATGTACCTTATAGACCCTTTTTGGGGGCTGTAAACGATCTCCGATGAAATCGGGTAAAAAGCAAATGTGTTCATCTCGAAAAGACAAAGAAATTTCATGTTCATACTTTTCCATCCAAGATAGTTTACTTGGCCTTTTGTCTTGATTTCTAAATTTTGTTCGTATTCAGATTGGATAGAGCCGGACTAGTACTTGTACTAGCTAGTCTCCATTTTAGTAACGAAAGTTCGGAACCCGAGCTAGTACTTGCCTATCTTATCTCATGTTTCTTATTTGGCTCTAGAGATCACATTTGACCTTGGATTCAGATGATCCAAAAAGCAAAGTTGCATGTCTCAACGAGACACACAACTTTCATGTTCAACATTTTTTCATTTGAGTATCTTAAATGAGGCTTAGTAGAAGTCTTCGTATGTTGATCTCAAGGTCACATGTGAATACTACAACAATCGGCTAACAAGCCCAACATGGCTTGTCTCGACGTAGTAGGCATGGTGTCTCTTCAGTAGGGAATAATAATCTATTGAGTTGGCACCGCATGATTTCTTCTTTGATAGGATACCGGCCCAAAACGAGTGCCAACAAAACCTTGCCAATAACAATGTCGCAACTAACCGTAAGAATCCAAGGCCGATAACAAAAATAGGTCATAATCGTTATGCCTACAAGAAGTGGCGATCAATAAAAAAGTGTGTCACCAATTTTTGGGAAGAGCCAGCAATTTTTTTTATGATGTCATTGTTGCTAAATCCTAGACCGTGACCACTTTTTCCAACCCTCAGGTAGTCCCCAAAGCAAGTACCAATGACATTTTTTATTTCAAGTGTCATCTGCATGCGTTGCGGAGACCAGTCAGTGAACTACCGGTGAAGGATTTTTTCCTTGACTGTCATCAACATAGATTACCAATGGTGGACTTCTACTTGTGTATTACTGATCCCGTGTTAGCTATAAGAATTTTCCAATAGTGATCTCCTAGAATAGAAGCTACCCTGAGCTTATTGAAGAAGCATGTGTTGGATCTGCTTCCCTCCCGTCACCTCCACCAAGGATGATTACAAGAGGAGGTAACATACGACTCAACACCGAGGCGTGTGTGTGAGATCAAGAAGCTTCGATAAAAAAACAAAGACAAAGGCCACCACTAGGGCAAAGACCAAGCTAATACGTTATCTACTTGTAGAAGAATGGACTAAAAGAGGTCGGTCTCCTATCTAACGAGGATTTCAAAGAGACCTAAAGTGAGAGTGAGACGAGAAGCCCTTACAAGGAAACACCACAAAGCATGGCCGGACTATGGATCCACGTGATAAATGAAGCTAGCTATAACTTTTTGTTGTTGTTATAGTTAGTACTCAAGTTGTATCCATGTCTTTAAAATGTTCCTACATAGACGATCAGAGGTTCCTTCAAGTCTCTAGAACTTCGAGAATTTGTTATTTCCTGTCGTGCTATCTATACTTCTTATAAAACAAAACTCCACTAAGAGTTATTAAAGATAGTCTATCTTAACATGCATCTGACTCCTTCGAATCGAAATATGGGATGTTGTATAGCTTTCTTTTTCCCTAGTAGACCTAGGTTTATAACAAATCCTTGGGAAGCAAATGTTGTGGTGATTTACTCAAGCAAGACCTTGGTGACCAGTAGTATCTCCATCTCACTGGACCGTCATGTTTACCTTTGGGTTGTGTGTCGATGATGGAAATAGGCCAGTGCTAAGGATTCACCTGCACCTGTCCATTACAAAATATGATGCAAGATAATGAATAAGATCAGAAGTGTTAATTCAACATGGATAAGATTCTTGTGGGCGATGCATCCTAAAACCCTATAGCTTCTGCAAGCCACATATGACTAGTACTTTTGGTCCAACCACGACACTTCAGTCGAGCTGGTTATGCTACGGTTATTAAGTAGCGCGTACAGACCAAAGCCTTAATATTAATGACATTACCGTTTACTCCCTAGTGGATCTTGAGTCGACTATTGTACTCTCCCTGCTGTCACTAGGTTTCACTTGAAGAAGATGTTCTCCACAATCTCACATCACTACTGATTCGATCATCGGGGTCTTGGGTACGTGATAAGTCCTAGATCGAGGTAGGAGACAATGATACAATCATACAAACACATATGATAAATAAACACAATACCCATATGAATAGCATGCACAAATAGCTGCGAGGCTAGGCCTTAGTCCTCGGGCCGTGAGGACTACTCACACATGATGAGATCAACAATCATAAAAATTGTATTAAGAAATTCATGATCAATATCAAATAGTCTTACAATACCGTCAGTCGTGATGAGATCAAGATTACAAATAGTATTGGTGATGGAGAGGAAGGAGGGATGGAGATAACGATGGAGATGGCGGCGGTGGAGCAGTGATTCCCCTCTCCTCGGATGAAATGGATCTCAGATCTATGTGTGACTCTTATCTTCGGTGTCTCTCTATTTGCGATGGCAATGTTGCAAATTTTATATTGGTGATTTTACTAAAGTTCCTTGGGTTGACCTGACAGATGTGGTGCTCTACCCGTACCAGTGCTCGCCAAAGTCTTTGATGCTTGGCTCTATGGCCTCTTTGACTTGGGAATATTGACAAATTGTAAATCTTCATTAATTATCCTTACTTTCAGAAAGAAACTGTCCAAATCTGCAAAGGAAAAATAAAAGAAAGAATTTACACATATTTGCAATAATCAGTCATTAGTTGCAATGTGAGAGAGATATCTTATCAATAACTTGACTAATATCAGGTTTTAAACATGAATTCATAGCCATCAGCCTCCAATCCACATCGTGAGATAATAATATATGTCTGTATATTATTTCTATGTCTATGGTCAATAGTCTTTACATTCCCCTTGGCCAAATTCAGTATTCACAATATAGATGCCTTTTAATATTTTATTTGTAGTATTATTTGTAATTCCAATTATTATTTTAGAAAATTTCAACCAATATTAGATATTTGTTTGTACAAAGACATCACTCTTGTATTCCTGCGTCAACGCCGGACATCTTTTTGTTGTTTATGTGAAGGCTAACAAGTACGAACCTCCTGGCTCTTACCATAGAGGAGATCACACACTAACAGGACGGCACGATCTTACCTGAAACATCTAATTCTTGCCAGGGTTCAAAGCAAAGCTCCCACACATCATATCACATTACAAATTCACAAACAGTACAGTACACATTTCTTACAAATCGGGCACCCAATCCGGCCACTGCAACAGCAATCACACCAACGTAGCATGGCCCCAGCAGGATCGAGCGAGCACCGATTCTCTTATTTATTATGAACTGAAGCCGCTCTGCTTCCGGATCATCGCATCGGGTTGCATCGCTTGCCAGATCACTTGGTCGCGATGAACAGCCCCCACTTCTGCTCGCCGGCGGAGCTCCGCTTCAGCTTCGCACTCCAGCCGTTCACGATGTCGTCGTAGTCCTCCTGGTGGTAGATCAAAAATTGATGCATGAGAACCAGATGATGAAGAAGAGAATGCACAAATGGAACTGGGTTCAGAGAGTGACCTGGGTGAAGTCTGCCAAGAAAGCCTCCTTGTTTTTCTCAGTTTCAGCCAGCTCCCTCTCCAGGACCCTCAGGAACTGAAACAACGCAGCACAGGACGGGAATGATCCATGTTAGCCTCTGAAGAAACATTACATTTGTCCAGGCAACGCAGATGACAATGAATAAGAATTGCTTGACATGGGCAGTGGATTCAGAGAAGAAAGATGATAACCTGGTCGGTGCGGTCTTCGGCGATGACATCGTGGAAACCGGCATCCTCAAGCATCTGGGTTGATGTGCAAAGAGGTTAGGATGATTTGCTTATTTGAAATAAAATCTGCCAAAGTGACTAGATTGGTTGATATGCAATTCAGAGAAGCTAACCTTTCCATAGGTCTTCACGTCATGGAGGTCATAGCCTCTCTGCTTGATGTATGCAGCAAAATCCTCTGATGGCTCCCCAGCGTTTCTGCAGTAGTCAGTGATCAGGACTTTGCCACCAGGCTTCAGCCACTTGAAGAAGTTTCTGAACAAAGCAGGTTTGTCCTGAAAAAACAAGTGGGCCACTTATCAAAACTCTGTATTTGAACAGATATGCACTCACAGAAATAGAGTTAGAGTAGTACAATCTACGCAGTGAAACATACTTGAATGTGGAGGATGGTGTCGCGGCTGTAGATGACATCAAACGTGTTCTCTGCGTATTCCTTGGTGGTGCAGTCAGCAACCTCAAACTCAACCGAGCATGAGCGACCGATGGCACGCTCGATTGCAAATGAAACCATGTTAATGGAGAGATCGATGCCGAGGACATGGACATCATAGGTTTCAGACATGTAGAAGTCCCCTCCTCCGATGCCACATCCAACATCCAGCACCTTCTGGCCTGGTTTCAGGTCCAGCATGTCCACAAATTCCTTTGTGGTCTCTGTTATTAGCATGGTTATAATAGTGTACAGTATTAGTAAAGCACTGGATTTTAGTGTTTTCTCTAAGAAAAAAATCACTGAGGAATTTGGTGGTGAGGCAAGGAAGTTGGTTAACTCACCGAATCCTCCGGTGCTAACATAACCCTCTCCAAACACACGCTCGTAACGCAAGATCCCAGTAGATTTGTACTGCACATTGTCCAGGAATCTCTGAAAGCCTTTGTCTTCTGTTGACTTGACCTTCTCCCACAGCCAACATATCTATGATGCAGACACGAGGTTTTGTCAGTAATTCTAGCTTGAATTTCATCGAATCGAGAGTGCATCAAAAGAAAGGCAAGTACCTGGTTTTGGTTTTTCTTGCTTTTCACATAAGCTCCAATGCACTTTGAAGTTACCAGGGAAAGCTCAAAAGAATTTCCTTCTTGGTCATAGGAGTGGCATTCCTTAAATATCTATTTGTCATAAATGGAATACTATTAGCTAGTAATGAGAGCATCCATAAGTAGTTGGTTTAGCTAAAGGGATATGACTAAGAGACGACAGAGTTGCTTGACAACAGAATTTAAATGAAAGTACAGAGGAAACAAAAGTTCAGAGTTAGACTGCTAACCTTGGTGTAAAACCTTGGCTCCCGGTAGTGTGTTGGGTTCACTTTCCTCTTGGAATCTCCAGACTGGTGAAAGCACGACTCTCTGATGAAAATATGCCCACCAACCTTCAGCCATTTCACTATTCTGCCTATGAGCTTCTCAACCTACAGTACAAGGTAACGGTTAAAAGTTACGGTCGTCCTAAAATTTCACAAGACCAGGTACATGAGCATCATTCACCAAAGTAGGGCCTGATCTTGCGTACCTCCTCGTCGTTGAGGTACATGAGCAGCCAGTTGGAGAAGACCAGGTCGATGGAGTTGTCCTCGATCTTGAGCTCCGGCGACGTGACATCGGCGCACTTGAAGGTGATGTTCTTGTGGATGTGCCCATTGATCTCCTCGTTCTGCAGCAAATGACAGATCAGAGAAGTGGGGAACTCACTGACCCGGACTCATCTCTGAATTCCAGCTGCCAAGCATGTACAGTTCTTCGTTACAGACAAGAATGGTAGCTCACCTTCTTGATCACACTGTCGATGAAGTCCAGTGCCAGGACGTGGCCGGCCTCCTTGGCCAGCTCCCCCGTGAATCGGCCGATGCCGGCGCCCAGCTCCAGCACCGATTTTCCC
The DNA here is from genome assembly GCA_007115705.1 of Dactylis glomerata. Taxonomy (NCBI): domain Eukaryota; kingdom Viridiplantae; phylum Streptophyta; class Magnoliopsida; order Poales; family Poaceae; genus Dactylis; species Dactylis glomerata. The sequence goes on along the minus strand of QXEO01001027.1, from coordinate 1,735,768 downwards.
TCGATGGATGGGAGGATGGAGAGCACCTGCAGCACAGATCAACAGTGTAAGTCAACCAAGCTGGTACTGCTAAAAAAATGAGAACTCTGTGCCAAATTCTTAGATAAATCATGGTGGATGGAACAATGCGCAATTTTGGGGGAGTCGTACACACCCCTGCATGATCCGTTTCGAGATCGAGCTCTGCCAGTGTCTCCTCTCGCGTCGGCTCTGCCTCGGCCATGCTCACTCTATGACTATCCCTTGGAGACGATTGGTCCGCGTGTGAGTGTGTCAATGGAGACCGCAAGGTCCTCCCTTTTATCAGGGAGCCGATTGAGATGGATGCGCAATACCAACGTGCTCAATGATGACGGTGAGGGATCAGAGAATCAAATAGCTAAAAGAATGCTCTGACGAGTGGCCATTAGGGAGCTGAAAGGGCAGAGAATCCTGGTGGGCAGACGGAGAGAGACTGCACGGGAGGGGGAAAAGAGAAGAGCCATAGGCCCATAGCCCATAGATGCGGAAGATTATGTACAAGATGACACAGTTTATTGGGGAATCCATCGTGTGCTTGTCGTTTTTTTAAGAAATAATTATAATTTATAAGCCACAATATCTACTATATGTGGCTACTGTATAAAAATATGTTGCGTCCATCCCAATGTAATTTTTTCTGCAAGATTCCTAGTGTAGCTGATCATATGTCACCGGAGTACACATGTTATTTTTATGGACGTGCCACACGCTCCAAATCTTGAATTGACGACTTAGGGCGTGTTTGGTAGGCCAGCTCCACCTAGATATCCCATCTCAGCAAATTTTTTTGAAGTTTTCAATGTTTCATAGCTCGGTTCTCTCATCTGGGGCACTGCCCACCTCATACGAATAAGGGCTCTCAGCCCTGCCCGGTTTGAGGACCTTTGTGTAAAAATTCCGACTTAGCACAGACAAGCTACCAAACAATATCTAAACTAAGAATCTCTCAACAAATACGGGCTACCAAACAAGCCACAATTTCTCCACTCAGCCTAGCTGAACTCAGCATATCTCAAGTGAGAAATAGATGTTGAGGTGATCCGACCTACCAAACACACCTTTAGCACCTGCACCAACTCTGGTGAGTGAGGGAATATTGGATCCGCCCTCATCCTTGGCAACACCTTGCTCCTCCTCTAATCAGCTGAAATCGGAGGTGTACTTTACATTTCCTATCACCGCATGGCGCATGATCCTCTTCTTCAACTCCGGCGATACCCAAGGGCGTCGAACCCGCACCCCACTAGATGAGATGAGCCTAAGAAACCTGGTTCTGTGGTGGTTGCAACTTGTAAGCGAAGCGACTTTCTGGCTTTCTGGTAGTGAACCAGTCCCTACACCCAATTTGGCTTTCCCACATGCACTTTTTTCAGGTTTTTGTAAGCAACAAACTTGACAATTGTTTTTTCTTCTGAAATATTTTGATCCCTTTGGATTTTCTTTGAAAATATTTTGTGTAGTCTGAAACTTTAGACCATATTTCTATATTTTCTACTTTTTCTGGCCTGAAATAATTGGCGCCATATACTATGTCTAGTACTAGTGTACTTCCAAGTTGTGTCAACTAATTTAGGGTGGAGGGGGTATACAGTTTGAACTTTCCGCCAAATTTGGAAGAAATAAAATTCAGAACTTGCTCTTGCCGGTTGCTCCAAAAAAAAAACTTTGAACCGATGAATACCTGGTTTTGAAATCTCCCCAAACAACCTAAATGTTACGCCGGAAGGTTTTTGTATTTTGGAAGGGTTGGGATATTTTGTGGGGTCTTGTGGACATCTTTGATAAAGGGAGGGAAGATGAATAAAGGACTGATCAAATTGTCATTTCAACCTAGCAAGTAGGAGATATTTTCAAGATTTAGGTGACCGGATCCGGTGCTTACCGTCAACGTTTCATAGGATATGCGGCAAAGTTACAAGAATTTGAAACATCAATGTTTCACAAAGACTTCATAGGTGACACAAATCTCTCGAAGCATGGATCGACGATGAAAACCTTACTCGTAGGTACTGGAGCAGTTGAATTTTCTGGTTAGACACACTTGGCAGTTAACTAATTCTCCGCAGTTTATATCTGTAGTGTTAGTAGGCTCCACATTCACTAGTTAGATACATTTTATAATACTCCCTCCAATCCATAATAAGTGTCGTTAATTTAATACGAAGTTGTACTACATCAGCGACAATTATATAAATCGGAGGGAATACACTACGATAATGGCATGAGTTTGATGATTCAGCAAGCTATATATGTTCAATTATCTACTCCCTCCGATCCGAAATAACTGTCGGCTATTTTGTACTAGCTTAGTATAAAGTTAATACTAAGTGCCCGACAGTTATTTCCGATCGGAGGGAGCAGTAAAGTTTCACTTTCGGAAGTGATTAAGTTGACCTCCAACAGAATTTGCCTACCAGTAGTATATAAGTTGGATTTATGGATATTGCAATCATGATGTAAGTTGACACCGACGATTCCCCACACACAGCCCGGTCCTGAATCAATGGGATGAAAGGTCCATTTTTTACCGTGCTTTCAGAAATCCGACAGATAACTACTTGCCATCTTTTTGGGAAGCTCCTAATCGTACATGGAAAGTTGAGATCTGAAGCGAGCCTAGCTAGGAACGTGAGTGTAGTGGAGACGAAACCCAATCGACCGACATGCTAAAAAAAAACTGGCATCAGCGTCAGGCTCTCGGCGTCTTTTTTTTTTTTTGAACGGAGGCTCTCGGCGTCTGGTCCAGCACATGACGGTAACGTTGATTCATATTTGGCAGACAGGTCTGCCCCGAAACGAATTGCTACCAATCCCGTCTCTGTCTCAAGCTTTTGCGGTGGCGGAAGGCCACACCGCAAGCAGTGAGTAGGACGACGACAATTTTTTTTAAAATTTATTTGTACGACAACGATCGAACAAGGATCTATTTCTCTCTTTGCCACGCGTACCAGAGAAAGAGATAACAAGGGCATCCAAGCATGGATGTGTGTATGAGAGTTTGTAGTACCTCTGGTCGTTCTTCCTTGTCGAGGTCCTTGGCGCGTGAGTCGAGCATCATGGACTCGACGGTGAGGTCCCTGGAGTGCTCCTCCCAGTAGCTCTTCTGCACCTTCCGCTCCACCTCCACGAAACCTGCATGCAGCACCAATCAACCACACAGAAGTTAACGCCATTACGGTCTCGATCCGGCCAACAACAGCAGCAGCAGAGGAACAACAACAGCGAAAGCACGATCCAGCCGGCAATGGACGTACGGGCTTACCATTCTCCACGACGGCGATGGTCTCCATCTTCTCTCGAAATTCTTTTCAACAGGCAGAAGCAGATGAATGTTTACACTAGAGCGAGTTAATTCAGAAAGTTCTTTCGGTGTGTTGGAAGCGCTAGCTGTTAAGGTTTTCGATCTCTGGGCGGTGTTGGGTTAGTTTAGGCGCCCTCGACGGCGAGGCGGGATCGGGAGAAGCCGCGCGAGCGGCGGTTGTTGGAGAGGCCCCTCTGTTGCATATATCGGCCGCACTGCGGAGTCGTCGTCCCCGACGCCTGCGGGAGAGGCGCCACGAAGGAAGAACAAACTCTGCTAGGATTCAGTGGAGAGTGCCAAGCGTGTGTTGTGGATCTCCGGCGAACGGGTCCGTCGCGGGTTTTATAGCCGCGGGGAGCTTGCCACGGTGGCTGAAACGAATCCCCCGGTAGATCTGGGCGGGGCCGCCACGGATTCTTTCGACGAGTGTGTGGTTTTTCTTTCTTCATTCATCTCTACCAGGCGCGGGGCCGGCCGGGTGGCACTGTGCAGAGTGCGCAACTTGTCTCTCCAGTCTACACCGTGTGGTGGCTGTCACGCTCCAGTCGAAATGAATCAAGCGCGGCCGCGGCGAGCAGGGAGGAGCCGAACCGGAATCTCTTCGGATCGCCAATGGCCGGATCCCGACGAGGGATGCGGGCCAGTGACAACGAGAGCAAGCAGTGCTGCCGTGCAACCGGCGATGGTGCCATGTCGGGCCAGGACGGGGGGCGATCCCCACACCACACGCGTCGCCTTCGCGTGCAGTGCAGGGTGAAAGTTTAACGGCGACAAGTTTTTTTTGAGAGTGCGCATATATTCTCATCAGTACAAAACAAAGTTACAAGAAGCTAACACATGTAAAAAATAAAATATAAATCAAGATAAAATGATTATCTTGAAAACTTTACAGTTAAAACCATATGAGATCGAGAAAAACAAATCGATTCTGGGGGTTTCTTGCAACCACCGAAGGTAGCGGCCATCGCCCAACTCCTATGCCGAATGTCGATCCTCCAACGAGGCTTTATGAGTCGATGAACAGGCATGCAGCACACAGCGAGACACATGTCGCTGTGGCACGTCGATAGGGGGATGTCCTCATGTTGTCGGAGAAGAATGGCAGATCCACCACCTTCGAACCAACATTTTTGTTCCAGAGAAACCGCCTCACCTTGGCCGCTAGCTAGCGTTGTCACAGATAGCCACGAATCTCGTTAGTGAAACGTCGAGAAACTGATCTCGCCAGATCTAAAAAACAGCGAGAAGACCAAGTTGCCGATCTGAAAGATCAGTAAGCACATGTTGACATCAACTTCGAGACACCGCCGTGAAGGTCAACACCGGTGTGGGAGTAGAGTTGATACAGATTTTATTCGCCTGGATGCCGCTCGCACTACCCCAACGATGCTCCACAATGGACAAACCCTAACTACTATGCCAGAACGAAGGAACGAGGTCCTCCCTCCGTCTTGTCGCCGGAGCGGCAAGCGGAGGGATAGAGGGCCAACGACCACACCGACAGAGATGTGGGAAGCTGGGTTGCCGTTGCCTTGTCGCCTGTGCGTGAGGTAGATGCAAAAAACAACGGCAACAAGTTTTATCAACTCAAGATTCTAAAAAATGGATGATATAGATCAAAACGTAAGCTTGAGTATGGTTGCAAGGAGACGTCCCGCATCTGCTAAAGCATAGGCTAATTTAAGATAAACAAATTTACTAAAAAATTCTACAATTAGCCTAACCAATTTTGACTACAAAGCGGAGTGGGTCAGGGGCGACGCTCTGCCGTAAAAAAAAGATGCTCAACGAGACTGAAAGAACATGAAACTCTCATTTTTTTTAGATCAACCATGAAACTCTCATCGACAATATAAAGAGTGTGAAACTTGTATCGACAATGTAAAGAGTGTGAAACTTATCTCCAGCAGCGTAAAGACTAAAGAGCGTGAGCCTTGAGACAGACGACGACTCCTGCTAACTATCGGAGCAAAAACAACTGGATCGTCAAGTGGCAACGACCACTTCATCGTCTACCTAAGTCTTCCAGTGCTCACCTGGTGAAGGGTTTTTGTGGAGCGATGATGAGACTCCATCATGCATTGGGACCAATATCGATGGCATTCTCCGTTTCAAAAAACAACAACAACAAAAATATTGATGGCATTGTTGCTGCAGATGCAAGGCAGCGCCATACTACGTGTGCACGTGGCGCCGATCCCGAGGGCAGGCTTTGTTGTCTAGCTAGCTGCTCGTGGTAGGGATCGAAAGATATTATGAGCTCGGTGGTGGCCTGGCCTGACGCAGGGTACCTACGTGGAGCTAAAATAATTGGTGCAGTGGATACCCTGGGCCCTACGTGATTGGTACCTTTGCCTGGTTGCATGATTCATGATTGTACTGGTGTACTATCACAGCAGTACAATTGTGAGACTTGCAAGCAAAAGTTTGTTGATCATGCATAAACTTGGCCTTCTTTGATTTATAGGATCTCTCAGGAATTTTGTAGGATTTAAATCCTATGGATCTTTTCTTTTAGATGATGTTTGATTCATAGGATTGAATTCTAAAGTAATTGTTCCCATAGAAACTCTTTAGTGCATTTTTACAGGAAAAGTAACATGAGGTCTAACCTCATGAAAATATTCCTTCACTCATTTTCTATGTCCATAGAATTTCACCGGAGTGGTAAAGCCAATCCAACTCAATTCCTATTCCTTTACTTTTCGGCCTCAGTAATCAGTATAGATCAATCTTTGCTACATTCACGAAGAGAAGCTTTGTAGTGAACCAGAGACTTATACCGTAATTCAGCCAGAACATCAACGTTGATGGTGGCTGCATGATTCATGATTGTACTGGTGTATAGTGCTATCACAGCAGTGGAGTACAATAGTGAGAGTTGCAAGCAAAAGCTTGTTGATTCTGAACTATCTTCAGTATAGATCAATCTTTGCTTACATTCAGCCAGAGAAGAGGGAGCATGACGGCAGAGGGAGCATCAGCATTCAAGTCCTGCAGATGCGGCGGCCTTGTCATTGGGGATCTGCACTGAATCAAAACCAAGGCAACGACGGCAGAGGCTACGGTTCCGAAATTCGGCCGTCTGCGATCTGAGGAAGCTCACTATCCTTCGCTCCATTCAGGGAGATAAGTTGCTATCTACTGAAGTAAAGAAGCATACCATAATTACCATAACTAGCATTGCTTTGAGGGAAAGAGAGAGCGTCAATGTTGATGGTGTTGACACAACTTTTAGTGGATACAGGCATACCGCGACCTTATCGCTTTATCAGCAGTGGGACTACGACCGCTCGCTCCATCTCCAGGGAGTGAGAATCGTCCCAGGACAATGACGGAAGAGGCTGTGGTTCCTAGTAAGCTTTGTTTGATCATGCACTCCTTCAAGGTTACCCAGGTATAGCCAGCTCGACAATGTTGATTCCATATCTGAAGGAATTACCGGCTGTTAAAGCAACAAGTTTCACTTGCAGAACTGGTCATGGGATCTACGATTTTTTGACACATAGACCACCTGCGCGAGTGAAATGCTAGAAAAGACCATCTGCGAAAATTTTTGTCAAAAAAGACCCCTACGAGTGGCGGCACCCCTGGCCAGGCGACACGTGCTACGGGCAGTGCCGGCAGGCCCCTGCCGCCGTTGCCGTTGCCGGCACGTACGTCTCCGTACGTCTCCGTTCGTCCTTGCCGGCAAGGTGACGTGGCACCATGCCGCCATCACCGTTGCCGGCACCCAGCCTTCAAATGATTAATTCATGCCAAACTTCAAATGATTAATTCACACCAGCCTTCTGATTAATTCACACCAGCCTTCAAGCATAGTACAACTACAGCAAGCATAGTACAACTACAGTACTCTAAATTGTTATCAGGCTCTGAACTTGTGCCACGTCACCTTGCCGGCAACGAGGATGGCGGCAGGGCCCACCCGGCTACGTGCCGGCAACGGCAACGGCGGGCCTGCCGCGGCGGGCCTGCCGCCTGGCCATGGGTGCCGCCACTCGTAAGGGGTCTTTTTTGACAAAATTTTTCGCAGGTGGTTTTTTCTAGCATTTCACTCGGGCAGGTGGTCTCATGTGTCAAAAATTCTGGGATCTACCATCCTGCTACAACCAAAGCATCAGAAAACTGTAGGGCGGTTGGTACATGTAGGCCGTAGTCTGTAGCCATGTAGGTGGGGAAGCAACTAGTGCAACGCAGTACAAGGATCAGAAAACTATAGGGCAGTTCGTGCATTTAGATTTAGGTGGGGAAGCAGCTACACGGGGAGTCTTCTCACTGAGGCGAAAAGCCAGATCACTGATTAGGATTCCTCTGTTGGAGTACTATTCTTTACCCGATAGGCGACAAGCAGTAGACCTGCGGTGAGATATATTGTACTCCAATTCGCGACACAGCGTCATTGTCATCATCTTGTCTTATTTTTGTGCCGAAAGAAGGCAATTAGCTTCGGTCGATCCATGCAAAAATGAAGAGGAAAATGATATCAGGCAATCAATAGTCCGTGGTCCTGACAAATGATCGGGACGAATCCGAGTCTTACCTACTCCTTTTGACATCTTACCAACCCTAAACTTTAAGAACAACCTTTAGCACAAGTAGTACATGAACCTGGACATTTCACCTCTCATGATTCAGATAAACGAAAAATATTATGCATAGCAAGACATGGCACTAAGGGGAAACAAAGCTGTGCAAGGGTTACTGATACATAACCACGTCCTACTATTTATTGACATATAGCTGATGTTACACAGGTCACTACTTTCTTTACAACAAGGGTCACTAGGCAGTCCCGTGTGGTGATGAGCCAATACACATATCATTACATGAGTGGTGGCATACAGGAATGGCCAGGCGCAATGCATATTACAGTCACACGAAAATCGCATTTCCTCAGGATACTGTTATCTCCTGCTCTATGCAGCCTATAGCAGGCTGCCGCCAAATGGGTTGGCTTGATGTTGTGAGTTGTTTGCCGCCGGGAACGCCCCAAAGCCAGAATCGAGGAAAGGGTTGAAGGCAGGGGCAGCGCCCGGATGCTGAGGCTGAACTGGTGGTCCGAAGGGATTCTGATGGATCATCGCCGGCATCCGCTGATGCTGCTGTTGAGACATGGCAGCCATTTGAACTGATGGTGGCGCAGCGACATGATTCGACATCGTGAAAGGATCGTTTGTCATGAATGGGTTGGGAGCTGATGAACCATACAACTGCTGCTGTTGTGTCTGCCTGTATGACCCCTCATCATAAAGGCTGTCCAAAATGAGCTTGTCAAGTCCACCACCCTGCAAACAGAGTGATAAAATTTAACTATTTTTGTAGGTGAAAAGAGCTTCCGCCATAAAGTTAAATTCAATTTACTGTTTAGTTGAAAGAAACTGATAATACCTCAACTTGTGACCAACAAAAGAAAGGTTTGGGCAGACAAAACACCAAATCACATATAACGAATACAATCAACAACACCCAGTGTGCCATTCGATTTTTTAAGTAATGAACCAAAACAGACATAGATTTTATAGTCGAGTATATTGTGTTGAAAACTATCAAGTCATATTAACACAAATAGGTACAAACCTAAAGCAAACGTTTTCAACTACAAGGCATAGTAAACACTGAATCTACTTCAGACACCCTATGAGATTACAATGTATAATGATGCTATCAAACAATACAAATGACTATTTAATTGCCGGTATATGAGACACGATTCAAAAGAATTAGGAATGAACATAAAACAACAGGGAAGGTGCACATATCATACAACCATGCTTATTATGCCGCCACCCTTCTTATTCTTGGCACAAGCTCCAGTACAGTTGAGAAGGTATAGAAGGCTACACAACAAATTGTACTCTTAATGCGACTTAGGGAGCATGTGCCATAGCCATACACAGGTGGATATGGACTCTGAATCGACACTACATGAGAAGGATCAAGCAGAACATAAGTCGCACAGCCTAACATTCCTACGTCACTACATGAGAAGGATCAAGCACAGCCTAACATTCCTACGTCACTACATGAGAAGGATCAAGCAGAACATAAGTTGCTGTCCTCATAAATATATGCCTACTGCTCCGTGATATCTTGCAGCGGTTACTACCTCCGTTTTCAAGGAATAAGGCGCACGCGCATTCCAAAGCAAATTTTGACCGAATAAATAGAGCAACTAAAACTTGATTATATTGTGTAAAATTAGTATCATTGGATTTGTATTGAAACATACTTTTCAATGATGCTAATTTTATACCAACATTCTTTATATATTTAGAGTAAATCTTGGTCAAAGAAAAAACACGCAAAACGAGGGCACCCTTATTCCTTGGGACGGAGGTAGTATTTAACTTGTTATACTTCCATTCAGTAACAGGAGTTGGGTGTCATGCACTCATGCTAACAAACAAAAGTACCATGTCCATGTGATTAATATGGTGCCATGTCAGAAAATCAGTACAGATGGTACATTTCTTCTGCCACATTCATGGTAGAACAACTGGGCTGGTTCTAATGTGATTCAAATTTTACAAACTTAGAACTCTCAAAACAAATAGATAAATACTGCCCAAATTAATCCAAGAACGCCTCAAAACAGCATATGGGATTATGGATGTCCACAAGGACTTTTAACCATTACAACAAGCAGCGATGGCCAAGAGCCCAACAATATCAACAGGATAAAAATCTTCAGATAAGAAAGGAAGAGCAAGAATGGAGAAACCAACCAATTGACTATCTGCAGCAGACGAATTCATGTTACTTGGAGCCGTAACAAGGGCGAGTTCCCATCCTGTCGGATCAAATCCTTTGTCTTGCCATCCAGTGGTGCTAGTTGTTGAAGTACTCGCATCTAATACATAAAGATGCAAAATGTTCTTCATCAATCAGTTAGTTGATTAAGCAACATCCTTGAAAGTCGCTAAGAATTCAATCATGACTTGTTACCTGACGAAACAATGGCTAAGGCAAGAGCATTGTTCTCCTCTATTGCTGATACACAAGGGCTCGGATCATTTAAGCCCTATCAATAAAGGACATTTAGATTGCCAAAATCAAGGCAGCATAAAATGTAAGTGTTCTTGTCTTACCAATAAATCACCAGTATCGGCCACAACAGTCTTGGAAGGAGGTGAAACAACGTCTGCAACAGGCTGTTCTGGAACAGGTTCTTCAACTGGTGGTTTTTCCTCTTCAACAGGATCCGGTTCAGAAAGTTCTTCTGATTCTTCAGGTTTATATGTAAGAAGAAGCCTCTCAGGTAATTCCTGAAGGAAGGACAATGCAAATTTTATGAATTGACTTCATGCCAGCAACCAACTGAACAGCCTAGATGGGGAACAAAACTAACAGAGTCGTAACCCAGACCTAGCATACAAGGATAAATGGAAGTTAAGCATGTTAGTGTGCATAAATGGTAGCTATAACAAGGTAATGTAATAAGGCATGTTATATTTACCAAATAAAAGGTATGGCTCAAGGATGCAAACTACTGTAAATCTTTCCTACTTAAAAAGTTTGGAGTTGGTGGTGAGTTCACTCTCTCAATAATATTATATAATATATGTGGGACCAACAGCTACCAAAGTCTTAAATAAATTACTACAACCATCTAGCATGTGGGGCCATAGAACCATCTAGCATGTGGGGCCATAGAACCATCTACATGTGGGGCCACCAAGAGCTTAAATGAACAACTATAATCATCCATAAATGTGGATTCACTAATCATGTGAAAAATATCAATAAACAAAATGTATTACAATCATACATAGGATCAGCAGTTTCTAAAAAATATATATATATACTCGTGCTCTCATGGAAACAATATTTTTTTCCAAAACTGCACAACTATTTTATGGCACCAAGACTCTTTCAAAAATCTTTATACACATGGGATGTGATTTTTCGTAGCAAAGCACAGGCTTGTTGCTAGTAATATAATAAGCTTTAGGCTAAAGCTCTAGTTGGCATTGTGGTGGCTTATGATAACCTCATAGATTGAGCCGGTTTTAGATACTAGGGTGATCGGCTAGCTTTTTAAATCTAGTAGCTAACGAATATTAGGGGTGCTAAAAATGGTTTACTCAGACTGCAAAAAACAGTCACTGCTCTGTCTTCCATTTTTTTGGACTAGCTAAACAGCTCTACTGGACTATATACTTATGACTGTACTAGCAGCTGGAACTGCCGAGTGACGGGTTTGTTCCAGCCCTTCTTTTGACACCCCTGATGGATATATTATTGCGTTCAACATACATGATGAATAAGAGAAGGCAAGCATTGGATAACATAGTCAAGACATTTTACAACTTGTTCAAAGCAGATATAAAATCACAGCAACCGCAAACAGAACCTAAGGAAATATGCATGTTGGCATTATAGAAGCCATTTCATGTACATCCACTAAAGCTATAATAAAACCAAGGATCAAAGGTGCATGTTATATCTTTCATGTAATATTTTGGAGATCAATTTAATATCCCCTTTTCCCCCGCATGCATTTGTATCACACCTATGCTATGATATCAACTGCAGATTGGATCATGCTGGACGCATTTTAACATTTCAACGAAACAGGCTCTTCACTTAAAAAAGATCAAACAATAACAAATGCAATGCTCCTTGCCGCTTTTCCAAGTGAGTAACAGTATACAATAGATCCCTAATTACAAGATGCAAACAACACAATCCGTAGGACAAAAACATGCAGATACACCAAAAACAGAAACAATAATTTCAATATATCATCAAAGTACTGACCAGTGGCTCTCGAACTGGGACCATCCGGGGAGCATCCCTCACGTACTCCTCCATAGTCACAAGAAACGTTTGTGGTGGCTGAGGAAAATTACTTTAATGAGATGTTTTGCCCAAAAAAGCTGCTATAAATAGTTAAAAATTAGACAACTAGCATAAACCCTCACCTCCCTCAGAGTAGGAAACTGAAAATTCCTCGCAAGTTCCAGACCCCTGCAATTTTCATAGAAGTCCGATAGATTCCCTGCCTGAATTAAAGCAAGACTGGGTAAGAATCAGAAGATACACTATAATTTTCGAAATCTAGATACAATCCACCATATCATCTTCTGCGCACAGAAGTTACCTGTTGGCCAGCCCTTCTGTAAATTTCGAGGGCCTTAAGTGCTTCATGTCTTGCCATCTCAAAAAACTACACCCATACACAGGAAATTAATATATCGTATATTCGTATGTACAGACTGTTGATCACACCACAGTAGTAAACTGTCACTTGAAGATGTCTTTTACCTTATCGACAAGGTTAATGATTCCATCATTTATCGCGCAATAAATTTTGAAACTCTCTTTTAGCACCTGTCAAAAACAGTCACTAATTAGTCATTCACTCCATCAGCCAAATAAACATATTAGAAGTGGTGCTCAAGTTGAGAACGTGACATCATTTTATTTAATTATCTGGCAGCACAGTATAGGGAGGGATACTAAAGCAAAGATAAGTAACTTCTAATTTAAATAAAATCTCAACAAAGACATAAAACAGGTGTCCAAGTGAATAATTCTACACAAGGTGTCTTATGGTCACCACAGCTATGATTAAGAATATGCAGCATTAGCCAAAATGGAGATCTGGAGAAATATTTGTCATTGGCCGTGATATGAACCATATACAGGGAAAGAAGAACATATGTTCTATAGACTTGTTATGAGACAAAGAGCATATAACTATCTCCTACAGCTTATTATAAGGTAAGGACAAACATGAACTGTGAAATATGTTCCCTAAACTTGCCAAAAGTTACATGTGCAGCTTATTATGAGACGGTTTCTTTGGTTGCAGCTCCTCCGAGGTCCAACCAACTTTATCCATAATAAATAACAAGTGTTTTTAACACTTTCGCTAATATCCGTCAGATTAGGTTGAAGAGGAGAGACTGACAGATAAGTTTATGATGGATATGCATCGGGTGAAATCATATATATATTGCTTTAAAGTAGTAAGCTTAGAAGAAAAACACAGTAGAGGCTAGGATGCAGACAATTAGAGCTTACCAAAGCTAGAGCATACTGCACCAAGTAGTTGTTATTCGCAGCTCCTTCTGGCTGCAACACCAAAATGTAAATTTGTGTTATGTTACATACAGAGATAAAAATGAATGCAATTGAGAAGTCCTCGCATCCGAGATTTTTTATCCTAGAGTAAAGAGATAATCACCCGGCATCCAACAAGTCGATATAGTAGCTGCTGCAAAGCTGGCAACTGCTCTAACAGATCCTGGGACTCTAGTTCACGGGTTCTACTGTGACCCTGATGAAAGAATAACATCAGTTAAAGCAGTGATTAGTAAGCGAGAATTTATACTCAGATGTAGTATGTGTGGTTCTCAAAACTAGTGACTATGGTGTCAAAAACTGATGATTCTTCAGACCTTTTCAGGACCTTGACCTTGCTTGGACAAACGCTCAGCCTCTACATCGTATTTTAGGATCCTGAAGCATTCCAATCTTTCCTCCAAAAACTGACCATATGTGCGAACCCATGCAGAACAGTCCCAAGCTGGAAAACAGTCAATCTTAGTACAAAGGGGAATCAAAAGATGATAAGCAGGTCAGCGGTATTTCCTACCAAATGAAGGGATACTAACCAACTGGGCTGGAGTCATCCTTGAAGTTTGAGAGCTGCAGAATCCGCCCCCTTTGTGAAAAGTTAAGAAGCTCTTCCCGGAATGTAGGATCCCCCTCTCGTAGAAGTCTATGAACCACTACAAGTGCCTTCAGTGCTACCTATGTGTTACAAAAAAGGCAAGGAGTAAATAAAATGACTTCTTATAAGACTCTGGAAGTTTCTGGATTTAATCATTTTTCAGGTGTAAACTCTTCTTGATATTACTAATGTAACTGCTAAACTGAATGATGGATTTGAAACCAACCATCAAAACATGGGAATGTCGGATGTAGAATCAACAGCTCTGGCATTGTAACATAACATATTTTGCACATTTGGCTCCAGCATTAGGTATGATTTTTCATCTGTTTTGATTTAATTGACAGTACTAACATTTCTACATAATCCCACGTCTAATGAGAATTTACAACCAACCTAGGTTACATATTAGAAGTTACAGATTGGCAACATAATAAAGCAATTGCAACTTCCTACTAAGTGTCTCCTAAGATGACACTCTTAGAACCAGTCCCATCATAGTGGACAGAAAGATATCACTTGAGAGTCCACAGTGCATGCAATCGAAGCTATCAACCAACGCAACATCAAGAGAAGACCATAAATGAACAGGAATGAAGCTTACAATCCAGTTGCGGGTCTTGGAGAGACGGCGAGATAGCGCGTGGATGCAGTAAGCGATATCTGCCCGGGGCCTCGCGATTGACGTCGCCGCAGCAATCTCTGCACCACCACCACCACAAACACACAGACAACCAATCAAACAACTAACAAAAGAAGCACGCCTTATTCCTTCCCATCCCCTCCTCTTGGAACCAGGTACCTAGAGGCACGATCTAATTATGAACCCCAGGGAACTCTAAGTTAGGCGAAGCAAAACCGCGCATATATAGGGGTGTGTGGGGAGGAATCAAACGCACTGCGGAGGTGTCGCTCCTTGGGCGGGCACTCCACGTGGTTAGTCGCCTTCACGATCGCCACATCCAGATCCTACAAAACAGCAAAATCCCCGATCAAACCAGCGCAGATCCAGGGCTCCCGAGACGCCGTATGCCCCCTCGGCCGAGGGACAAATTAGGGCTCCGACGGATTCGGCGCAGATGATAGGTCAGAAAAATCAGGGGGTGGGGGTTCGGGATCCGGCGGACCTTGAAGTCGGAGTTGATGTTGGCGAGGCTGACGGTGGTGGTGTCCTTGATGGCGCCGTACGCCTTGCGCCAGCTCTGCATCGACGCCATTCCCGCCGGCTTCGGCTTCCGGCCGCCGCTCGCTGCGTTTCTGGGCCGCTATTTGGCGACGGTTTCCTCGTCGGATTTTTTGTTCCTCTCCGCGTTGGCGTTGCCGTGTCCAAGTTTCGCCAAGACGCGGCGGGTGTGGTGTGACAGTGTGTGTGACCTGTTGGGAGGCTGTTTTTGTGTGCGTGATAATGGAGAAGTAGGGGGTGCTTTCTGTGAAGTTGGCGGCGTCTCTCTCGTGGTCGGCGCCGGCGCGCGGAAGGTTCCAGACTCGCGGTCCATTTTCTAAGGGCACCCCTAAGAACTCGTATATTTGCTGCCACTAAACATGCAATGGAGAAACAGTTATATTCTTCTGGACGACCTCAACACTTATATTTTGCTCTCCATCTTTTGTCGATCGATCGCAGAAATTGAAAAGGAGAAACCTAGAAAAATATATGGCTCCCCTCTGGGTGCGATGTTAGTCATTGTCGGGCAAAGTGGGTGGATTATCATCTCTGTGTTAATAACATTTTTCTAGGTTTGGTTTTGGTGCAAGGCAAGATGTCTTCTTAGCCGACGTAAGACCTTCATCTAGCAGCAAAAAGCTTTCCCTTGAAGCAGCTCAAACATGTTCTAGGTATGAAGAAGCAGGAGTGCGCCACATGGAGGAGAACCAAAGTCTCCTTTTTATGCAAGTCAGTGGATCGACAAAATTGATTCCTCCGAGGTTGAGCTTTTAAAATGGAATCGAGCAAGAATTGCTCTATCAATCACCCTCTACCTTAGATATATCTTCTGAAACTTTTTTTCGAATCCAAAAGGAGCCCAGTATCTTCCTACAAATTAGAGAATTATATAGGAAGGGCTATTTTGTGGAAAAAAGAAGACCAAGGCAATCTTCAAACTTGCATTCGAAATGTTCCGTCTTCTTCTTCAAAAACTCCATGTCTTTCCAAGCAAGGTTGCCGCCCTAGTCTGGTGATACTATCGTGACTGCTACGCAAGGCTTGGTGTCCTGCTGATACACTTGGTGTTATTGTCGATCTCTTATGTAGGCGACGTTGTTGGAGGTGATTCAAGGAGGTTTGTTCTTATATGCACGGGTCTTTGTAGGTACACAAGTGGCAAAAACTCTCGACATTATCTACTGTCGGTGAGAGGCATTGTGGCACAATAACAAATTCAACAAGCATTTTGGGGTTTGGTTGTTTCCTTTGTATTTAGGGTTTTTCTCGGTCCGTGAATTTAATTGTCCCGTTGTCTGGTTGTATCCAATATTCCATTTATATAACTGTGTAGCAAATTAAATTTAAAAAGTATGGTTTGCTCTGAACGTTAGTTGCACAATTATAGTAGTACTGAATTGTTTTCCTTTTTTGAGAATATATTCCTTTTTCCCAGAAAAGAGAGAGAATATTGCGCTTTAGTTTGAGCACGAATTGTCTACAACTGCAAGGTGTTGGGTGCAATTTACTACCAAGAATGTCCCGACCGATTCGCTGTCCGAATCTTCTTCTACTCGTTAGCCGTCTGGCATAAACAAATGACGTTGATTAGCTAGGAGGGCCACCTGAAGAATTGATAAATAAACGAACAAAAGCTATGCACTGACTTCTCCGCCTTTCGGTTGCTCTCCCTTCTGAATATTGTGCCCTTTGACGTGAAAACGAGACCGACACCGGCGTTCACGAGAGGTTTGCTGGACTCGTGCTACAGTGTGCAATAAAAAAACACTTTTACACTGCTGTGATTTTTATTTTTGCAGTAACACCCAAAAATCCAAAATGAGTCTCAAAACGAACAATCGGCTTGTCGATAACACAAATTTGTACTGCCATTGTTGGACCAAGGAGCATCGCTCTAAGCAGTTAGATGAAGACAAATGATGGTTGTCGGTCGAAGCATTTGGAGCGCAGACTATTAATCATTTTCCCAGTACCGTAGGGTTCCTCAGCAACAACCATGGAATCATTGTAATGTTTTATTAGATGTTGCAGAGTAGGATAGTTGGCATTTTTGCTGCACAATGAGATTAAGTATAGTACAGTACGAAAATTTCAAGTATAACCCGATTTGCATGCGTTGACGTGCTGTGGAGTGTGTACCGAGTCCAGCCTGGTCCAGTCGCATGTTCCGACAGTGCCAAGAGGAGGGCCCCTGTGCTCTTCTGCCAAGGCTTTCGCTGTGAAACCTTGTATGCAGAACTCTTTGTGGTCTTTCACTTGGTACTCGACGGGATCTTCTACGCCGACTCTCATTCGTTGGGGTTGGACCTTAAGATGGAATAACCAGCAAAGTTGCAAGCTCAATTTTCAAACATTGGCATAGTCAAAAACAATGTTTAGGGTTTCGTGGGGCAATGTCTCTTGACAGGAACGTAACGTATGGAACCGATTCGTTTAATACACCTCCAATCTAAACTACTGTTACATACAAGGTTTAGATTGGACTTAAATCGGTCTAACATCTGCCGAGTGGCTGGCTTAGTAAACACAACGGCTAACTGATCACTAGAAGAGATAAACTTCACTTGCAAGGCTCCTTCAGCAACACGCTCGCGTAAAAGTGAAAATCGGTCTCTATATGCTTAGTTCTAGCATAGAAAACCGGATTAGCCGAGAGGTAAGTGGCCCCCTAAATTGTCACACCATAGTACTGGAGCGCACTGCTCTGTGACTCGAAGCTCTGTGCGTAAAGAACTAACCCACATGGCTTCAGCAGCTCCATTTGCAAGTGCTTTGTATTCCGCCTCGGTACTGGATCTCGAGACCGTGGGTTGCTTCTTCGAAATCCATAAAACTAGGTTCGGACCCACAAAGGCTGCATAATCTCCTGTAGAGCGCCGATGATCAACACACCCAGCCCAATTTGCGTGAAGATACTGATTTCGAGCAATGCCTATTGTTCCCTTTACATAGCGCAGAATGCGCTTGACAGCTTCCCAATATGTAAGTTGAGAAAGAAACTGACACATTTTATTCACCACGAAGGAAATGTCAAGGCGTGTGAGAGCACAACATCAATCGCCCTAGGTAAGGTTCAGCTGTAGTCGCTATATAGGCGATCGTAGTATTTCAGAGACTCATTAACTAATCCTGGCCATAGAGTGACTAGTAGTTGGCACTCGGCAATTGAGAATTGCCAGTTTTTTTTTTTTTTGAAATATTGAGAATTGCCAGTTTGTCATGAATGGCTAAGGACTGAACCATGGGAAGCGCCCAGGAAAATGCAAGAAAAATGAGAGTGACCAAAATGGTACAGCTCAGCAGCAGACTTTACTTGTAACTTCATCAGTCATCAGTCAGACAGTCACCACAAAGCTGTTGTCCACCGACTGACCGACATATATGGTTGTGATAATGTGATGCCAATGATAGCACCAAAGGCAGAACTGACCTGGCATGGAATCTTGCACAGCATGAAAGGGGTACCTCCAGATCAGCAAGCCATCAAACATTGGGGTCTCCAACACTTCACTTCCATGTGAAACATATATGTACATCTATCTTCATATCGTATACATATATTGATCCGTGTTTCGCATGGACAAATCTGTACTCACCGGCGGTAGGGAGTAAGTAGGATATACCATTACCATATCTACAAGGTAACGTTTTTACAGAAGAGTTGAACAATGTACAACGCTGTCCCTGCCTACTCCTCCTTGGGGATCCACCGGCTCCACCAGATGCTTTTGCTCTGGTTCGTAAGCTCACCCATGCTCTCGTTGATCGTTCTAACGACTTTTCTCTGCACACGCAGCATGGATGCAAGCACGTTGCGCTGGGCACTGTCTTTCTTCGGTTTGATCTCCTGCACAAGGAAAGAATAACACAGGTGGTGAGTGTTCTCCAACCAAATCATCCTATTTTATCGCACCATAGCTCAGGCCAGCAATTCTGAAAACAAAATTTAACATTTGACGGCAATCTGCTCCAACAACTCCTATCGTTAATCATCAGCATGTTCTTGTCACGATGCCATATATACATACCCTGAGCTCTTGAAGTTGTGCTTCTGTGAATCCTCCTGCTGCTTCTGTTCCTGATCTTGCCATGAGGCTGACGACCCATCGAGCTGCCTCACTGTAGTCCTTCTGGGTTGCGCGAAACAGTTGCAGCCTCAAGTTCTGCATCACGGAGAGGCCAAGGAGCCCTTCACTGTTGAAATACGGATGCGCCAATGCAGCCTTGGCGCTGGTTCTTTGCCGCGCTTTGTACCGGACCATTGACGTCAGGAGTTCCCATCCGATACCACCATCTAAATCCAAGATGTCAAACCCCCTCCGGAGATCTGGGGTAGCTCGTGGTTCCACCAAATTCCTCCAAGCTTCCAAGTCGTAATTGCATCTTTTCAGTTGGCGGTTAAATTGTATCAGGCTGCTGTCAGTTCTCAAAGCTGGAAATGCCTGCAAAAGAATTACTTGTTTAAGGTAATTAAAACTAGAAGAATTCTAACTCTGATTCTATGGGGACTTAGATGCAGTCATGCGATGTAGTATCTTGTCAATGAACTTTCCTGCTATTTAATGCAAACTCCACACAATCCGCCATTGAAAATGACAGTTTGAGCATGTTAAAGTTGGCGCCCCTGCGGTATGGACATTTATGCTGCCTGGAGAAAAGTGTGGAGATGCAGCTAACAACACTAAGAGGACACTCAGCATGTAATATAACAGTACTACTACCTCTATACCAAATTATAAGATGTTCTAGATAACTAGAATAGTGTGCCACAACGTCTTATAATTAGGTGCGGAGGGAGTGTTTCTCAGGCTATGCAAGTACAGATCAACACACACTCAAATATGTTATCACATGTATCAGCCTCAAGGACGGGATGAGTAAATATTAGTTTCCCTTGCAAGTTAGGATAGCAGTCACTACAAACTTGTAGCAATATATAGCAGCATGCTTCGACGAGACATGAACAGAGTGAATGAGTCTATCAATAGCAATATAGTGTAGAAGGAGATTAGTAATATGGCTTTCAAACCAAAAGATAAGTTTCGTGCAGCGCAGTTTGAGAGCTTCCAGTGCAATAAAATTTTGGAGTTCCATAGCTGTGTGTTGTACATTTAAGACCCATGGGATGGAACGAAGGGGTTTGACAGTGACAGTTCAATTTTGATGCATTTAGGAAAAAAACTACATTATAATGCAGGAATTTCAAAGGGAACAGTCTATTTCCGCATGAAATCGGGAAAAATCGACATTAACAGTATGGATGCTTGATGCTACTCTTAGATGTCCTCTGGGTTACTAAAATACAAGGACATAAATCTGACAAAAACATAAAAACAGATACTGTGATGGCATACCATCTGCAAGTATATGAGGCCCAAGCTATATATGTCAAATCTGTCAGGAAGGTTCAGCTGCCAAGGAAAAATTGTTGCATCAGCTGAAGAAATTATCTTGAATGGAACAATAGTTTCGATATGAGGGAAACAAACACAGTTTCATCACGGATTCACGCTTTTAATGAATACCTGCCACAGAACTGGAGATAGAGCAGTTGCAACTGGAGCAGAGGGAGCAGATGGTGTTTGCGTGCTCATGATGTATTGCTCCGGAGCAGCATACCTGGAAATCATTGATAAAGTTTCGAGCAAATTCATAGCAAACAGTTATCTTGGAATTTTTTCCCTGCAATACAGTTCATAATCATAAAGGTAGCTTGGTTACCTTGGATCCAAAAGGAACTCCTTGGGAATATAGTTGATGCCGACTCGTAAATCAGCCGCAGCTCCAAGATCAATAATTTTGAAAGTACGAGACTCTTGCAGTGGACAAAAGGTAAAATATCGGTACAGAAGATTTTAGTGTGAAATTGCAAGCAATATATGTGGTGGTTACTACCTTCTGAAAATATCACATTTTGGGGTTTTATGTCCCTGTGAACAATCCCCGTCGAATGAAGTCCATCAAGAGCAAACAAGAGTTGCCTCATCACTGTTTGAACAATCTTATTCTCTCTCGCTATTCCCTTTGGCAAATCTTGAACATTTCCAAGAATCTTAGTCTCAACCTGATCAAGCGCAAACAGATTTGCACTGTCAAAAATGTAGCAGTCACACTTTTTTTTATCGAAACTGTCGAGTTAACGATACATTAGAACTTAGAAGGACAAATCTGTCCCCTTACAAATAGATGAGAAGAATAAAAGGTTGTCATGCAATGAGAAGATGGCGTTCACAAAATGAACTTATCTGTCTCACTAACCATTCCCACATTCTATCTTTTTTTTTTGCAAATGTTCCTACATTCTACCTAGCAAAGGATGTACATTAACTAGAGACCAAGTGCTAATCACCCCTATAAGCTCAAAACATCCACTTTAGATCAGTAAGATAGGACAGTTCTGGACAAATATAACTGGCTAATTAACTGCAAGGTTCTATAGCAGCTCAGCAAGTTAACACAGTTGACAAATATAACTGAGGTCTTGCCACCAAGTAACTGGAACTAGTTAACTGCCTACAGTTTATACCAACAACGAAATAGCATGCTGCAGCTAAGACATGGTTAACAGAAGTCAATGTGAGCATGCAACTTGACTGATTAAAAAGTACCCTTCAAGTCTGATGCACTTACATTGTAGGGGAACTCCTTGCTTTGCATCAGAGCAGAAAGCGTGTCCTCACCTTCATAGCGCCAAATCAGCCAGTATTCATCTCCCTTACCTTTGGCTTTGTTCTAGGAAAACATTACATATTGTAAGTTTGCGAAACAGTAAAAAAAAAGGATGTTTACAAAAAGCTTCAGTGCTCAACCGAGAGTATATATACCTCACGAAAGCCGTAGAGAAAATCTGCACAGCTGCTAGCGCATGCCCTCCTGACACGCTCATTCATCCATATCTCTACAGCACCATACTCGGTTGCCTTCTTCACGACCACATCCCCTTGCTTGAAGATAGACAAAGCAAACAGTTTGCATTGTTATGTCTGGTTTAGAGTCCACTTAACTGACACATAAAGTGGATAAGCTGAACTTCAGAAGCTTGTTTAGTGGTCTGCAGAAGCTTGTTTTGCCAAAAATTGGCAGGGTTTTAGAATTTTTAGCTATCCACCAGAAACCTTTGAGTTCTGCTTCAGCAGCAACTACTCAACTAATTTATAAATCAGGACAGCCAACACTGAATGAGCGTGTCACAGTGCGCACAGAGACACATTTTCAGTTCCGTCAGGAGCAACTTCAGTTTTTCCAGTTACTCCGCGTTCTCTACAAACGCAAGCGCCAACTGCAGATACCCAAAATTCTACAAAACTGAAGGCAAACATTCGTATGCAAGTACGCGACATCGGCGTTCACCTTCTCCGCCGCTTTGGGGTCAGACAGCGACGCCTTGTACACGACCCCGAACGCGCCCTCCCCAAGCTTCTTCCCGGGCACGAAATCGTCCTGCTCAAGCACACCGTATTAGCACGAAATCGAATGAGGACGAACGAATCGGAGCTCAGAACGGGTAGAGCCAGTGTGCACCTTGCGGAAAGTGGGGCGGTAGAGGCGCTCGGCGAAGGCGAGGACGAACATGTCGAAGAAGCCCGGGGCGACGCCAGGGGTGGCCCAGAGGTAGGAGGCCGCGGCGAGCGCGAGCGCGGCTCCGCCTGCGGTGACGGTGAGGCCGTCGTTGTGGGGGAGCGTGCTGCGGTAGATGACGTCGCCGCAGGCCATCACGGTGCAGGGGAGCCCCACGCCCACCGCCTCCACCAGCTGCCGCCCCACCTCGGCCCCGAGCTCCGCCACCGGCCGGAACGACGAGGCGGGGGTCCCCACCGCCCGCCGGCGCCGGCGGCGGAGGCGGGTGTCGTGGCCGGGGAGGAAGGAGGTGGAGAGGCCGAGGCTGCTGCTCATGGCCATTCTCTTTTTTAAAAAATCTTTTTCCGTGGTTCGAAAATGCGGTTATGCTACTTATTTGAATTATCGCTTCGATAAAAAATCGAACTTGTGGGAGCGGATGTGTGTGCACGTGGAAATGGGCCCACCTGTCATTCCCGGCCAACTTGTTTCTTCAGAAAAAAGATCTAAATTTTTCATGCGTGAAGGCACAAGCTATTAGCCCCACATGTCAGAGACATAATTTCACCATTTCTTGTTATGTAGTATTATACTAATCTCTCCGATCAGAAATAACTGTCGGATACTTAGTATAAACTTTATACTAAATTAATATAAAAATTACCGATAGTTATTTTCGATCGAAGGGAGTAGTAAATTATTATCTTATTGATGTAAAGTTGCTCAGTTCAGGATTTGGGCTTAACTCTGTTAGTGTTGAGATTTAATTTCGAGACAAAACACACAGAAAAATGGAGGTGATAATTGTGGCTGTGGGAAGTTGGACAAAGAAAGAAGCATCACCTCCAGCGAGCTGGTGGATAGGATTAGCCCTCAGCCCAGCCCGTCAAGGCTGGCGCAAAACCAGGCCGGTAATCCATGGCGCGATTGACTCGTCTAGACTACTACCGGTCGAGTTTGCACTGTGATTAAAAATATCTGCGATGATCTGAAACAGTTGATGCTTGTTCAGGTGATGAGCCTTGGTGGGGTGAGTCTTCTGCTATTTTTGCAGACTGTGTCGACCTAGCGGCGCTAGTTGGCAATGTTTCTTTCAAACACTGTCCAAGAGAGGCTAATGAAGTTGCATATGAATTAGCTAGGGTTTGTTTCTCCTCCATATCTTCTTGTAATTGGGTCGATGAACCCCCTAGCTTCCTCCTAGAGAAACTCATTAACGATGTAATCGAACTTTGATCAGAGCAGTAAGTTTCAGACGCACTCTTTTCCTTACCAGGATACCTAAAGGGGACTGGAAGGTTTTTAATGAGGCGGCTTGCTAGCTTAATATATTCATCGTTGATCTCAAAAAATATCTGCGATGCACATTACACGTCACTACTCACTACTCGCTGTAGTGTGTAAGAAAAATAACAATGCTTAAGAAAAGTTGAAAAAACAGTTTTAGCGTAACCAAAAACTGACAATAACGCGTCATATGAACACAAAACTTGTGTGGATAGGTTCATAAGTTTGCTACTTCACAATGTTTGTTTTAAGGCCAATACAAATTTCTTCTAAGAGAAGGAAAAAATAGGATTTTAGTTCAAGAGAAATACTAGTTATTTTTACTTCAAAAAAAGAAGAAATACTAGTTATTTCGGATTAAGAGAGCACTTTTTTATTTAATCGAAGAGATAAATTGTTGATGGGCGGCAATGCGAACCCAAATATTCTGGCCATAACAAAATGGGCCAGAATACGAGGAACTATTTTGGGATTCTGACCGGCCTCATGTCTAGCCTTCTAAATGCAGGCTTTTCCACTTTAAGCCCATCTGAGCCTTGAACTGGCTGAAAATGACGTCTCCATTGCCATCATGGACCAAACTCTGATAATCCCGTTGCCCATTGATCACTGCTCTGGACCAATTAGGCCTTTCATCTTTGGCAGAATTTTGACTTCGTGTTTCAATTTTTTAAGTTTCCCTAAACCCTAAGAAAGCTACTACCTGAAGTTCGATCATTTTCGGAAAAAGCTGTCACAATTAATTTAAAATAAAATGGAGGGGGTATCTTTAAGTATCCTTTTTTGCGAGAAAGATGTTGATCTATTACAAAAAGTTTTCTTGTGGGTATTATAAAAAGTTCACAAGAAGTACAAAGAGCAAACATAATAACAATTTATCGAGATCGTTGGACCACCTAACAACGACTACCGCCTCCAGAACGAGGCGCCAATGTGCCGTTCTCACCGCTTCCCTATTGGAGCCGGCTTGGTGTTGTTGATTGAAGTCAGAAAGCTACTTGGTCGCGTTTGGATGGTAGCCCGGAACTACCCAACCTATTTTTTGGCGTTGACTAAGGGAGCTGGCATATGTTTGGTTGGAAGCCAAAATTTCAGATCGCTGCCAATTATTTGGTCATGCACTCACGCTCGTATAATTTTTCCGCCCATATCATGGTGAGACCGCGGTGGAAAAATGTCTCCCAAAAAATTGGCACGCCCATGTTTAAGGGCTTGCATGGGAACAATCTAAACAAACACTTCATGCATCGTGCCCCTAAGGACCAATGCACTAGATCTTTAATCGTCATCATATAACTCTTGAATTGACCTGAATCTTCTGACACCAAACCATTGAGACATGTAGACTGAACGACATCCACGACTCCATCAGAACAACGACCAGTCGATTTCCCAATCTCTTCAATGCCACCGGCGAGATTGACGTTGACGAAGTGGCTAAGGAGGCGGGTATACCTTATTCTTATCCCACATAGCATCGCCATAGCCACCATAAAATCGATGCGTGCTAATTAAACTCTAATTTTAGGAACCTTACTATAGCACCAGCTCAGGGCCAAGGTCACCACCCCTCACGCCACAGAAGCGTAGGCCCGCGGCAAGCATAGGAGGCGGGACCTCTCGATTCCTGGGAGAGACGACGGAGGCGGTGCAGATGGCGACGACTAGGGCGGAACCATAGATAGTCGCCTTTTCTTTCTAGTGTTGTATCTTAAGTATCGGTTGTGATGGTTTGTTCGTGTTGATCTATTAAACTTTCATGGTTGGTCCAAATTATATAGGATTGGTATGTTATTGTATCTTCACTCCAAATTGGAATAATGTCAAGATGCAAAGAATTAAGTTGGAGACAATGATCTCGGAACATCTTGATTTAATTTGGAGCTTTTGTTTTCATCAAAGAGATCTTGTGTTTGTTTCAACTTCTTAATATACTATTGTATTATTTTAATTCATGATGTTCTTCATTGCTTTAGAAAAGGTGGATTTTTTTGATTGGGTGCCGATGCACTCGGTGCTATAAGAAAACCAGAAAGGCATGGTGAAGGTTTTGAAAAAAAACTGAATGTTTGCTGGTGTAGAATGTTTCTTGGAGTTTGACCCTACGAAATTCTCATGTATGGTGCATTTTGATTGGCTAAAACTCAATGGTTGTGTATATTGTTTGTTCACTTTTAGCCTGTAAACCTTCGGTCTTGATATATATGGTGTAATTTGATTAATTAAGACAGACGCTTGAGTGAAAATAACCCTTTCTATATGCAGTTTATGTGCTATTAAATTTTATGTTGTAGTATATTCCCTCCACTTCATAATTACCCTACGTTATGTGTTTAACCAAAGTTAAACCTTATAAAGTTCAACCAAATATTTAGAAAAAATATCAGCATCCACAATATGAATTTATAGAAGGCAATATCTAGAACATAATTTCTTTTTTACCCCTCCTACTATATGGAAGGCAATATTGCTACCTGGTTAGGTTCTGGACCGATGTTGTTCTTCACTATCTAGAACATAATCGCTTTTTTACCCCTCCTACTCAATAAAGTTCCTTTTCAACCCATAAAAAAATACAAATATGTGGTATTAGAATCATCATGAAATATATGTTCATATCATACATAATTTGTATTCTAGATGCTGATATTTATTTCTACATACTTGGTTAGAGAAAAATTATTTTAACTAAACCTAGAAAACATTGTAAATAAAAATGAAGCCAGTACCAGGGTTTCACATTCGAGGGTGGATTTTCTGAGTTGGCTCTGAGGTACACCACCATATATGGGCTGTTAATAGGTGCATCAAGATCCATGCTGGCCTATTTTTTGCCCTCTCTAACAACTTCTTTTTTTTGTATCTCTCACTCTATATGATCTTTGAATCTGAAACTTGGGCAGTTCACTGAAATATTTGAGATAGAATTTGGGAAAAATAGTTTGGGATTTTGGTGACAACATATATATACTTTTTAAAACATTTTTTGATGAATTAAATATTTTTTAAAAAAAATTAACAAAAAGTTTTGTACTATTTTTCTGACATTCTAGTTACAATATTACAGTGACCTACAAAGTTTCATGTCCATATGTTATATAGTTTAGGAGATATAAAAAGACAAATCCCAAAAAGTAAGGGGGTGTAGGTAAGACGGTGCTCAGCCAAGTTTTTTCCTTCACATTTCGTTTCAATTTTTTCTTTCGCCCTTAACCAAAATTTGCACATTTCATGAAATTTATGAAATTCTTAAGAAAAGATTCGAAATTTTGTCAGATGACATGTTTTAGTATCTAGATACATCCATAATAGCGACAAGTAATAGTAGTCGGAGGGAGTACCAAAATTAAATGATAAAATGGGGAGTTGAACTCAGAACATCGTGTACAACCACCAATAAGTCCGCAACCAGACTAATGTCAAGCTAGTGACATACACTTTTTTTTTTGACTTAGAAGCATTACGGATTTCAGCTTTTTTAAGTTCAGACGAAATTTTTGGACTAGGTTTTCTCGCCCCTCACCGAAAATCATTTATTTCAAGAAATTTGTCCAAAATTTCAACGATTTCCCCTCTGCCCAGTACATGCATGTCTCAAATGGTTATATTATTCTACGATACTTCGAAGCGAGAGTTTCTGAACAACACCAGATGACTAGAAACTTTCGCAATTTTTTCCAAAGTTCAAAGTGTTTGTGTTTGATAAATTTTGAGAAAACACGGTCAACCATCCCTAGATATTAAAATGTGTTGCACATGCTCAACCATTCATCAATGGTACTTCCCATGTTCTGCAAAAGAAAAAAATGGTACTGCCCATATGAATCCTATGCTAGCCCAGCTTGATCAAACGGTAAATAGTCTGTTGCTTAGGATAAACTATTTTTTGCCGAAACTATGTACCGGTCGGTCGAATGAAAATTGGTCGTTGGTCATAACGCTAAGCTAACATGCCAGAACACAGTCGCATAAGTACTTGTTTATCGTGGTCAAACGTAACTGAGTTGTACGTGCAATGTTCCAGCAGGAGCTAAAAGAAAGATGGTTGTCAAAATGGAATGGCATACATCCTTCATGCTCGTCAATGTAAAAATCGCATGTGTAAATATACGTGAAATGAGATCCTGATCTTCTTTGGATATTTCTGGGTATCGTATAGTTCATCCACTAGGTCGATCGGAAGGCCACGATCTACAAAGCATAATAATATCTCTAAATAAAACATATACAGGTGCATGCAAAGTAGTGCAAATTGTGTCGCCGTACATAGTAACTTAAATTGATGATAGGGCCATTAGGCCAGCACTAACTCTTACCAAATCCACATAAGCAGTAACTTAGGATTCCAGCATGGAGCGGACATTATGCACAGAACGAACGCATCAAGAAGTTAGCACCTGAATCTGAGATTTGCCATCTACCGTAGCAACTCGTTTGCTCGGTGCGCTAATTTGTCGTTCCAAAATATAGTATGTTTTAGAAAGCTAACCTAGCTTTCTAAAACTTACTATAATTCGGAAGAACGGAGGTAATACAATTTTTCATAACTTACGCACCATAGCAAGGTCAACATTAGAACATCTGGTTAGATAGAAATCCATCAGGACGAAACCTCATAATGTTTTGTGTGGCAAGTAATGTACCGTAGCGAGGTGTTTGCAGTGAATTTGTTACTTTCAAAGTTCCGTGACTCAAGTCTTCCGTGCGCCTCCATCATTTCGCAAAATAAAGTACTCCTAATTTTGTTTCCTTGTTCTTAATTTTTTTTTGGCCACTTATTTCCCCCTCAAACCCGCGGATGCTGACGTGGAAAAGTGCAGAAACACATAGGCATGGAAAAGCGCACCAACAGCGCGGTAGGTTAAGTATTGTTTCCTGGTCTCCTAGATATGATTTCCTGTCTGTAGGATGATCGACTAGGATTAGATAGCATAATCACCAATCACACATATCTTACGCCTATTCAAAGTCCTGAGGTAGTTAGTTCAGCAGTTCAGGTTGTATAAAAGATATCCTGAACACAACGGGAGCTGTCCTCGAGCCCATGATTAAGCTATAGCTTACTAAGGAGGAGCCTAATGATCATCGTCACAGTATGAGCTAGTGCATGCCTAGTAGCAGGTACAGCTTTGTTCAGAAAGAACGAAGCAACCCCCTTGCAAATTGCAATGGCATGTGATAGGGCTTGCGATTTTTCCCAAGGTCGCCATACCTTCGCTGACCCGTAAATTAACAACGGCAATAATACATGCTGTAGGTTAATGTGTCCTCTCCGTCGTACGAAAACACACCTTCAGCACAGAATATCTCCATGTGAATGTCACGTGCCCCAAGCAGTGGCCGGAAGGAGCCCAGTTGCTACGTGTATCCTACGATCCAGAGAGGTTGGACGGGATATCTTTCTTTACTAGAGTAAAGTGTGTATTTTTTAGAGAAAAAGTGCACTTTGGTCCTCGAATGCATCCGACGTGGAGGCCAACCTAAGCTTTCAGTTTCAAGTTTCAGCAAGGGGGCTGAGTTGGGGTTCAGAGTGGTGAAAGGTAGAGGAAGAGAAACATTCCTGCAAAAAGTGAGGAAGAGTAAACTACATTGGGCAATCTTAGGCACTTCTTCACAAATTTAAAAATAGTGGAAATGATGTGAAATTTACTCTTCACGATGGTCATCTGCCAAGAAGATTAAATTAATTTGAAAAACTACCCTGCACACACCCGAAGCCAGCTGCAATCTGAAAATATGGAACTCTTCATGACGGGCATGCTTTTAAGTGGAGCGAGCATGCAAAGAGGTTTTCACGCAACACGGATGGCGACATAATTTACATATTGACCCTTCATAATCTTACCTTTTATTTTATGTTTTTTGGTTGTGTGCATCTTAATAATCGACCCCCTCTTGGCTCGGACTTCTGATTTTACTCGTTTGGTGTGGAAACTTAACATGATATCACAACAGAGGTCTTGGGTTCATATCTTAGCTTTCCCATCCAATTAAATAAAATACTCTATACCATGTTAAGTTTCATACACCAACCAATGAAACCAAAGTTCGGAGTGATGGGTGAGTCTTGGAGAATAATGACTGACTCTCTCGAATAATGCTTTTGGAGCTCAAGCCCACTAGATTCTTTTATATTAAAATTCCAAAATAACATTTTGAAGTTTTTTTTGAAAAAATATATTTATACATAGGTAATGATGTACTCCCTCCGACCACTAATACATGTCTTTACATGGACGTATCTAGGTGTATTAGTGGTCGGAGGGAGTATATTTTATGTGTGAAAGATCTAAATCTAAAATACATTGTATTATGGGCTACACAAAATGACAAAATTTGATAAGGTTTGATGGCACACTATTCATATATCTAGACCTAAAACTTTGTCTTTTTTATATAGACTAGAATACAACATATTACAGATTGACACTTTGTAGACTTGAAATGTATATTATTGTCTATGTATTTATATATTTTATAGATTTTTTTAAATTACTAAAATACATTTTTTGAATGCTTAAAATAAAGGGCTCTAGCGCCAAATCGACAAAATCCTGACTCTCTATCCCTCTCTCTGGACTTTTGGACAATGTCACCACTGGTGGAAAAAAGGCCATTGGTCCCGGTTTGTAAAGCCCATTGATTCTGGTTGGAGCAACCGAGACTAACAAAGCGGGACTAAAGCCTCCAGCCTTTAGTCCCGGTTGTTTACGATTCGAGACTAAAGGGCCTCCACGTGGTCCGGGTCATGTGCTGCGGCTGGAGGACCTTTAGTCCCGGTTCGTAACACAAACCGAGACTAAAGGTCCGTTTGGAAAAACATTTGTATTTGCTTTTTTTTGGAATTTCTCTATTTTTGGAATTTCTCTATTTTCTTTATTTCTCTAATATCTAATCACCTCTCATGTCAAATTATATACTTATGGCTCTCACTCTATTCTCATGTCAAATTACATACTTGTGGTCCTCACTTCCCGGTCGGTCACTGATACGTCTCCAACGTATCCATAATTTTTGATGCTCCATGCTTGTTTTTACACCATTTGTTTAGTGTTTCGTTACACTTTGTGGCATTTTTATGCATTTTCTGGAACTAACCTATTAACAAGATGCCACAGTGTCAGTTCCCTGTTTTCTGCTGTTTTTGTGTTTTAGAAAAGTTACACAGGAAATATTCTCGGAATTGGACGAAACAAAAGCCAGACATCCAGATATTTCACGGAGCTTCCAGAACACCGAAGAGGAGACGGAGCCGGACCAGAGGGTGGCCACACCACCAGGGGTGCGGCCCATCCCTGGCCCGCGCCGGCCTGTGGTGTGGGCCCCCTGGTCCACTTCTGACGCCGCCCCTTCGCCTATAAAGACCCCCCGACGGGAAAAACCTAAATACCCGATCATTTTTCCAGAACACGTCGCGATCCGCCGCCGCCGTCGACCCGAAGATCGGGAAGGTCTAGAAGCTCTTCCCGGTACCCTGCCGGAGAGGGGAATCGCCACCGGAGGTCTTCTTCATCGCCATGCTTGCCTCCGGCGCGATGAGTGAGTAGTCTACCTTGGACTATGGGTCCATAGCAGTAGCTAGATGGTTGTCTTCTCCACCATGTGCTTCATGTTTAGATCTCGTGAGCTGCCTTACATGATCGAGATCACCGTTATGTAATTCTACATGTTGGGATCCAATAAATATTGGTGTTATGATTGAGTTGAAGTACTGAATTTTATCTTATGTTATCTCTATGTTGTTTATGATCTTGCATGCTCTCCGTTGTTAGTAGCTATCTTGGCTGAGTAGTTGCTAGTGACTCCAAGAGGGGGTATTTATGCTCGATAGTGGGTTCATGCCTCTATTTAATCTAGGGGAGTGACAGAAACCTCTAAGGTTGTAGATGTGCTATTGCTACTAGGGGGAAAACAACAATCATATGCTCAAGGGCATATGCTTTGTTTACATTACACACTTGGCTTAATGCAATTATCTGTTGTTCGCAACTTAATACTTGTGGAGTTCTCAGATTGATTTGCCACAAGTGAATTATTAGTCATAGATGCAGTTGGATGACGGTCTATGTATCTTGTTGTAATGCCCAGAGTAAATCTCATAGTGATCCTCTCGACATATGCATGTTGTCTTTATTCTATCAATTGCCCAACTGTAATTTGTTTACCCAGCATGTATTATTTTATCTTATGGAGAGACACCGCTAGTGAACTGTGGACCCCGGTCCTATTTCCTTTATATTGCTATCACCTGTTTACTTTACTCGCACTGTTTACTTTACTCGCATATTATTATCACTTTCCACTCGATACGCTCATACCCTTTGTTTCAAGCAAACCGGTGATATTGACAACCTCATCGTAAGTTGGGAATAAAGTATTTGGTTGTGTTGTGTGCAGGTTCCACGTTGCTACTGGTTGAAGACGCGCTAATACGTTATCGTTAACGGCGCCCTTGTTAGAGCATCACGCAACTAGTGGGCATCACCTTCAATCATAATTCGTCCTCATACTAGATTGATAACCTTGGTTTCATAACTGAGGAAAAACTTGCTGCTATCTTTATCAAAACCTTCTCTTGGGGTTTTCCAACTGGCCGGTTATTTACTACACATTCCCACGTCAACTTGGTCGCAGAAGTTTCTGTCGCCGTTGCCGTGTATTTAAGAAGAAGCTTTCACACCATCATCACCGCGCCACCAGTCACCTATGCTCACACTGCTCCACCCTTAGCATGCTTAACTTCTCAATTCCTTCCATAGTAGCTTCCAATACTGCACTCACGACTTCTTGATAATGGTATGCTACCAATTCTATTAACCTATACACTTTGGTAACATATAATGTTACTTTTTTAAATTCCAAATAAATTCACAAAATAAGCAACAATGATTAAGTAATAATAAGCATCAATGAATTCCAAATAATTTTTATGCATAATTTAATTATTAATTTTTAATAATTAAAATATTCAAAAAGGCCAAACAACTTGAAAAATCAAAAATTCGAAAATTAATAGACTTGTTAACCGAAACACGAGGGAGTACATTTTTCCAAATATATATGCATGCTACTCATCCAGTAGAATAACAATAAGAGGCACGAGACTCGCACACCACATCACACACATCTAGCTACGATCATCTACCATAATGTTGAGATGATCAACATGGCTATTGTAGCCTTGTAGCTTTCAATGCCTCCTAGCAATCTCGAAGCCCAGGCGAGTGTCTAGAGCGGCATACAACACTTGCTTGTCGCTTAATGGAACTTTGGCCCAACCATATATTAGTTCTTCTTCTTCTTCTTCCTCGTCGTCCTTCTTCTTGTCCTTCTTCTTCTCAAGCTTTGTCCCAATAGTAGCATTGGACAGATCATATAGACTCGGAATTGGATTCTTGGTGGGGTTCGGGATAATCCTTTGGAGGTCCTACACAGATGGAATTTCAATTCCGTATGATCCCATCATGTGCACGTCATTGTCGATAGCTGCGCGGCAGAATCTAATGGCGGGGTCCTTCAAGAAATCCTTGAGCAGCTACGGCACGTGATCGGCCCGACATATCCGAAAGACCGAAACCTCGGACGCCACCGAGAGTTGAAGGACGGCGGCATGCTGATTGCGCCTACCCTCGCGAGGGCTGGTGAACTCGCAGTCCAAGCCCACACACTTGATTGGTGCCGCGTCAAGGAACCGCTGCTTGACGACGCGGATCCACATCTCCACCATTGATGCACGAAGAGTTTTGATGGTAAAATGCATCCCTTCGGCGGTGATATTGTGCACCCGAGATTGAACTGGTAGCGTCATCGGCTCCATTGGAATGAGAGGGAGAGAGAGAGCTCGCCGGTGATATGCTATGGTGTTTTGGGAGGAGATTAGGAGGATAAAGAAGATGCTTATGAGTGCATCTTATATAGTAGAGAGATGGAAGATGAAGAAGAGGCTGCCCGGCAGTGTGATTAGGTCGGCCGCCGGCGGCGTCCCGATGCGTCAAAACGCCAATTACCGAAGCGATCGACGTTAATGGGGCAGCGATTTCCCGAAACGATCGACGACGATGCGTCATAACTGGCGCGGGAGCGGCGGTTTGTTTGAACAGGGCTTTAGTCCCGGCTCGTGACACGAACCGGGACTAAAGGGTACCCTATAGTCCCGGTTTGCGCCACGAGCCGGGACTAAAGACCCATAGCCATTAGTCCCGGTTGGTGGCGCAAACCGGGACCAAATGGCCCATTTGAACCGGGACTAATGCTCCCTGGCCCATATTTCCAATTGAACCGGGACTAATGCCTTCTTTAGCTGCGGATCATACAGTTTGAGGACTAATGGGGCGAATAGAAGCCCTTTTTTCTACTAGTGCACCTTGATGCAAATTATTAACTTTATAAAAAATCTTTTTATTGATTTTTTCAAAGTAATTGGTCCTCAAGTAATTACTTCGTTTAAAAAATCCGTCTATCTTCCCACCTGCGTGCAAACGGTGCAGGGCTCCCAATATATTGGAAGTTAATGAAAATAGTATTATCCTTTTTCCCGTGTGCAGTGTTTACGGTATCATGCCAACTTGGTCCCACTGAACATTATTATCAAGTGATTATACATTATAGAACTCAAAAGTGCAGTTGGAGAACAAAAAAGCGACATTATAAAACTGAAAAGTGGCATTATACTACTCAAAAGTACCAGCTTGGATCTCCAAGTTAACAACATTATCGCCAACACGATGGATTATAAAATGATGATCACTCCAACTTGGTGAGATAAACAGCCAAACAGGAGCTAGCCACTAGCATACATGATGTCACGATACATGCATCCAAGATCCGACCGGGAGGAGGATCCCCAACTCATGTGTTCCTCAACCGAAGCCTGCCTGGCCTCCAGCTGCGCTTTTCCATCGCCTGCTGCGCTTTTCCATCCACGTACACTGCCACCAGCTGCGCTTTTCCATCCATTCTCCCCCACATGCATGTGAAACTATCTGGAATGAATCCTGATCATGGAGCCAATCCGGTGTCAAGGAGGGTCTCCGGAGGCGATTTGTCCCCTGGAGCGTGCGTCATCGGAACTCGCGCAAATGGTTCCCGCTGTTCTGCTCTGTGCTGTATCGTGCATCCTGCATGTCCATCTGCCCGTGGAGCAGCATGAAAGTCCAGCAAGGGGTATAGTAGGCGATAATTAGGGTAACGGGCAAGAGGCTAGTTTTTTGTTTTTGTTTTTTTACATAGTTCTACATTTGTGTTTTATGTCTTTATCTAATAGCCTTGAGAGGTTGGTAGCTGCTAGATGGACACATGTAAGTTACAGAAAAGCTTATAGTAAAAATACAGAAGTGATACGTAGCTCATTTGGGGGATTATATCCACTTGGAATACGACCCTTGCACCGCTCTCTTAGGGGTGGCTCGGGGAAAAAACCCTAGCCGCCATCCCCGCTAGCTGCCTCTCCCTCCTCTCCTCCACCTTCCCTCTCCGCTACTGGAGGATGTGGACGGGCTAAGCCCATGCCGCTGACGGCGACGGCGGGACAAGCCCTCGAGTGATGTGGCGGTTGCTCCAAAGATTCATGGCGGCGGCGCATGTGACATCTTCCGGCCGGTGCACGGACATGCTGGTTGCTTGCTGCGGCCCTCTCGGTGGTGGCCTCGGCTGCCCTAGACATCCTCCTTGTGACAAGGCACGGGGCTCCAGATCCAGTGACCTTGTTCGGCCAGCCTAGGTCGGGCTCCTCGTGATAGGGTGTTCGACAACATGGTGGACTGGGCTTGATTGGACCTAGACTGGAGCTAGTCGGCCCTGGACATGGGAGCTAGGCAATACGCGAAAGCCTGGATTCGCCGGGTTGACGATGGTAGCGCCTATGGCTTCGTCACCTTGCTGGAGGCATTGTTGTTGCACTCCCGCCTCTGCGTCCAAGCTCGTTGGGGGAAACCCTGGATTTGCATTGTTCGGATTGGACGATATCAGCTTCATGCCGTTGTTCCCTTTCGAGGGCTTGGTTTGAAGTAGGGTTTGGCTAGCGGGTTTGTGGTTTGTGTTGGTGGTCGTCGGATGGAGTCGTGGCAAGGTTGCGGTAGTCGCTCTATGGCGTGTCTGCGGGTTTGCCGTGGTTTGTTTGTGGCTTGAAGTCAGATCTCCAACTGAGAGGTCAGGGCGGCAATGAGGTCCCTTCGGCAATGATGAATAGCGACGGATAGTCCAACTCGGTGATCCTTCGCGATGCTAGCATTGCATAGTTCTCCTTCGTAGCCTGCCCTCAGATCCGAGCTCGGATGCATTGTCTTTGGCGTGTGTGGATGCTTGTTTGGTGGTTCTTACGGCTTCACGCTCTTGTAGCGGTGAGGGCGTCTTGCATGGTCGATAGCGAAGCCTGGTTCGCTAGCTCAAGGAGGAGCGACGACGATGATGCTTGTGTGCTACATTGGTTTGTGTGTTTCCTCTCGGCCGTGTTTTCGCATCTTTGTTGTGTGCTAGTTAAACTGGCTGTGTTGTATCAGTTTTTACATGATTTTCCAATAATTAGCTAGGAAACTCTCGTTCTTAATTAATAAAAATGGCGAGTCTTTTGCCTTGTTTTAAAAAATAGAAGTCATTTCGCATTATTTCCCAAATGGTTATGTTCTCCCCTCACTAACTGTTTCTGTTTAAATTTGAAAACTAATATGATATTTAGCATCTATATATCGTTTAAAATGTATGAAATGATTGTAGCAAAATATTGAAGAACAATTATATTTAAGTGTTTTTGGTTGTTGGAATGTGGTACGAGGAAACCAAATGCGTTGTGGTCCATGGCTCGTCATGCAAAACTATAGTTAAACAGTTTATACGTTCATCTAGACACGGTCATGCATTGAGATCTATGCACATCTTGCTTGAATTATATATCTGCCTCACTGAGCCCTCTATTTATAAAGAAGTGCTAAAACACCCACTTATTCTCGTTGCAGCTATGTCTAAATGTATATCTAAATGTGTAAGGAAATAGCAGAAAAGAATGTTTGTGTGTGTAAACGCTTCCAAGAAATTTTGAATATTTTAGCATACTTATCACGAATTTATTATATATATTCATCCTAGGAGCATACTATTGCAAGCCATTGCGTATATCTCTCTCTTTCTCTCTCTCTCTCTCAAGATATACTATGCACAAGTAGGTAGAGATGTGAGGATCATGTGACGGTCTCTGTGTTTGTGCCATTTGTCCATTTCCCTACTATAAAAACGCGGCAAATGGTCCACACTAACCACAACCAAAGCAAACCCAGATCTACTAGAGAAGTTCGGTTCCCTTTCCAGCCCACCTGGCTCTCTTGCCCTCGAGTTCAGCTCGGATGAACGATGTGAGGAACCAAGAGAAGCAAAAGGGAAGAGGCGGTGGAGGAGGGGGAGAAGAAGGAGGAGGAAAAGGAGGAGGAGGAAAAGCATGGCGCCTCAGCAGAATGCTGCGTGAGCACAAGGCCAGGCTCTACATCATCCGCCGATGCGTCGTCATGCTGCTCTGCCACCATGACTGATGCTCCTTGCTCCCCTGCGACTCTGCCCCTGCTACATCACCTCTGCTCTTCTGTCCGGCCAAATGTATCTAGGTTTTGTTGCTGTTCCATCTTGCTTTTGTTTGTTTGTTCGTAGGGTGTGCAGGCTTGACAGATTAACTCTTTGGTGTACATATAGGCAGGGGTAATTAGTTGCTGACAGTTACTTTGGGTTTCGAGGTTTGCATGTTTGATGAGGTGTGGTGCTCCTAAGTCCTGCAAATGGCAAGGATGCACATGTATCAATCTGTTCTGGGTACGTTGTTGGCATCTTGGTTGTGTTTTTTGATCTATGGGAAAGGAAATGCCTAAAAAAATAGAGAAAAATACGAAAGATCTCAAAAAAGAAGGCTGTCTATCTCTTGGTGTTCCACTTTTTGAAATTTGCTGTTGAAACACTATTTGTTTGTTCAAAGATTATTGGTCTCAGCACACATACTAACCATGTCGAATATGTTCATCTTGTGGGTTAATTTTGCACGCAGTAATGTCCAGATGAAACCGTGACGAGTCCTAGAGTAGTGTTTGTGTTTAATCAAAAGTCAAACAATTATATACATGATTAGTGAAGATATTGCAAAAATTGGGAGCATTGTCCACTTCTGCTTTTTGGGTAATCAGTTATTACTTGCGTTACAGTTCAGTACTTTGGAATGGAAATGCTCATCTTAATTTTGTCCAATTTTGAAATTACACTAAGTGATTCTCTCCTTGCTCATGGACCATTGCGAATATTCATTTTATAATCCTGCCGGTTGGTGGATTTCCACCCTGTATAGAAAATATATTTGTGGCACTAAGACTACTGGTCTCACCATTGAATAAATCCGTTTGTTCAACTGATGTAGGACGTACCTGCGTGTTATATTTGTAGAGCTTTTGTTTCTATTGTTGTATCTGTGGTCAACTCTAGCAATGATATGTTGGACATATAAACATTTTTTCTCATGATTTAATCCATGAAAACAATAGATTAAAGACGACAATAATAATAGAAATTAAACTAGTCATGTAATTTAACCAAGAGTATGCAGCTAGCAAGTCTTGATAGATTGGTAAATACAGTGTTTGAAATGATCAGATATAGATGATGTAAGATCACATACGGGACATTGGAAGAGGACCCGTTCGGGTTGGTGGTGTTGTCAAAGAAAGAATGTTGCCGAAGATGTCGTTGATGTCGCGGAAGAAGCCGTTGTTGGGGAAGCAGTCCTCTGCGTCCGTGTTGGTGAAGAAGCCAGTAGTCGCACTCGCACAAGAGCGCTCCCTAAAATGATTGTACGGGATCACAAGAGATAGGTTCGAAAGGCCTACAGCACTAGACGCCGGCATAGGGATGGGGAAGACTTGAACGGAGGCACAATGGTCTGAAACCGAGTGGCAAGGTGCATATGATGTGTTGTGCTGTTATGTCTCACTGAATTAATGCTATCTTGAGAAACAATGATTGTATTTTCGTTGAAGTCTTCCAGTAAAATTTCATTATCTTGAGACTGCTCATAGTGGGGAGTAACTTAAGTAGTAACATAAGCTACATGCAAAGCCAACTAGACATTTTGATGACATGGCATATCATTTAATGAAGAGAGATGCTAGTTGTAACTAGCTATGTTACTGTAACATCACACTTTTCAAGGTAAGATAAGTCTACAAGCTAATTAATATAATCATACATGATACTACCATTATGTTACTATACACTATAGAGGTGATAACATAGGCTAGTAACATATGTATGTTACTAGTCTAAGTTACTCCCCACTATGACTAGTCTGATAGTAAGGAGCTTCGTGTGTGATGATGGCTCATGTGGAGCACAATGATGCGCTTGACACGTCACAATGGAAGCCCCACATTCTGGCTAGCGGCGACGTTGCATGGCAGCGCATGCGACTGTCTCGGCGGAGTCGCACGGTCAGTCAGCAGGGCACTAGTAAATCTGGGCCGTGAAACTCAGAAAAATCAATACTGCCCTAGATCGTCCACCGTCGTGGAATCTCATGTAGATCGGTATGACATATGCACAACGGGTGCGTTAGAGCGGTACCCTAATCATTGGGATCATGCATGGCATGTACCATCTCTCTTACTCTTCTCTACGATGAAGAGAAGTGTAAGATTTCCAAGGGAGCAGAGCAACTGATGAAGAAGGCGCAAGATTGCGTAAAGAGGCAGAAGGATGTTCATGGGACAAGGAATGTGACTGGAGTCCTGTTGATTATTGGCCACTGATGGGTGGAGCGTTGTTCCTATTTGTCCGTTATTTTATTACTTGGTCATGGTTCCTGAATCTTTTCTAGGTTTGTAATATGAAAATGTTTCTGTTAAAACTTAATGGAAAAGGGAGTAGCCCATTTGAAAAAAATCAAATCTGCTCATCATTTAAGAACCATCTACATTGGTCGGTAAATTCATGTCATCTCAGTTCTCGCGAGGGAAATCCACACCGTAGGCGCATTATAATCTTAATAAAAATCGTAGAAAGATTAGAAACAACTTTTGCGATCAGTACATATTTTAGTAGCATGTAACGTGGACTTTTGAAGTATACCCTAAGTTTACTCTCCCACACTGATGTGGTGGATCCAAATCTTTATTTTTAACGGAGTAAATTAATGGTCAACAATTCATTGAATTTTGGGATGTGACATGATGGTTGTCTTCTTTAGAATTTCCGCCATTGTATTGGTCACCAGCCAGATAGCAGGACCAGGATCAATTCCTCTGTGCAAAAGCGAATCATATCTAGTCAGGTATGAAGGGCGTACCCAGGGCAGGGAGGGACCATGGTAACACATGACACCAGTTTTAAAATTGTTCTCCCTTGATGTACAACATTTATATAGTGTTCTGCCACTACTAGAGGAGATATTTGGCCCTCAGGCATAAGTGATCCCGCTGTTCTAAATCAAGCTTCCATTAAATATTCCTCATCATTAACAACTACTATATTTTTGTTTGTACTAGTGGAAGCCATCTAGAATAATTTTTTTGGGTTTTTGAGAAAAAGTAAAGTAAAAAAACTGAAAGGAAACAATTAAAACAAAAAAGATAAAAACAAAACAAAGAGAAATGCTTTACAAATCTAAAAGGACGAGAAGACTCACAGTGGCGCAACCTCCCCAAGCTTAGGAAATTGCATGACGCTAGAAGATAATCTCGTATCACTAGGATAAAGTCTTGGCTCATGGAAATTGTAGGTGTGAATGCTTTTATTTGTTCTCCGGCAACGGCGCCAGAAAATAGTCTTGATAACACTATGCAAATGTACCAATTCGTTGGGACTCCAAGTGCAGAGTGATATAGCAAGAGAAATTTTCCCCATAAGGAACAGTCGAAAAATCTCCACTCGTCCTCGTCAAGCAACCTAGAAAACAAGATCTTTGTCTTGTGTCCCCAACTCCAACATATGGTTGTCAAGCACAAGGTGGTTGTCTGCATTGGTAAGTTGATACGGAGGATCGATCTCCTCATAACCCTCATTGACCACATGCACATTAACCCAAAAACATGTAGCTTCACATCTTTTGATTGTGAATCATGTGGTCCATAGGTTTAATGACTTCGCCTACCGTAACGTCCTTGAACTCATCGTTCACCAGTGCGAGGAGAGTGCATGTAGTGTCCTCTAGTGAAACATGTATGCCACCATCGATATAGTAGATAGATAGATCCAAACAATTAAAGAAGGGCATAATTTGTTGAGCATGTGATGCTTACCATTATGGCATCTAGCTTATCCCTTGGCAACACCTTGGCATCCCCCACAAGACAAAGACGGGTGATACGTCTCAAACGTATCTATAATTTTTGATGCTCCATGCTTGTTTTTATACCATTTGCTTAGTGTTTCGTTACACTTCGTGGCACTTTTATGCATTTTCCGGAACTAACCTATTAACAAGTTGCCACAGTGCCAGTTCCCTGTTTTCTGCTGTTTTTGTGTTTCAGAAAAATTACACAGAAAATATTCTCGGAATTGGATAAAACCAAAGCCAGTCGCCCAGAATTTCACCGAAGCTTCCAGAGAATCGAAGAGGAGACGGAGTGGGGCCATGAGGGCCATACACAACAGGGCGGCGCGGCCAGGGGCTGGGCCGCGCCCCCTATGTGTGAGGGTGCCTCGGTCCACTCCTGACGTTGCCCCTTCGCCTATAAAGACCCCCCGACGGGAAAAACCTAAAGACTCGATCACTTTTCCAGAACACATCGCGATCCGCCACCGCCGTCGACCCGAAGATCGGGAGGGTCCAGAAGCTCTTCCCGGCACCCTGCCGGAGAGGGGAATCGCCACCGGAGGTCTTCTTCATCGCCATGCTTGCCTCCGGCGTGATGAGTGAGTAGTCTACCTTGGACTATGGGTCCATAGCAGTAGCTAGATGGTTGTCTTCTCCACCATATGCTTCATGTTTAGATCTCATGAGCTGCCTTACATGATTGAAATCACCGTTATGTAATTCTACATATTGTGTTTGTTGGGATCCGATGAATATTGGTGTTATGCTTGAGTTGAAGTACTGAATATTATCATATGTTATCTCTATGTAATTTATGATCTTGCATGCTCTCCGTTGTTAGTAGCTATCTTGGCCAAGTAGTTGGTAGTGACTCCAAGAGGGGGTATTTATGCTTGATAGTGGGTTCATGCCTCTATTTAATCTGGGGGGAGTGACAGAAACCTCTAAGGTTGTAGATGTGCTATTGCTACTAGGGGGAAAACAACATTCATATGCTCGAGGGCATATGCTTTGTTTACATTACACACTTTGCTTAATACAATTATCTGTTGTTCGCAACTTAATACTTGTGGAGTTCTCAGATTGATTCGCCACAAGTGGATTATTAGTCATAGATGTAGTTGGATGGCGGTCTATGTATCTTGTTGTAATGCCCAGAGTAAATCTCATAGTGATCCTCTCATCATATGCATGTTGTCTTTATTCTATCAATTGCCCAACTGTAATTTATTTACCCAGCATGTATTATTTTATCTTATGGAGAGACACCACTAGTGAACTGTGGACCCCGGTCCTATTTCCTTATATTGCTATCACCTGTTACTTTACTCGCACTGTTTACTTTACTCGCATATTACTATTGCTTTCCACTCGATACGCTCATACCCTTTGTTTCAAGCAAACCGGTGAGATTGACAACCTCATCGTAAGTTAGGAACAAAGTATTTGGTTGTCTTGTGTGCAGGTTTCACGTTGCCGCTCGCAAAGCAAATCTCGGACGAGGCGCCCTATAAATTGTGTGGAAC
The DNA here is from genome assembly GCA_007115705.1 of Dactylis glomerata. Taxonomy (NCBI): domain Eukaryota; kingdom Viridiplantae; phylum Streptophyta; class Magnoliopsida; order Poales; family Poaceae; genus Dactylis; species Dactylis glomerata. Next base: position 1,692,955 of record QXEO01001027.1, on the reverse strand, counting down.
TGTCGCAAGCTAGTGGGCATCACCTTCAGTCGTATTTCGTCCTCCTACTGGATTGATAACCTTGGTTTCTTACTGAGGGAAAAACTTACTGCTATATTCATCACACCTTGCTCTTGGGGTTTTCCAACTGGCCGATCATTTACTTCATTAATTTCACACACCATCACCGCGCCATCAATAAGTTTTTCTGGCGCCGTTGCCGGGGAGGAAGAAGACTTCTGCGAGGGGAGTTTTCGCACGCACATCCTTTACTTTGTTTTAAGTTTTGCTTTACTTTATTTTTACTTGCATCGTTTTATCAAAAACCCAAAAAAATTAGAATCCTTTGTAGTTGTTTTTACTTGTCTGCTTTTAGTTTGCTAGAATGGCTACTCCTGAAAACACCAAGTTGTGTAAACTTCATTAGAAATAATAATTTCAACAACAATGCTTATAGGAACAATTTTGCTAGTAACAATTATAGGCTGTTTCCTTCTAATGGTGATAATAGCTATCTTGGTAGACCTAAAATGCCTAGTGAAGAAAGAATTTTTGAACTTGGGAAGGCTACCAAGAATTTTATGCAGGCGCAATATGAGCAGAACAGGGCTTTCACCAAGACTATGGAGGGGCAATCAGCTCTGTTGAGGACTATTAGTCATCAACTTGAAAATTTAAACAAGGCTATTCCTGAGTTACAAGCTAAGGTTTCCAAAGCTGGAACCGATATTTCATCTTTGTCTAATGTGCAATCTTCTTTGGTTAACAGAATGTCCACTAAGCCTGATCCTTTTGCTACTGCTAATGCTATCCAAGTTAGAATTGATGAAAATATTAGGATGCTAGCAGAATTGCATGCCAGGTGGGAAAGAGAAGATGAGATGGCTAGAGAGATGAAGGTATGTACCATTACTACCTCTAATGATGTTGCTCCTAATGCTAGCAATCCTCTTACTTTGATTGGTGTAGAGAAAACTCCCACTCCTTGTGTCAAAAAGCCTAAAACTGCTAAAACTTTTTCTCAAAAGAGTGCTGAATTTTTTTGGAGTGTGGGAGATGATAGCTCTATTTCCTTTAATGATTTTGATGTTGATGGCTGCAATATATCTGAAGTTATTTTGTTCTTGCAAAAGCTTGCTTTGAGTCCCAATGCTAGTTCTATAAATGTTGCTTTTACTAAGCATATTACCAATGCTCTCATAAAAATTAGGGATGAAAAGTTGCAACAAAAAGCTTCTATTCCCAAGAAGTTAGAAGATGGTTGGGAACCCATCATTGATATGCATATTAATGGTTTTGATTGCCATGCTTTATGTGATCTAGGTGCTAGTATTTCTATTATGCCTAGAAAGATTTATGACATGCTTGATTTACCACCGCTTGAAAAGTGTTATTATGATGTTCCTATTGCTGATGTTGCTAAGAAGAAACCTTTGGGAAGGATTAATGATGTTCTTATTGTGTTTGACAATAACCTTGTTCCCGTTGATTTTCTTGTCATGGATGTTGAATGCAATGCTTCATGTCCTATTATTTTGGGAAGACCCTTTCTTCGAACTGTAGGTGCCATCATTTATATGAGGGAAGGCACCATCAAATATCAATTTACACTTAAGAAAGGTATGGAACATTTCCCTAGGAAAAGAAAGAAACTACTTTTTGACTCTATTCTTAGAGCAAATTATGAGCTTGATGCTTCATCACTTGATATTACTTGATTCACAATTTTCTGCGCCTAGCTCAAAGGCGTTAAAGAAAAGCACTCTTGGGAGATAACCCAATGTTTTTACATTCAGTTCTTTTTCTTTTATTTGAGTCTTGGAAGTTATTAATACTGTAATGACCTCTCCTTATCCTTTTTATTTCGTTTTTGTGCCAAGTGAAGCCTCTAATTTGAGCGAGGTAAGATTTGGGGATGTTGCTATCCTGAAACAGTTTTTGGTGCTGCACCGTAAAAATTCATGAAAATTCTCTGTATATCTTTTGGACCTGCGATTTCTTTTGCATATGACCCAGGTTATATCCAAACTTTCATTAGTTGAACACTTTTTTATTTGAGCAACATAAAACCCCTTAAAAATTCGACCTTTGTCAGCTATTCTGTTTTGACAGATTTCTGCCAATATTTGTGTTTGCCGCTTTATCGCTTTCTTTTGAGTTCTTTTGATCACGGAACTTGTGGAGAAGTTGCTACAGTAGTATATGCTTTATATGTGGTGGTTTTGAGCTGAAACCGGAAGCAAAAAGGATTGATTCTATGTTATGCTTACACTAATGTTGCTAATAGAATTGTGTTTAGTTTTGTATGAAGGAAGTTTTCAAGTGTAGGGATCGGAGACTGATGAGGTGAGTTGAAGAATGGACAAAAGCTCAAGCTTGGAGATGCCCATGCATCACCCCAAGAAATATCCAAGAAGTACAAGCGTCAAAGCTTGGGGATGCCCCCGAGGCACCCCTTCTTCATCGGCAAAAATCAGGTCACCTTTCAAAACACTATATTTTTATTGCTTCATGCATTATGCGTTTTTCTTGGAGCGTCAGTTGTTTTTAGTTTTCAGTTTAGTTTTGTTTTGTTTGCTGCAATAAATGGTTGGACCCTAACAAATTCCTTTTGGAGAATTTGCCTTGCTTTTCATTTGCCAAGAACACTCCTTTTTCATTCTTATAATTTCAACGAGTGTTCTTCTTTTTCTAGAACTGCGTTTAGTTTTTGTTTTCACCTTGATATGTGTTCATATCTTGTTATATCTTTTCATCAAGGTGTATTTTTGCCTCTGATCTTTATTGGTTTTCATCAAAAGAGGTGTTTATAAAAAGTTTGAATGGTGTTGGAAAAGAGAAAAAGCTTTATGCAAAAAAGTGGTACAAGAAGGAGCTTGTGTAGACTGCGGCCTAAGCTTTTGCATGTCGTGCTTGATGTCTTTTTGATAGTATGCTTAGTGGTTTTGCTGTAGCATAACTTGTCTCAAACAACTGAGATTGCTTAATGAGCCTTTGAAAAAATCATGCTTTGTTTTTATCGTTTGGAAGCATTATTTTGGTTTTCTCCTTGATGCTTTATTTGGGTTGACTTGGCGCATTCTCACACATGTTAGACTCATATAAAGTCACCAATAGCCTCTATGATCATTTAGTTTTTGACTTTTGATGCCATCTTATGCTTCTTTTAATGTCGCTTTGCATGATTATGGCCGTTATTGCTCTCTTAGTTGGTCGCTCCCAGTCTTTTGCTAGCCTTCATTTTGTACTGAGTATGAGCTCTACTCGTGCATCCAACTCATAAAAACCAAGTTTTTCCAAAGTGTCCACCATACATACCTATTAGCAATTTGCTATTCCAAAGTATATTTGACTTGCTTTTATCTACTCTTCAAATTAAACTCTTACCAGTGTTATGCGAAAATTGGTCAGCAAAGCTCTCACGAACTGGATGGCACACTTTATTTTTTCTCGTTCTTAAAAATTTGACATTGTGGTCTCTTATGTTGAGTTGTTATGCTTGCAAGTTGTAAGTTGGAGAATAGCCCATCCATGTCGTCATGGGGCAAGCTTTCGATATTGCACTTCTTATTTGAGTTGATATCGTGATCTTTTGTTTATGGATACTCGCGGTGTGAAATGAATTGGGAATCTTGCGGGATCATGGAGTTTGTATATGTGTTAGAGAAACGCCTGGGCCACCAATCTAAGCCATGCATAATTCATGGTGGAAATTTGCAGCATGCCCATAGTGGACATTCGACGACGCATCTCAAAATAAAAAGCTATACAAATGGTAAATAAAAGAGATGTTGAGGTGTTCATTGTCTGCTTGTCCTATCATTTTGATGTGGGCTTGTTCCATGTCATCGGGCACGGAGGTACCCCATTGGCGGTTCTCGATGATACATGTATACTTATAATGACAAGAGCTTGCTTGGGACTCTAAGTAAAGTAGCATGAGGTTTGGGTACTCGTATTCACGAGACACGAGGTTTTCAACTTATGATTTGTCAAGCATATGCAGCATAAGTGTTCTCGCATTAACTTTAACCATTCAAGATGCTTATGATGGGGGCAATGAGAGCTCAAAGCCGCTAAGTACCATAAATTTTGAAGGTTTATAAAACTTGCAATCACTGCTTCCCTCCGCGAAGGGCCTTTCTTTTACTTTTATGTTGAGTCACCACCTTTTACCTTTATGCACCATTAAGAGAGCATAGTTGTCATTCTGAGTATAATGTGCATTGTCCCAAAGTTTTCATTGATTGATTCATATTGTTGGTTTTACTTGTTCTTAAATTATTTGTATCTAGTTGCCCTCTTAAACTTGAAGGTGTCCTATGCATTTATGTTTTGCTCTCTTTGAAGGACAAGCTGAAAACCATTTGTATGTTTTTCCTTATGATTTGAACACACGTTTGACTTTCATTATTTCATTTTCATGATCTTTTGTTTGTGTTCATTTTCATGTTATAACATGGTTGCTAAGTTTCTTCTATCAAGATTACATCTTTCATGCCCATGTTTTAAGTTCTTTTGATCCCAGCGCACAACGCTTACATATATGGTCAAGATTGTGTAGGTGCATGTCACCTCAAAAACTATTTCTTTTGTTATCACTTACCTACTCGAGGACGAGCAGGAGTTAAGCTTGGGGATGCTGATATGTCTCAAACGTATCTCTAATTTTTGATGCTCCATGCTTATTTTTACACCATTTGCTTAGTGTTTCGTTACACTTCATGGCACTTTTATGCATTTTCCGGAACTAACCTATTAACAAGTCACCACAGTGTCAGTTCCTTGTTTTCTGCTATTTTTGTGTTTCAGAAAAGTTACACAGGAAATATTCTTGGAATTGGACGAAACCAAAGCCAGTCGCCCTGAATTTTACCGAAGCATCCAGAGAACCGAAGAGGAGACGGAGTGGGGCCACGAGGGCCCCACACAACAGGGCGGCGCGGCCAGGGGCTGGGCCGCGCCCCCTATGTGTGAGGGTGCCTCGGTCCACTCCTGACGTTGCCCCTTCGCCTATAAAGACCCCCCGACGGGAAAAACCTAAAGACCCGATCAGTTTTCCAGAACACATCGCGATCCGCCGCCGCCGTCGACCCGAAGATCGGGATGGTCCAGAAGCTCTTCCTGGCACCCTGCCAGAGAGGGGAATCACCACCGGGGGTCTTCTTCATCGCCATGCTTGCCTCCGGCGCGATGAGTGAGTTGTCTACCTTGGACTATGGGTCCATAGCAGTAGCTAGATGGTTGTCTTCTCCACCATGTGCTTCATGTTTAGATCTCATGAGCTGCCTTACATGATTGAGATCACCGTTATGTAATTCTACATGTTGTGTTTGTTTGGATCCGATGAATATTGGTGTTATGCTTGAGTTGAAGTACTGAATGTTATGCTTGAGCTGCCTTACATGATTGAGATCACCGTTATGTAATTCTACATGTTGTGTTTGTTGGGATCCGATGAATATTGGTGTTATGCTTGAGTTGAAGTACTGAATATTATCTTATGTTATCTCTATGTTGTTTATGATCTTGCATGCTCTCCGTTGTTAGTAGCTATCTTGGCCAAGTAGTTGCTAGTGACTCCAATTAAGAGGGGGTATTTATGCTCGATAGTGGGTTCATGCCTGTATTTAATCTGGGGGAGTGACAGAAACCTCTAAGGTTGTAGATGTGCTGTTGCTACTAGGGGGAAAACAACATTCATATGCTCGAGGGCATATGCTTTGTTTACATTACACACTTTGCTTAATGCAATTATCTGTTGTTTGCAACTTAATACTTGTGGAGTTCTTGGATTGATTCGCCACAAGTGGATTATTAGTCATAGATGCAGTTGGATGGCAGTCTATGTATCTTGTCGTAATGCCCAGAGTAAATCTCATAGTGATCCTCTCATCATATGCACATTGTCTTTATTCTATCAATTGCCACACTGTAATTTGTTTACCCAGCATGTATTATTTTATCTTATGGAGAGACACCACTAGTGAACTGTGGACCCTGGTCCTATTTCCTTATATTGCTATCACCTGTTACTTTACTCGCACTGTTTACTTTACTCGCATATTACTATTGCTTTCCACTCGATACGCCCATACCCTTTGTTTCAAGCAAACCGGTGAGATTGACAACCTCATCGTAAGTTGGGAACAAAGTATTTGGTTGTGTTGTGTGCAGGTTCCACGTTGCCGCTCGCAAAGCAAATCTCGGACGAGGCGCCCTATAAATTGTCAGGAACTGTCACAAGCTAGTGTGCATCACCTTCAGTCGTATTTCATCCTCCTACTGGATTGATAACCTTGGTTTTTACTGAGGGAAAAACTTGCTGCTATATTCATCACACCTTGCTCTTGGGGTTTTCAAACTGGCCGGTCATTTACTTCATTAATTTCACACACCATCACCGCGCCATCAACAAGTTTTTCTGGCGCCGTTGCCGGGGAGGAAGAAGACTTCTGCGAGGGGAGTTTTCGCACGCACATCCTTTACTTTGTTTTAAGTTTTGCTTTACTTTATTTTTACTTGCATCGTTTTATTAAAAACCCAAAAAAATTAGAATCCTTTGTAGTTGTTTTTACTTGTCTGCTTTTAGTTTGCTAGAATGGCTACTCCTGAAAACACCAAGTTGTGTGACTTTACTAGCATGAATAATAGTGATTTTATCTGCACTCCTATTGCGCCACCTGCTCGTGCTGCAAATTTTTATGAGATTAAGCCTACTTTGTTAAACCTTGTTATGAAAGAGCAATTTTCTGGTGCTAGTATTGATGATGCTGCAGCTCATCTCAACAATTTTGTTGAGCTATGTGAGATGCAAAAGTATGAGAATGTTGATGGTGATATTATTAAGCTTAAGTTGTTTCCTTTTTCTTTGAGAGGAAAAGCTAAAGATTGGTTGCTGTCTTTGCCTAAAAATAGTATTGATTCATGGGCTAAGTGTAAGGATGCTTTTATTGGTAGATACTATCCTCCTGCTAAGATTATAGCTTTGCGTAGCAATATTATGAAGTTTAGTCAGTTTGATAATGAACATGTTGCTCAAGCTTGGGAAAGAATGAAATCTATGGTAAAGAATTGTCCCACTCATGGACTGACTACTTGGATGATTGTTCAAACTTTTTATGCAGGACTGAATTTTTCTTCAAGGAACCTACTTGATTCAGCTACTGGAGGCACTTTTATGTCCCTTACCGTGGGTGCCGCAACAAAGCTTCTTGACAATATGATGGTAAATTACTCTGAATGGCACACCGAGAGAGCTCCACAAGGTAAGAAGGTAAATTCTGTTGAGGAAACCTCTTCCTTGAGTGATAAGATTGATGCTATTATGCTTATGCTTTCTAATGATAGGACTCATGTAGATCCTAATAATGTTCCTTTGGCCTCTTTGGTTGCTCAAGAAGAGCATGTTGATGTAAACTTCATTAGAAATAATAATTTCAACAACAATGCTTATAGGAACAATTTTGCTAGTAACAATTATAAGCCGTTTCTAATGGTGATAATAGGTATCTTGGTAGACCTAAAATGCCTAGTGAAGAAAGAATTTTTTAACTTGAGAAGGCTACCAAGAATTTTATGCAGGCGCAATATGAGCAGAACAGGGCTTTCACCAAGACTATGGAGGAGCAATCAGCTCTGTTGAGGACTATTAGTCATCAACTTGAAAATTTAAACAAGGCTATTCCTGAGTTGCAAGCTAAGGTTTCCAAAGCTGAAACCGATATTTCATCTTTGTCTAATATGCAATCTTCTTTGGTTAACGGAATGTCTGCTAAGCCTAATCCTTTTGCTACTGCTAATGCTATCCAAGTTAGAATTGATGAAAATATGAGGATGCTAGCAGAATTGCATGCCAGGTGGGAAAGAGAAGATCAGATGGCTAGAGAGATGAAGGTATGTACCATTACTACCTCTAATGATGTTGCTCCTAATGCTAGCAATCCTCTTACTTTGATTGGTGTAGAGAAAACTCCCACTCCTTGTGTCAAAAAGCCTAAAACTGCTAAAACTTTTTCTCAAAAGAGTGCTGAAATTTTTTGGAGTGTGGGAGATGATAGCTCTATTTCCTTTAATGATTTTGATGTTGATGGCTGCAATATATCTGAAGTTATTTTGTTCTTGCAAAAGCTTGCTTTGAGTCCCAATGCTAGTTCTATAAATGTTGCTTTTACTAAGCATATTACCAATGCTCTCATAAAAATTAGGGATGAAAAGTTGCAACAAAAAGCTTCTATTCCCAAGAAGTTAGAAGATGGTTGGGAATCCATCATTGATATGCATGTTAATGGTTTTGATTGCCATGCTTTATGTGATCTAGGTGCTAGTATTTCTATTATGCCTAGAAAGATTTATGACATGCTTGATTTACCACCGCTTGAAAAGTGTTATTATGATGTTCATATTGCTGATGTTGCTAAGAAGAAACCTTTGGGAAGGATTAATGATGTTATTATTGTGGTTAACAATAACCTTGTTCCCGTTGATTTTCTTGTCATGGATGTTGAATGCAATGCTTCATGTCCTATTATTTTGGGAAGACCCTTTCTTCGAACTATAGGTGCCATCATTGATATGAGGGAAGGCACCATCAAATATCAATTTCCACTTAAGAAAGGTATGGAACACTTCCCTAGGAAAAGAAAGAAACTACTTTTTGACTCTATTCTTAGAGCAAATTATGAGCTTGATGCTTCATCACTTGATATTACTTAATTCGCAATTTTCTGCGCCTAGCTTAAAGGCGTTAAAGAAAAGCACTCTTGGGAGATAACCCAATGTTTTTACATTTAGTTCTTTTTCTTTTATTTGAGTCTTAGAAGTTATTAATACTGTAATGACCTCTCCTTATCCTTTTTATTTCGTTTTTGTGCCAAGAGAAGCCTCTAACTTGAGCGAGGTAAGATTTGGGGATGTTGCTATCCTGAAACAGTTTTCGGTGCTGCACCGTAAAAATTCATGAAAATTCTCTTTATATCTTTTGGCGTGCGATTTCTTTTGCATATGACCCAGGTTATATCCAAACTTTCATTAGTTGAACACTTTTTGATTTGAGCAACAGAAAACCCCTTAAAAATTCGACCTTTGTCATCTATTCTATTTTGACAGATTTCTGCCAATATTTGTGTTTGCCGCTTTATCGCTTTCTTTTTGAGTTCTTTTAATCACGGAACTTGTGGGGAAGTTGCTACAGTAGTATATGCTTTATATGTGGTGGTTTTGAGTTGAAACCTGAAGCAAAAAGGGTTGATTCTATGTTATGCTTACACTAATGTTGCTAATAGAATTGTGTTTAGTTTTGTATGAAGGAAGTTTTCAAGTGTAGGGATCGGAGAATGATGAGATGAGTTGAAGAATGGACAAAAACTAAAGCTTGGGGATGCCCATGCATCACCCCAATAAATATCCAAGAAGTACAAGCGTCAAAGCTTGGGGATGCCCCCGAGGCACCCCTTCTTCATCGGCAAAAATCAGGTCACCTTTCAAAACACTACATTTTTATTGCTTCATGCATTATGTATTTTTCTTGGAGCGTCAGTTGTTTTTAGTTTTCAGTTTTGTTTAGTTTTGTTTGCTGCAATAAATGGTTGGACCCCAACAAATTCCTTTTGGAGAAGTTGCCTTGCTTTTCATTTGCCAAGAACACTCCGTTTTTCATTCTTATAATTTCAACGAGTGTTCTTCTTTTTCTAGAACTACGTTTAGTTTTCATTTTCACCTTGATATTTGTTCAGATCTTGTTACATCTTTTCATCAAGGTGTATTTTTGCCTCTGATCTTTATTGGTTTTCATCAAAATAGGTGTTTATAAAAAGTTTGAATGGTGTTGGAAAAGAGAAAAAGCTTTATGCAAAAAAGTGGTACAAGAAGGAGCTTGTGTAGACTGCGGCCTAAGCTTTTGCATGTTGTGCTTGATGTCTTTTTGATAGTATGCTTAGTGGTTTTGCTATAGCATGACTTGTCTCAAACAACTGAGATTGCTTAATGAGCCTTTGAAAAAATCATGCGTTGTTTTTATCGTTTGGAAGCATTATTTTGGTTTTCTCCTTGATGCTTTATTTGGGTTGACTTGGCACATGCTCACACATGTTAGACTCATATAAAGTTTCCAATAGCCTCTATGATCATTTAGTTTTTGACTGTTGATGCCATCTTATGCTTCTTTTAATGTCGCTTTGCATGATTATGGCCGTTATTGCTCTCTTAGTTGGTTGCTCCTAGTCTTTTGCTAGCCTTTATTTTGTACTGAGTATGAGCTCTACTCGTGCATCCAACTCCTAAAAACCAAGTTTTGCCAAAGTGTCCACCATACATACCTATTAGCAATTTGCTATTCCAAAGTACATTTGACTTGCTTTTATCTACTCTTCAAATTAAACTCTTACCAGTGTTAAAAATTGGTCAGTAAAGCTCTCACGAACCGGATGGCACACTTTATTTTTTCTTGTTCTTAAAAATTTGACATTGTGGTCTCTTATGTTGAGTTGTTATGCTTGCAAGTTGTAAGTTGGAGATTAGCCCATCCATGCCGTCATGGGGCAAGCTTTCAATATTGCACTTCTTATTTGAGTTGATATCGTGATCTTTTGTTTATGGATACTCGCGGTGTGAAATGAATTGGGAATCTTGCGGGATCATGGAGTTTGTATATGTGTTAGAGAAAAGCCTGGGCCGCCAATCTAAGCCATGCATAATTCATGGTGGAAATTTGCAGCATGCCCATAGTGGACATTCGACGACGCATCTCAAAATAAAAAGCTATACAAATGGTAAATAAAAGCGATGTTGAGGTGTTCATTGTCTGCTTGTCCTGTCATTTTGATGTGGGCTTGTTCCATGTCATCGGGCACGGAGGTACTCCGTTGGCGGTTCTCGATGATACATGTATACTTACAATGACAAGAGCTTGCTTGGGACTCTAAGTAAAGTAGCATGAGGTTTGGGTACTCGTATTCACGAGACACGAGGTTTTCAACTTATGATTTGTCAAGCATATGCAGCATAAGTATTCTCGCATTAACTTTAACCATTCAAGATGCTTATGATGGGGGCAATGAGAGCTCAAAGCCGCTAAGTACCATAATTTTTGAAGGTTTATAAAACTTGCAATCACTACTTCCCTCCGCGAAGGGCCTTTCTTTTACTTTTATGTTGACTCACCACCTTCTACCTTTATGCACCATTAAGAGAGCATAGTTGTCATTCTGAGGATAATGTGCATTGTCCCAAAGTTTTCATTGATTGATTCATATTGTTGGTTTCACTTGTTCTTAAATTATTTGTATCTAGTCGCCCTCTTAAACTTGAAGGTGTCCTATGCATTTATGTTTTGCTCTCCATGAAGGACAAGCTAAAAACCATTTGTATGTTTTTCCTTATGATTTGAACACATGTTTGACTTTCATTGTTTCATTTTCATGATCTTTTGTTTGTGTTCATTTTCATGTTATAACATGGTTGCTAAGTTTCTTCTATCAAGATTACATCTTTCATGCCCATGTTTTAAGTTCTTTTGATCCCAGCGCACAACGCCTACTGATACGTCTCAAACGTATCTATAATTTTTGATGCTCCATGCTTGTTTTTACACCATTTGCCTATTGTTTCGTTACACTTAGTGGCACTTTTATGAGAACTAACCTATTAACGAAGTGCCACAGTGCCAGTTCCCTATTTTCTGCTGTTTTTGTGTTTCAGAGTGATACACAGGAAATATTCTCGGAATTGGACGAAACCACATCCTGAAGTCTTATTTTACCCGGAAGCTTCCAGAGATCCGAAGAGGAGTAGGAGGGGGGCCACCAGGGCCCCACACGCAGGGGCGGCGTGGCCAGCCCCCTAGCCGCGCCGGGCCCGCGTGAGGGAGCCTGGCTCCCCCTCTGACATCGCCCCTTCGCCTATAAAGACCCCCCGATGAGAAAAACCTAAGTGCCCGATCAGTTTTCTAGAACACATCGCGATCCGCCGCCGCCGTCGACCCGAAGATCGGGAGGGTCCAGAAGCTCTTCCCGGCACCCTGCCGGAGAGGGGAATCACCACCGGAGGTCTTCTTCATCGCCATGCTTGCCTCCGGAGCGATGAGTGAGTAGTCTACCTTGGACTATGGGTCCATAGCAGTAGCTAGATGGTTGTCTTCTCCACCATGTGCTTCATGTTTAGATCTCATGAGCTGCCATACATGATTGAGATCATCGTTATGTAATTCTACATGTTTGGTTTGTTGGGATCCGATGAATATTGGTGTTTATGATTAAGTTGATGTACTGAATTATATCTTTTGTTATCTCTATGTTGTTTATGATCTTGCATGCTCTCCGTTGTTAGTAGCTATCTTGGCCGAGTAGTTGCTAGTGACTCCAAGAGGGGGTATTTATGCTTGATAGTGGGTTCATGCCTCTATTTCACCTGGGGGAGTGACAGAAACCTCTAAGGTGGTAGATGTGCTATTGCTACTAGGGAGAAAACAACATTCATATGCTCAAGGGCATATGCTTTGTTTACATTACACACTTTGCTTAATGCAATTATCTGTTGTTCGCAACTTAATACTTCTAGGGTGTTCGGATTGATATCCCCGGGAGTGGATTATTAGTCATAGATGTAGTTGGATGACGGTCTATGTATTTTGTTGTATTGCCCAGAGTAAATCTCATAGTGATCTTCTTGACATATCACGTTTATCTCTATTCTATCAATTTCCCAACTGTAATTTGTTTACCCAGCATGTGTTATTTTATCTATGGAGAGACACCACTAGTGAACTGTGGACCCCGGTCCTATTTCCATCATATTGCTATCACCTGTTTACTTTATTCGCACTGTTTACTTTACTCGCACTGTTTACTTTACTCGCATACTATATTGTTTTCCACTCGATACGCTCATAACCTTTGTTTCAAGCAAACCGGTGAGATTGACAACCTCATCGCAAGTTGGGAACAAAGTATTTGTTTGTGTGTGTGCAGGTTCCGCGTTGCTACTGGCCGAAGACGAGTCAACAAGTATCGTTAACGGCGCCCTTGTTGGAGTGTTACTAAGCCAGTGCGCATCACCTTCAGTCGTCATTGTCTCTCCTCTCCTGACCGACATTAAACCTTGGTTTCTTAACTGAGGGAAAACTAGCTGCTATACTCATCATACCTTCCTCTTGGGGTTCCCAACGGGCTGGTTATCCACCATGCACAAGGACAGTCTGCTCCCACGTCAACCACACGCCATCAGCTCATTTTCTGGCGCCATCAACCGGTAGCAGCCTATTTTCTGGCGCCGTTGCCGGGGAGGAAGAGAAGACTTCTGCGAGGGGAGTTTTTCGCACACACATTCTTTACTTTGTTTAATTGTTTTGCTTTACTTTATTTATTTTACCTGCATTGTTTTATATCAAAAACCCAAAAAAATTAGAATCCTTGGTAGTTGCTTTTACTTGTTTACTTTCGTTTTGCTGAAATGGCCAATCCTGAAAACACCAAGTTATGTGACGTTACTAGCACGAACAATAGTGATTTTATCTGCACTCCTATTGCACCACCTATTCCTGCTGCAAACTTTTATGAGATTAAAGCCTGCTTTGTTGAACCTTGTTATGAAAGAGCAATTTTCTGGTGCTAGTACTGAAGATGCTGCAGCTCATCTCAACAATTTTGTTGAGCTATGTGAGATGCAGAAATATAAGGATGTTGATAGTGATATTATTAAGCTCAAGTTGTTTCCTTTTTCTTTGAGAGGAAAAGCTAAAGATTGGTTGCTGTCTTTGACTAAGAATAGTATTGATTCATGGGCTAAGTGTAAGGATGCTTTTATTGGTAGATACTATCCTCCTGCTAAGATTATATCCTTGTGTAGCAATATTATGAAGTTTACTCAGTTTGATAATAAACATGTTGCTCAGGCTTGGGAAAGAATGAAATCTATGATAAAGAATTGCCCCACTCATGGACTGACTACTTGGATGATTATCCAAACCTTTTATGCAGGACTATTTTTTTTTCAAGGAACCTACTTGATTCAGCTGCTGGAGGCACTTTTATGTCCCTTACCTTGGGCGCCGCATCAAAGCTACTCGACAACATGATGGTAAATTATTCTGAATGGCACATCGAGAGAGCTCCACAAGGTAAGAAGGTAAATTCTGTTGAGGAAACCTCTTCCTTGAATGATAAGATTGATACCATTATGGCTATGCTTGCTAATGATAGGACTCATGTTGATCCTAATAATGTTCCTTTGGCCTCTCTGGTTGCACAAGAAGAGCATGTTGATGTGAATTTTATTAGAAACAATAATTTTAACAACAATGCTTATAGGAACAATTTTGCTAGTAACAATTATAGGCCGTATCCTTCTACCAATGGTAATGGTTATGGTAACTCTTATGGTAATTCCTACAACAACACTAGGGCCGCGCCCTCCGAGCTTGAGGTAATGCTCAAGGACTTCATCGGTAAGCAAACTGCTTTTAACAAGTCTGTTGAGGAAAAGTTAGGCAAAATTGATATTCTTGCTTCTAAAGTTGATAGCCTTGCTCATGATGTTGAACTTCTGAAATTAAAAGTGTTTCCTAATGATGTGAAAGAGAACAATGTTTTTGCTACCGCTAATGCTATTCAAGTTGGAATTGATGAAAATATTAGATTGTTAGCGAAATTGCATGCTAGGTGGGAAAGAGAAGATGAGATGGCTAGAAAGATGAAGGTATGTACTATTACTACCTCTAATGATGTTGCTCCTAATACTAGCAATCCTCTTACTTTGATAGGTGTAGAGAAAACTCCCACTCCTTGTGTTAAAAAGCCTAAAACTGTCAAAACTTTTTCTCAAAAGAGTGCTGAAATTTTTCGGAGTGTGGGAGATGATAGCTCTATTTCTTTTAATGATTTTGATGTTGATGGCTGCAATATATCTTAAGTAATTTTGTTCTTGCAAAAGCTTGCTTTGACTCCCAATGCTAGTTCTCTAAATATTGCTTTTACTAAGCATACTACCAATGCTCTCATAAAAATTAGGGATGAAAAGTTGAAGCAAAAAGCCTCTGTTCCCAAGAAGTTAGAAGATGGTTGGGAACCCATCATTGATATGCATGTTAATGGTTATGATTGCCATGCTTTATGTGATCTAGGTGCTAGTATTTCTATCATGCCTAGAAAGATTTATGACATGCTTGATTTACCACCGCTTGAAAAATGTTATTTTGATGTTCCTATTGCTGATGTTGCTAAGAAGAAACCTTTGGGAAGAATTAATGATGTTCTTATTGTGGTTAACAATAACCTTGTTCCCGTTGATTTTCTTGTTATGGACGTTGAATGCCATGCTTCACGTCCTATTATTTTGGGAAGACCCTTTCTTCGAACTGTAGGTGCCATCATTGATATGAGGGAAGGCACCATCAAATATCAATTCCCACTAAAGAAAGGTATGGAACACTTCCCTAAGAAAATAAAGAAATTACTTTTTGACTCTATTCTTAGAGCAAACTATGAGCTTGATGCTTCATCGCTTGATGTTACTTGATTCGCAATTTTCTGCGCCTAGCTCAAAGGCGTTAAAGAAAAGCACTCTTGGGAGATAACCCAATGTTTTCTTTTCAGTACTTTTTCTTTTATTTGAGTCTTGGAAGTCATTACTACTGTAATGACCTGTCCTTATCTTGTTTATTTCGTTTTTGTGCCAAGAGAAGCCTCTAATTTGAGTGAGGTAAAGATTTGGGGATGTTGCTGTCCTAAAACTGTTTTCGGTGCTGCACCGTAAAAATTCGTGAAAATTCTTTGTTTATCTTTTGGACCTGCGATTTCTTGTGCATATGCCCCAGGTTATATCCAAACTTTTGTTAGTTTAACACTTTTTGATTTGAGCAACAGAAAATCCCTTAAAAATTTGACCTTTGCCAGCTGTTCAGTTTTGACAGATTTCTGCCAATATTTGTGTTTGCCACTTTATCGCTTTCTTTTGAGTTCTTTTGATCACGGAACTTTTGGGGAGGTTGATACAGTAGTATTTACTATATATGTGGTGGTTTTGAGTTGAAACCTGAAGCAAATAGAGGATTGATTATATGTTATGCTTGCACTAATGTTGCTAATAGATTTGTGTTTAGTTTTGTATGAAGGAAGTTTTCAAGTGTAGGGATTGGAGAATGATGAGATGAGTTGAAGAATGGACAAAAGCTTAAGCTTGGGGATGCCCATGCATCACCCCAAGAAATATCCAAGAATTACAAGCGTCAAAGCTTGGGGATGCCCCCGAGGCACCCCTTCTTCATCGGCAAAAATCAGGTCACCTTTCAAAACACTATATTTTTATTGCTTCATGCACTATGTGTTTTTCTTGGAGCGTCATTTGTTTTAGTTTTCTTAGTTGGTTTAGTTTGTTTGTTTGCTGCAATAAATGGTTGGACCCCAACAAATTTTCTTTGGAGGAGATGTATTCGTTTTCATTTGCAAAGAACGCTCTAGTTTCACTCTTATTAAAAATCGAGTGTTCTTCTTTTTCTGCTACTGCTTTTGGTTTTCGTTTTCGCCTTGATTTGCGTTTAGACCTTGTCATGCCTTTTCATCAAGGTGTATTTTTGCCTCTGATCTTTATTGGTTTTCATCAAAAGAGGTGTTTATAAAAATTTCAAATGGTGTTGGAAAAGAGAAAAAGCTTTGTGCAAAATAGTGGTACAAGAAGGAGCTTGTGTAGACTGCGGCTTAGGCTTTTTCATGTCATGCTTGATGTCTTTTTGATAGTATGCTTAGTGGTTTTGCTGTAGCATGACTTGTCTCAAATAACTGAGATTGCTTAATGAGCCTTTGAAAAAATCATGCGTTGTTTTTATTGTATGGAAGCATTATTTTGGTTTTCTCCTTGATGCTTTATTTGGGTTGACTTGGCGCATGCTCACACATGTTAGACTCTTACAAAGTCGCCAATAGCCTTCATGATCATTTAGTTTTTGACTTTTGATGCCATCGTATGCTTCTTTTAATGTCGCTTTGTCGCTTTGCATGATTATGGCCATTATTGCTCTCTTAGTTGGTCACTCCCAGTCTTTTGCTAGCCCTCGCCTTGTACCGAGTATGAGCTCTACTCGTGCATCCAACTCCTAAAACCCAAGTTTGCCATCATGTCCACTAAAAATTCCTATGCATGGTATTTGTAAGCCATTCCAAGTAAATTTTCATGTGCTACCTTTCAAAAACCTTCAAAATACTTCTCGTTTTGTGACACTGTTTTCAGCTCATGGGGACGTAGTGGTCGGATTTGGTATCTTCCATATTGCTTATTCCAAAAAGAAAAAAAAGGAAAAAAAGAAAGAAAAAAGGGACTCCTCCATGGAAAGTGAATGTTGGTGGGCACCCGATGGAATCGGTTAGCCATGGTTTGTGAAAGGAAAAAAAGGTGGGGAGGAGTGCCAAGCTTTATAAAAGAGCACAAAAGTGTCAATCTCTCTCTCAAAAACTTGCTTCATTTTTGTATGGAAGATAGTAAGAACCCCATTGCCAGTCGTTGACAAAGACAACCACCTCTCAAAACCAATTTTTATCTCTCTGTTTTACAAATGAAAAGCTCTAGCACATGTTTAATCACTGCTTCCCTCTGCGAAGGGCCTTTCTTTTACTTTTAAGTTGAGTCACCACCTTCTTTCTTTATGCACCATTAATAGAGCATAGTTGTCATTCTTAGTGTGATATGCATTGTCCCAAAGTTCATTGATTGATTCATGATCATGGTTTCACTTGTTCTTAAATTATTTGTATCTAGTTGCCCTCTTAAACTTGAAGGTGTCCTATGCATTTATGTTTTGCTCTCTTTGAAGGACAAGCTGAAAACCATTTGTATGTTTTTCCTTATGATTTGAACACACGTTTGACTTTCATTGTTTCATTTTCATGATCTTTTGTTTGTGTTCATTTGCATGTTTACAACATGGTTGCTAAGTTCTTATTGTCATGATTATATCTTCATGCCCATGTTTTAAGTTCTTATGATCCTAGCTCACCAATGCTTACATATATGATCAAGATTGTGTAGGTGCATGTCACCTCAAAAATTATTCTTTTGTTATCACTTACCTACTCGAGGACGAGCAGGATTTAAGCTTGGGGATGCTTGATACGTCTCAAACGTATCTATAATTTTTGATGCTCCATGCTTGTTTTTACACCATTTGCCTATTGTTTCGTTACACTTAGTGGCACTTTTATGCATTTTCCGGAACTAACCTATTAACGAAGTGCCACAGTGCCAGTTCCCTGTTTTCTGCGGTTTTTGTGTTTCAGAGTGATACACAGGAAATATTCTCGGAATTGGACGAAACCACATCCTGAAGTCTTATTTTACCCGGAAGCTTCCAGAGATCCGAAGAGGAGTAGGAGGGGGGCCACCAGGGCCCCACATGCAGGGGCAGCGCGGCCAGCCCCCTGGCCGCGCTGGGCCCACGTGAGGGAGCCTGGCTCCCCCTCTGACATCGCCCCTTCGCCTATAAAGACTCCCCGATGAGAAAAACCTA
Source organism: Dactylis glomerata (assembly GCA_007115705.1). NCBI lineage: Eukaryota > Viridiplantae > Streptophyta > Magnoliopsida > Poales > Poaceae > Dactylis > Dactylis glomerata. Next base: position 1,674,486 of record QXEO01001027.1, on the reverse strand, counting down.
AGTGCCCGATCAGTTTTCCAGAACACATCGCGATCCGCCGCCTCCGTCGACCCGAAGATCGGGAGGGTCCAGAAGCTCTTCCTGGCACCCTGCCGGAGAGGGGAATCGCCACCGGAGGTCTTCTTCATCGCCATGCTTGCCTCCGGAGCGATGAGTGAGTAGTCTACCTTGGACTATGGGTCCATAGCAGTAGCTAGATGGTTGTCTTCTCCACCATGTGCTTCATGTTTAGATCTCATGAGCTGCCATACATGATTGAGATCACCGTTATGTAATTCTACATGTTTGGTTTGTTGGGATCCGATGAATATTGGTGTTTATGATTAAGTTGCTGTACTGAATTATATCTTTTGTTATCTCTATGTTGTTTATGATCTTGCATGCTCTCCGTTGTTAGTAGCTATCTTGGCCGAGTAGTTGCTAGTGACTCCAATAGGGGGTATTTATGCTCGATAGTGGGTTCATGCCTCTATTTCACCTAGGGGAGTGACAGAAACCTCTAAGGTGGTAGATGTGCTGTTGCTACTAGGGAGAAAACAACATTCATATGCTCAAGGGCATATGCTTTGTTTACATTACACACTTTGCTTAATGCAATTATCTGTTGTTCGCAACTTAATACTTCTAGGGTGTTCGGATTGATATCCCCGGGAGTGGATTATTAGTCATAGATGCAGTTGGATGGTGGTCTATGTATTTTGTTGTAATGCCCAGAGTAAATCTCATAGTGATCTTCTTGACATATCACGTTTATCTCTATTCTATCAATTGCCCAACTGTAATTTGTTTACCCAGCATGTGTTATTTTATCTATGGAGAGACACCACTAGTGAACTGTGGACCCCGGTCCTATTTCCATCATATTGCTATCACCTGTTTACTTTATTCGCACTGTTTACTTTACTCGCACTGTTTACTTTACTCGCATACTATATTGTTTTCCACTCGATACGCTCATAACCTTTGTTTCAAGCAAACCGGTGAGATTGACAACCTCATCGCAAGTTGGGAACAAAGTATTTGTTTGTGTGTGTGCAGGTTCCGCGTTGCTACTGGCCGAAGATGAGTCAACAAGTATCGTTAACGGCGCCCTTGTTGGAGTGTTACTAAGCCAGTGCGCATCACCTTCAGTCGTCATTGTCTCTCCTCTCCTGACCAACATTAAACCTTGGTTTCTTAACTGAGGGAAAACTAGCTGCTATACTCATCATACCTTCCTCTTGGGGTTCCCAACGGGCTGGTTATCCACCACGCACAAGGATAGTCTGCTCCCACGTCAACCACACGCCATCAGCTCATTTTCTGGCGCCATCAACCGGTAGCAGCCTATTTTCTGGCGCCGTTGCCGGGGAGGAAGAGAAGACTTCTGCGAGGGGAGTTTTTCGCACACACATTCTTTACTTTGTTTTATTGTTTTGCTTTACTTTATTTATTTTACCTGCATTGTTTTATATCAAAAACCCAAAAAAATTAGAATCCTTGGTAGTTGCTTTTACTTGTTTACTTTCGTTTTGCTGAAATGGCCAATCCTGAAAACACCAAGTTGTGTGACTTTACTAGCACGAACAATAGTGATTTTATCTGCACTCCTATTGCACCACCTATTCCTGCTGCAAACTTTTATGAGATTAAGCCTGCTTTGTTGAACCTTGTTATAAAAGAGCAATTTTCTGGTGCTAGTACTGAAGATGCTGCAACTCATCTCAACAATTTTGTTGAGCTATGTGAGATGCAGAAATATAAGGATGTTGATAGTGATATTATTAAGCTCAAGTTGTTTCCTTTTTCTTTGAGAGGAAAAGCTAAAGATTGGTTGATGTCTTTGACTAAGAATAGTATTGATTCATGGGCTAAGTGTAAGGATGCTTTTATTGGTAGATACTATCCTCCTGCTAAGATTATATCCTTGCGTAGCAATATTATGAAGTTTACTCAATTTGATAATAAACATGTTGCTCAGGCTTGGGAAAGAATGAAATCTATGATAAAGAATTGCCCCACTCATGGACTGACTACTTGGATGATTATCCAAACCTTTTATGCAGGACTGAATTTTTCTTCAAGGAACCTACTTGATTCAGCTGCTGGAGGCACTTTTATGTCCCTTACCTTGGGCGCCGCATTAAAGCTACTTGACAACATGATGGTAAATTATTCTGAATGGCACACCGAGAGAGCTCCACAAGGTAAGAAGGTAAATTCTGTTGAGGAAACCTCTTCCTTGAATGATAAGATTGATACCATTATGGCTATGCTTGCTAATGATAGGACTCATGTTGATCCTAATAATGTTCCTTTGGCCTCTCTGGTTGCTCAAGAAGAGCATGTTGATGTGAATTTTATTAGAAACAATAATTTTAACAACAATGCTTATAGGAACAATTTTGCTAGTAACAATTATAGGCTGTATCCTTCTACCAATGGTAATGGTTATGGTAACTCTTATGGTAATTCCTACAACAACACTAGGGCCGCGCCCTCCGAGCTTGAGGTAATGCTCAAGGACTTCATCGGTAAGCAAACTGCTTTTAACAAGTCTGTTGAGGAAAAGTTAGGCAAAATTGATATTCTTGCTTCTAAAGTTGATAGCCTTGCTCATGATGTTGAACTTCTGAAATTAAAAGTGTTTCCAAATGATGTGAAAGAGAACAATGTTTTTGCTACCGCTAATGCTATCCAAGTTGGAATTGATGAAAATATTAGATTGTTAGCGGAATTGCATGCCAGGTGGGAAAGAGAAGATGAGATGGCTAGAAAGATGAAGGTATGTACTATTACTACCTCTAATGATGTTGCTCCTAATACTAGCAATCCTCTTACTTTGATAGGTGTAGAGAAAACTCCCACTCCTTGTGTTAAAAATCCTAAAACTTTCAAAACTTTTTCTCAAAAGAGTGCTGAAATTTTTCGGAGTGTGGGAGATGATAGCTCTATTTCTTTTAATGATTTTGATGTTGATGGCTGCAATATATCTGAAGTAATTTTGTTCTTGCAAAAGCTTGCTTTGACTCCCAATGCTAGTTCTCTAAATATTGCTTTTACTAAGCATATTACCAATGCTCTCATAAAAATTAGGGATGAAAAGTTGAAGCAAAAAGCCTCTGTTCCCAAGAAGTTAGAAGATGGTTGGGAACCCATCATTGATATGCATGTTAATGGTTATGATTGCCATGCTTTATGTGATCTAGGTGCTAGTATTTCTATCATGCCTAGAAAGATTTATGACATGCTTGATTTACCACCGCTTGAAAAATGTTATTTTGATGTTCCTATTGCTGATGTTGCTAAGAAGAAACCTTTGGGAAGAATTAATAATGTTCTTATTGTGGTTAACAATAACCTTGTTCCCGTTGATTTTCTTGTTATGGACGTTGAATGACATGCTTCATGTCCTATTATTTTGGGAAGACCCTTTCTTCGAACTGTAGGTGCCATCATTGATATGAGGGAAGGCACCATCAAATATCAATTCCCACTAAAGAAAGGTATGGAACACTTCCCTAGGAAAAGAAAGAAATTACTTTTTGACTCTATTCTTAGAGCAAACTATGAGCTTGATGCTTCATCGCTTGATGTTACTTGATTCGCAATTTTCTGCGCCTAGCTCAAAGGCGTTAAAGAAAAGCACTCTTGGGAGATAACCCAATGTTTTCTTTTCAGTACTTTTTCTTTTATTTGAGTCTTGGAAGTCATTACTACTGTAATGACCGCTCCTTATCTTGTTTATTTCGTTTTTGTGCCAAGAGAAGCCTCTAATTTGAGTGAGGTAAAGATTTGGGGATGTTGATGTCCTAAAACTGTTTTCGGTGCTGCACCGTAAAAATTTGTGAAAATTCTTTGTTTATCTTTTGGACCTGCGATTTCTTGTGCATATGCCCCAGGTTATATCCAAACTTTTGTTAGTTGAACACTTTTTGATTTGAGCAACAGACCTTTGTCAGCTGTTCAGTTTTGACAGATTTCTGCCAATATTTGTGTTTGCCACTTTATCGCTTTCTTTTGAGTTCTTTTGATCACGGAACTTTTGGGGAGGTTGCTACAGTAGTATTTACTATATATGTGGTGGTTTTGAGTTGAAACCTGAAGCAAATAGAGGATTGATTATATGTTATGCTTGCACTAATGTTGCTAATAGATTTGTGTTTAGTTTTGTATGAAGGAAGTTTTCAAGTGTAGGGATTGGAGAATGATGAGATGAGTTGAAGAAAGGACAAATGCTCAAGCTTGGGGATGCCCATGCATCACCCCAAGAAATATCCAAGAAGTACAAGCATCAAAGCTTGGGGATGCCCCCGAGGCACCCCTTCTTCATCGGCAAAAATCAGGTCACCTTTCAAAACACTATATTTTTATTGCTTCATGTACTATGTGTTTTTCTTGGAGCGTCATTTGTTTTAGTTTTCTTTGTTGGTTTAGTTTGTTTGTTTGCTGCAATAAATGGTTGGACCCCAACAAATTTTCTTTGGAGTAGATGTATTCGTTTTCATTTGCAAAGAACGCTCTAGTTTTCACTCTTATTAAAAATCGAGTGTTCTTCTTTTTCTGCTACTGCTTTTGGTTTTCGTTTTCGCCTTGATTTGCGTTCAGACCTTGTAATACCTTTTCATCAAGGTGTATTTTTGCCTCTGATCTTTATTGGTTTTCATCAAAAGAGGTGTTTATAAAAATTTCAAATGGTGTTGGAAAAGAGAAAAAGCTTTGTGCAAAATAGTGGTACAAGAAGGAGCTTGTGTAGACTGCGGCTTAGGCTTTTTCATGTCATGCTTGATGTCTTTTTGATAGTATGCTTAGTGGTTTTGCTGTAGCATGACTTGTCTCAAATAACTGAGATTGCTTAATGAGCCTTTGAAAAAATCATGCGTTGTTTTTATTGTATGGAAGCATTATTTTGGTTTTCTCCTTGATGCTTTATTTGGGTTGACTTGGCGCATGCTCACACATGTTAGACTCTTACAAAGTCGCCAATAGCCTTCATGATCATTTAGTTTTTGACTTTTGATACCATCGTATGCTTCTTTTAATGTCGCTTTGTCGCTTTGCATGATTATGGCCATTATTGCTCTCTTAGTTGGTCGCTCCCAGTCTTTTGCTAGCCCTCGCCTTGTATCGAGTATGAGCTCTACTCGTGCATCCAACTCCTAAAAACCAAGTTTGCCATCGTGTCCACTAAAAATTCCTATGCATGGTATTTGTAAGCCATTCCAAGTAAATTTTTATGTGCTACCTTTCAAAAACCTTCAAAATACTTCTCGTTTTGTGACACTGTTTTCAGCTCATGGGGACGTAGTGGTCAGATTTGCTATCTTCCATATTGCTTATTCCAAAAAGAAAAAAAAGAAAAAGAAAGAAAGAAAAAAGGCACTCCTCCATGGAAAGTGAATGTTGGTGGGCACCCGATGGAATCGGTTAGCCATGGTTTGTGAAAGGAAAAAAAGGTGGGGAGGAGTGCCAAGCTTTATAAAAGAGCACAAAAGTGCCAATCTCTCTCTCAAAAACTTGCTTCATTTTTGTATGGAAGATAGTAAGAACCCCATTGCCAGTCGTTGACAAACACAACCACCTCTCAAAACCAATTTTTATCTCTCTGTTTTACAAATGAAAAGCTCTAGCACATGTTTAATCACTGCTTCCCTCTGCGAAGGGCCTTTCTTTTACTTTTATGTTGAGTCACCACCTTCTTTCTTTATGCACCATTAAGAGAGCATAGTTGTCATTCTTAGTGTGATATGCATTGTCCCAAAGTTCATTGATTGATTCATGATCATGGTTTCACTTGTTCTTAAATTATTTGTATCTAGTCGCCCTCTTAAACTTGAAGGTGTCCTATGCATTTATGTTTTGCTCTCTTTGAAGGACAAGCTGAAAACCATTTGTATGTTTTTCCTTATGATTTGAACACACGTTTGACTTTCATTGTTTCATTTTCATGATCTTTTGTTTGTGTTCATTTGCATGTTTACAACATGGTTGCTAAGTTCTTATTGTCATGATTATATCTTCATGCCCATGTTTTAAGTTCTTATGATCCCAACTCACCAATGCTTACATATATGATCAAGATTGTATAGGTGCATGTCACCTCAAAAATTATTCTTTTGTTATCACTTACCTACACGAGGACGCGCAAGAGTTAAGCTTGGGGATGCTTGATATGTCTCAAACGTATCTATAATTTTTGATGCTCCATGCTTGTTTTTACACCATTTGCCTATTGTTTCGTTACACTTAGTGGCACTTTTATGCATTTTCCGGAACTAACCTATTAACGAAGTGCCATAGTGCCAGTTCCCTGTTTTCTGCTGTTTTTGTGTTTCAGAGTGATACACAGGAAATATTCTCAGAATTGGACGAAACCACATCCTGAAGTCTTATTTTACCCGGAAGCTTCCAGAGATCCGAAGAGGAGTAGGAGGGGGGCCACCAGGGCCCCACACGCAGGGGCTGCGCGGCCAGCCCCCTGGCCGCGCCGGGCCCGCGTGAGGGAGCCTGGCTCCCCCTCTGACATCGCCCCTTCGCCTATAAAGACCCCCCGACGAGAAAAACCTAAGTGCCCGATCAGTTTTCCAGAACACATCGCGATCCGCCGCCGCCGTTGACCCGAAGATCGGGAGGGTCCAGAAGCTCTTCCCGGCACCCTGCCAGAGAGGGGAATCGCCACCGGAGGTCTTCTTCATCGCCATGCTTGCCTCCGGAGTGATGAGTGAGTAGTCTACCTTAGACTATGGGTCCATAGCAGTAGCTAGATGGTTGTCTTCTCCACCATGTGCTTCATGTTTAGATCTCATGAGCTGCCATACATGATTGAGATCACCGTTATGTAATTCTACATGTTTGGTTTGTTGGGATCCGATAAATATTGGTGTTTATGATTAAGTTGCTGTATTGAATTATATCTTTTGTTATCTCTATGTTGTTTATGATCTTGCATGCTCTCCGTTGTTAGTAGCTATCTTGGCCGAGTAGTTGCTAGTGACTCCAAGAGGGGGTATTTATGCTCGATAGTGGGTTCATGCCTCTATTTCACCTAGGGGAGTGACAGAAACCTCTAAGGTGGTAGATGTGCTGTTGCTACTAGGGAGAAAACAACATTCATATGCTCAAGGGCATATGCTTTGTTTACATTACACACTTTGCTTAATGCAATTATCTGTTGTTCGCAACTTAATACTTCTAGGGTGTTCGGATTGATATCCCCGGGAGTGGATTATTAGTCATAGATGCAGTTGGATGGCGGTCTATGTATTTTGTTGTAATGCCCAGAGTAAATCTCATAGTGATCTTCTTGACATATCACGTTTATCTCTATTCTATCAATTGCCTAACTGTAATTTGTTTACCCAGCATGTGTTATTTTATCTATGGAGAGACACCACTAGTGAACTGTGGACCCCGGTCCTATTTCCATCATATTGCTATCACCTGTTTACTTTATTCGCACTGTTTACTTTACTCGCACTGTTTACTTTATTCGCATACTATATTGTTTTCCACTCGATACGCTCATAACCTTTGTTTCAAGCAAACCGGTGAGATTGACAACCTCATCGCAAGTTGGGAACAAAGTATTTGTTTGTGTGTGTGCAGGTTCCGCGTTGCTACTGGCCGAAGATGAGTCAACAAGTATCGTTAACGGCGCCCTTGTTGGGGTGTTACTAAGCCAGCGCGCATCACCTTCAGTCGTCATTGTCTCTCCTCTCCTGACCGACATTAAACCTTGGTTTCTTAACTGAGGGAAAACTAGCTGCTATACTCATCATACCTTCCTCTTGGGGTTCTCAACGGGCTGGTTATCTACCACGCACAAGGACAGTCTGCTCCCACGTCAACCACACGCCATCAGCTCATTTTCTGGCGCCATCAACCGGTAGCACTTACATATATGGTCAAGATTGTGTAGGTGCATGTCACCTCAAAAACTATTTCTTTTGTTATCACTTACCTACTCGAGGACGAGCAGGAGTTAAGCTTGGGGATGCTGATACGTCTCAAACGTATCTATAATTTTTGATGCTCCATGCTTATTTTTACACTATTTGCTTAGTGTTTCGTTACACTTTGTGGCACTTTTATGCATTTTGCGGAACTAACCTATTAACAAGTCGCCACAGTGCCAGTTTCTTGTTTTCTGCTGTTTTTGTGTTTCAGAAAAGTTACACAGGAAATATTCTTGGAATTGGACGAAACCAAAGCCAGTCGCCCATAATTTCACCGAAGCTTCCAGAGAACCGAAGAGGAGATGGAGTGGGGCTACGGGGCCCCCACACAACAGGGCGGCGCGGCCAGGGGCTGGGCCGCGCCCCCTATGTGTGAGGGTGCCTCGGTCCACTCCTGACATTGCCCCTTCGCTTGTAAAGACCCCCCGATGGGAAAAACCTAAAGACCCGATCACTTTTCTAGAACACATCGCGATCCACCGCCGCCGTTGGCCCGAAGATCGGGATGGTCCAGAAGCTCTTTCCGGCACCCTGCCGGAGAGGGGAATCACCACCGGGGGTCTTCTTCATCGCCATGCTTGCCTCCGGCGCGATGAGTGAGTAGTCTACCTTGGACTATGGGTCCATAGCAGTAGCTAGATGGTTGTCTTCTCCACCATGTGCTTCATGTTTAGATCTCATGAGCTGCCTTACATGATTGAGATCACCGTTATGTAATTCTACATGTTGTGTTTGTTTGGATCCGATGAATATTGGTGTTATGCTTGAGTTGAAGTACTGAATGTTATGCTTGAGCTGCCTTACATGATTGAGATCACCGTTATGTAATTCTACATGTTGTGTTTGTTGGGATCCGATGAATGTTGGTGTTATGCTTGAGTTGAAGTACTGAATATTATCTTATGTTATCTCTATGTTGTTTATGATCTTGCATGCTCTCCGTTGTTAGTAGCTATCTTGGCCAAGTAGTTGCTAGTGACTCCAAGAGGGGGTATTTATGCTCGATAGTGGGTTCATGCCTCTATTTAATCTGGGGGAGTGACAGAAACCTCTAAGGTTGTAGATGTGCTGTTGCTACTAGGGGGAAAACAACATTCATATGCTCGAGGGCATATGCTTTGTTTACATTACACACTTTGCTTAATGCAATTATCTGTTGTTCGCAACTTAATACTTGTGGAGTTCTCGGATTGATTCGCCACAAGTGGATTATTAGTCATAGATGCAGTTGGATGGCGGTCTATGTATCTTGTTGTAATGCCCAGAGTAAATCTCATAGTGATCCTCTCATCATATGCACGTTGTCTTTATTCTATCAATTGCCCAACTGTAATTTGTTTACCCAGCATGTATTATTTTATCTTATGGAGAGACACCACTAGTGAACTGTGGACCCCGGTCCTATTTCCTTATATTGCTATCACCTGTTACTTTACTCGCACTGTTTACTTTACTCGCATATTACTATTGTTTTCCACTCGATACGCTCATACCCTTTGTTTCAAGCAAACCGGTGAGATTGACAACCTCATTGTAAGTTGGGAACAAAGTATTTGGTTGTGTTGTGTGCAGGTTCCACGTTGCCGCTCGCAAAGCAAAGCTCGGACGAGGTGCCCTATAAATTGTCCAAAACTGTCGCAAGCTAGTGGGCATCACCTTCAGTCGTATTTCGTCCTCCTACTGGATTGATAACCTTGGTTTCTTACTGAGGGAAAAACTTGCTGCTATATTCATCACACCTTGCTCTTGGGGTTTTCCAACTGGCCGGTCATTTACTTCATTAATTTCACACGCCATCACCGCGCCATCAACGGGCTGCTATGATGAGTTTGTAAGACCAGCAAATTATCTTCATCGCCACTAGCAGTATTTGATGCCTGCACATTATTAGAAGCCAAGACAAATTGTGTCATTGGTCCTATAGAGCCTGCTTGTACCCAAGCGTAGACTGCTACTTCCTCTGCTCCATAATATAAGCCTTTCTAGCAAGTTGTTTTAGCTTACTAAAAAGGCTTATATTGTGGAACGGAGGGAGTACCATATAGGCTTCGGTTGCCTATTTCATTAAGGTGTCGGTTGCTTGTGCTACTGCAGCATGTGCTTTGGCTTTGGTTTTGGTCTAGAATTTGGCTTTTAATTTGGCTTTCAGTTCGGCTTTCAACCTTGTGTACTTGACCAAATTTATAGCCGACTTCTCTTCTCTCATACGCATTCACTTATCCTCTCTAATTAATAGGTCGCAATAATGCACATTCCATTTGGCACCTACTCCGGCGCCGACCACACGTCCCTGTGCATGGTTATGTTGATCTCCTGGTTAAGAGCAGGTCCCACACATACGACAAGGACCTTGCTGGCGTGTAGCAGATGGTCCTTGTGCGTGGTGAATAACCAGCCCGTTGGGAACCCCAAGAGGAAGGTGTGATGAGTATAGCAGCTAGTTTTCCCTCAGTTAAGAAATCAAGGTTTATCGTTCTTGGAGAGGAGAGACAAACGACTGAAGGTGATGCTTGCTAGCTGGCGACGGCTCTGGACAATTTATGTATGGCGCCTCGTCCAAGCTTTGCTTGCTAGCTGCAACGCGGAACCTGCACACAACACAACCAAGTACTTCGTTCCCAACTTGCGATGAGGTTGTCAATCTCACCGGTTTGCTTGAAACAAAGGTTATGAGCGTATCGAGTGGAAAACAATAGAGTATGCGAGTAAAGTAAACAGTGCGAGTAAAGTAAACAGTGCAAGTAAAGTAAATAGGTGATAGCAATATGATGGAAATAGGACCGGGGTCCACAGTTCACTAGTGGTGTCTCTCCATAAGATAAATAACACATGTTGGGTAAACAAATTACAGTTGGGCAATTGATAGAATAAAGATAACGTGATATGTCAAGAAGATCACTATGAGATTTACTCTGGGCATTACAACAAAATACATAGACCGCCATCCAACTGCATCTATGACTAATAATCCACTTGTGGTGAATCAATCCGAGAACTCCACAAGTATTAAGTTGCGAACAACAGATAATTGCATTAAGCAAAGTGTGTAATGTAAACAAAGCATATGCCCTTGAGCATATGAATGTTATTTTCCCCCTAGTAGCAACAACACATCTACAACCTTAGAGGTTTCTGTCACTCCCCCAGGTTAAATAGAGGCATGAACCCACTATCGAGCATAAATACCCCCTCTTGGAGTCACTGGCAACTACTCAGCCAAGATAGCTACTAACAACGGAGAGCATGCAAGATCATAAACAACATAGAGATAACAAAAGATATATTTCAGTACAGCAACTTAATCATAAACACCAATATTCATTGGATCCCAACAAACCAAACATGTAGAATTACATAACGGTGATCTCAATCATGTAGGGCAGCTCATGAGATCTAAACATGAAGCACATGGTGGAGGAGACAACCATCTAGCTACTGCTATGGACCCATAGTCCAAGGTAGACTACTCACTCATCGCTCCGGAGGCAAGCATGGCGATGAAGAAGACTTCTGGTGGCGATTCCCCTCTCCGGCAGGGTGCCGGGAAGAGCTTCTGGACCCTCCCGATCTTCGGGTCAATGGCGGCGGCGGATCGCGATGTGTTTTGGAAAAGTGATCGGGCACTTAGGTTTTTTCCATCGGGGGGTCTTTATAGGCGAAGGGGCGATGTCAGCGGAGGGACCAGGCCACGCCGCCCTGGCGTGTGGGCCCCTGGTGGCCCACCTCCTTCTCTTCTTCGGATCTCTGGAAGCTTCCGGGTAAAATAAGACTTCAGGAACTTGTTTTGTCCAATTCCAAGAATATTTCCTGTGTATCACTTCTGAAACACAAAAACAGCAGAAAACAGGGAACTGGCACTGTGGCAACTTGTTAATAGGTTAGTTCCGGAAAATGCATAAAAGTGCCACGAAGTGTAACGAAACAATAGGCAAATGGTGTAAAAACAAGCATGGAGCATCAAAAATTATAGATACGTTGGAGACGTATCAAGCATCCCCAAGTTTAACTCCTGCTCGTCCTCGAGTAGGTAAGTGATAACAAAAGAATAATTTTTGAGGTGACATGCACCTACACAATCTTGATCATATATGTAAGCATTTGTGAGCTGGGATCATAAGAACTTAAAACATGGGCATGAAGATATAATCATGACAATAGGAACTTAGCAACCATGTTGTAAACATGCAAATGAACACAAACAAAAGATCATGAAAATGAAACAATGAAAGTCAAACGTGTGTTCAAATCATAAGGAAAAACATACAAATGGTTTTCAGCTTGTCCTTCAAAGAGAGCAAAACATAAATGAATAGGACACCTTCAAGTTTAAGAGGGCGACTAGATACAAATAGTTTGAGAATAAGTGAAACCAACAATATGAATCAATCAATGAACTTTGGGACAATGCATATCACACTAAGAATGACAACTATGCTCTCTTAATGGTGCATAAAGAAAGAAGGTGGTGACTCAACATAAAAGTAGAAGAAAGGCCCTTCGTAGAGGGAAGCAGTGATTGCAAGTTTTATAACCTTCAAAAATTATGGTACTTACCGGCTTTGAGCTCTCATTGCCCCCATCATAAGCATCTTGAATGGTTAAAGTTAATGCGAGAACAATTATGATGCATATGCTTGACAAATCATAAGTTGAAAACCTCGTGCCCCGTGAATACGAGTACCCAAACCTCATGCTACTTTACTTAGAGTCCCAAGCAAGGCTCTTGTCATTGTAAGTATATGCATATCATTGAGAACCGCCAATGGGGTACCTCCGTGCCCGATGACATGGAACAAGCCCACACCAAAATGACAGGACAAGCAGACAATGAACACCTCGGCATCTCTTTTATTTGCCTTTTGTTTAGCTTTTTATTGTGAGATGCGTCGTCGAATGTTCACCATGGGTATGCTGCAAATTTCCACCATGAATTATGCATGGCTTAGATTAGCGGCCCGGCGTTTCCCTAACACATATACAAACTCCATGATCCCCACAAGATTCCCAATTCATTTCACACCGCGGGCATCCATAAACAAAAGATCACGATATCAACTCAAATAAGAAGTGCAATGTTGAAAGCTTGCCCCATGACAACATGGCTGGGCTAGAATCCAACTTACAACTTGCAAGCATAACAACTCAACATAAGAGACCACAATGTCAAATTTTTAAGAACACGAAAAAGTAAAGTGTGCCTTCCGGTTCGTGAGAGCTTTAGTGACCGAATTTCGCATAACACTGGTAAGAGTTTAATTTGAAGAGAAAATAAAAGAAAATCAAATTTACTTGGAATAGCAAATTGCTAGTAGGTATGTATGGTGGACACTTTGGAAAACTTTGGCTTTTAGGAGTTGGATGCACGAGTAGAGCTCATACTCAGTACAAGGCGAGGGCTAGCAAAAGACTGGGAGCGACCAACTAAGAGAGCAATAATGGTCATAATCATGCTAAGTGACATTAAAAGAAGCATAAGATGGCATCAAAAGTCAAAAACTAAATGATCATGAAGGCTATTGGCGACTTTGTAAGAGTCTAACATGTGTGAGCATGCGCCAAGTCAACCCAAATAAAGCATCAAGGAGAAAACCAAAATAATGCTTCCATACAATAAAAACAACGCATGATTTTTTCAAAGGCTCATTAAGCAATCTCAGTTATTTGAGACAAGTCATGCTACAGCAAAACCACTAAGCATACTATCAAAAAGACATCAAGCATGACATGAAAAATCCTAAGCCGCAGTCTACACAAGCTCCTTCTTGTACCACTATTTTGCACAAAGCTTTTTCTCTTTTCCAACACCATTTGAAATTTTTAAAGACACCTCTTTTGATGAAAACCAATAAAGATCAGAGGCAAAAATACACCTTGATGAAAATATATGGCAAGGTCTGAATGCAAATCAAGGCGAAAACGAAAACCAAAAGCAGTAGCGGAAAAAGAAGAACACTTGATGAACGATAAGAGTGAAAACTAGAGCGTTTTTGACAAATGAAAACAAGGCAACTTCTCCAAAAGAAATTTGTTGGGGTCCAACCATTTATTGCAGCAAACAAACAAACTAAACTAACTAAGAAAACTAAAACAACTGACGCTCCAAGAAAAACACATAGTGCATGAAGCAATAAAAATATAGTGTTTTGAAAGGTGACCTGATTTTTGCCGATGAAGAAGGGGTGCCTCGGGGGCATCCCCAAGCTTTGACGCTTGTACTTCTTGGATATTTCTTGGGGTGATGCATGGGCATCCCCAAGCTTGAGCTTTGGTCCATTCTTCAACTCATCTCATCATTCTCCAATCCCTACACTTGAAAACTTCCTTCATACAAAAATAAACACAATTCTATTAGCAACATTAGTGCAAGCATAACATATAATCAATCCTCTTTTAGCTTCAGGTTTCAACACAAAACCACCACATATAAAGCATATACTACTGTAGCAACCTCCCCAAAAGTTCCGTGATCAAAAGAACTCAAAAGAAAGCGATAAAGTGGCAAACACAAATATTGGCAGAAATCTGTCAAAACTGAACAGCTGACAAAGGTCGAATTTTTGAGGGGTTTTCTGTTGCTCAAATCAAAAAGTGTTCAACTAACAAAAGTTTGGATATAACCTGGGGCATATGCACAAGAAATCGCAGGTCCAAAAGATATACAGAGAATTTATACGAATTTTTACGGTGCAGCACCAAAAACAGTTTCAGGACAGCAACATCCCCAAATCTCTACCTCACTCAAATTAGAGGCTTCTCTTGGCACAAAAACAAAATAAACAAGATAAGGAGCGGTCATTACAGTAGTAATGACTTCCAAGACTCAAATAAAAGAAAAAGTACGGAAAAGAAACATTGGGTTATCTCCCAAGAGTGCTTTTCTTTAACGCCTTTGAGCTAGGCGCAGAAAATTGCGAATCAAGTAACATCAAGTGATGAAGCATCAAGCTCTTAATTTGCTCTAAGAATAGAGTCAAAAAGTAATTTATTTCTTTTCCTAGGGAAGTGTTCCATACCTTTCTTTAGTGGGAATTGATACTTGATAGTGCCTTCCCTCATATCAATGATAGCACCTACAGTTCGAAGAAAGGGTCTTCCCAAAATAATAGGACATGAAGCATGGCATTCAATGTCCATAACAAGAAAATCAACGGGAACAAGGTTATTGTTAACCACAATAAGAACATCATCAATCCTTCCCAAAGGTTTCTTCCTAGCAATATCAGCAATAGGAACATCAAAATAACATTTTTCAAGCGGTGGTAAATCAAGCATGTCATAAATCTTTCTAGGCATGATAGAAATACTAGCACCTAGATCACATAAAGCATGGCAATCATAACCATTAACATGCATATCAATGATGGGTTCCCAACCATCTTCTAACTTCTTGGGAACAGAGGCTTTTTGCTTCAACTTTTCATCCCTAATTTTTATGAGAGCATTGGTAATATGCTTAGTAAAAGCAATATTTAAAGAACTAGCATTGGGAGTCAAAGCAAGCTTTTGCAAGAACAAAATTACTTCAGATATATTGCAGCCATCAACATCAAAATCATTAAAAGAAGTAGAGCTATCATCCCCCACACTCCGAAAAATTTCAGCACTCTTTTGAGAAAAAGTTTTAGCAGTTTTAGGCTTTTTAACACAAGGAGTGGGAGTTTTCTCTATACCGATCAAAGTAAGAGGATTGCGAGCATTAGGAGCAACATCATTAGAGGTAGTAATGGTACATACCTTCATTTCTCTAGCCATCTCATCTTCTCTTTCCCACCTGGCATGCAATTCCGCTAACAATCTAATATTTTCATCAATTCCAACTTGAATAGCATTAGCGGTAGCAAAACCATTGTTCTCTTTAACATCATTAGGCAACACTTTTAATTTTAGAAGTTCAACATCATGAGCAAGGCTATCAACTTTAGAAGCAAGAATAACAATTTTGCCTAACTTTTTCTCAACAGACTTGTTAAAAGCAGTTTGCTTACCGATGAAGTCCTTGAGCATTACCTCAAGCTCGGAGGGAGCGGCCCTAGTGTTGTTGTAGAAATTACCATAAGAGTTACCATAACCATTACCATTGGTAGAAGGATACGGCCTATAATTGTTACTAGCAAAATTGTTCCTATAAGCATTGTTGTTAAAATTATTGTTTCTAATGAAATTCACATCAACATGCTCTTCTTGAGCAACCAGAGAAGCTAAAGGAACATTATTAGGATCAACATGAGTCCTATCATTAGCAAGCATAGCCATAATGGTATCAATCTTATCATTCAAGGAAGAGGTTTCCTCAACAGAATTCACCTTCTTACCTTGTGGAGCTCTCTCGGTGTGCCATTCAGAATAATTTACCATCATATTGTCGAGTAGCTTTGATGCGGCGCCCAAGGTAAGGGACATAAAAGTGCCTCCAGCAGCTGAATCAAGTAGGTTCCTTGAAGAAAAATTTAGTCCTGCATAAAAAGTTTGGATAATCATCCAAGTAGTCAGTCCATGAGTGGGGCAATTCTTTATCATAGATTTCATTCTTTCCCAAGCTTGAGCAACATGTTCATTATCAAACTGAGTAAACTTCATAATATTGCTATGCAAAGATATAATCTTAGCAGGAGGATAGTATCTACCAATAAAAGTATCCTTACACTTAGCCCATGAATCAATACTATTCTTAGTCAAAGACAGCAACCAATCTTTAGCTTTTCCTCTCAAAGAAAAAGGAAACAACTTGAGCTTAATAATATCACTATCAACATCCTTATATTTCTACATCTCACATAGCTCAACAAAATTGTTGAGATGAGCTGCAGCATCTTCAGTACTAGCACCAGAAAATTGCTCTTTCATAACAAGGTTCAACAAAGCAGGCTTAATCTCATAAAAGTTTGCAGCAGGAGCAGGTGGTGCAATAGGAGTGCAGATAAAATCACTATTGTTCGTGCTAGTAAAGTCACACAACTTGGTGTTTTCAGGATTGGCCATTTCAGCAAAACGAAAGAAAACAAGTAAAAACAACTACCAAGGATTCTAATTTTTTGGGTTTTTGATATAAAGCGATGCAGGTAAAATAAATAAAGTAAAGCAAAACAATAACAAAGTAAAGGATGTGCATGTGAAAACTCCCCTCGCAGAAGTCTTCTACTTCCTCCCCGGCAACGGCGCCAGAAAAGAAGCTGATGGTGTGTAGCAGACGGTCCTTGTGCGTGGTGAATAACCAGCCCATTGGGAACCCCAAGAGGAAGGTGTGATGAGTATAGCAGCTAGTTTTTCATCAGTTAAGAAACCAAGGTTTATCGTTCTTGGAGAGGAGAGACAAACGACTGAAGGTGATGCTTGCTAGCTGGCGACAGCTCCGGACAATTTATGTATGGCGCCTCGTCCAAGCTTTGCTTGCTAGCTGCAACACGGAACCTGCACACAACACACCCAAGTACTTCGTTCCCAACTTGCGATGAGGTTGTCAATCTCACTGGTTTACTTGAAACAAAGGTTATGAGCGTATCGAGTGGAAAACAATAGACTATGCGAGTAAAGTAAACAGTGCGAGTAAGGTAAACAGTGCGAGTAAAGTAAACAGGTGATAGCAATATGATGGAAATAGGACCGGGGTCCACAGTTCATTAGTGGTGTCTTTCCATAAGATAAATAACACATCCTGGGTAAATAAATTACAGTTGGGCAATTGATAGAATAAAGATAACGTGATATGTCAAGAAGATCACTATGAGATTTACTCTGGGCATTACAACAAAATACATAGACCGCCATCCAACTGCATCTATGACTAATAATCCACTTGTGGTGAATCAATCCGAGAACTCCACAAGTATTAAGTTGCGAACAACAAATAATTGCATTAAGCAAAGTGTGTAATGTAAACAAAGCATATGCCCTTGAGCATATGAATGTTGTTTTCCCCCTAGTAGCAACAACATATCTACAACCTTAGAGGTTTCTGTCACTCCCCCAGGTTAAATAGAGGCATGAAGCCACTATCGAGCATAAATACCCCCTCTTGGAGTCACTAGCAACTACTCGGCCAAGATAGCTACTAACAACGGAGAGCATGCAAGATCATAAACAACATAGAGATAACAAAAGATATATTTCAGTACAGCAACTTAATCATAAACACCAATATTCATCGGATCCCAACAAACCAAACATGTAGAATTACATAACGGTGATCTCAATCATGTAGGGCAGCTCATGAGATCTAAACATGAAGCACATGGTGGAGGAGACAACCATCTAGCTACTGCTATGGACCCATAGTCCAAGGTAGACTACTCACTCATTGCTCCGGAGGCAAGCATGGCGATGAAGAAGACCTTCGGTGGCGATTCCCCTCTCCGGCAGGGTGCCGGGAAGAGCTTCTGGACCCTCCGATCTTCGGGTCGACGGCGGCGGCGGATCGCGATGTGTTTTGGAAAAGTGATCGGGTACTTAGGTTTTTTCCGTCGGGGGGTCTTTATAGGCGAAGGGGCGATGTCAGAGGAGGGACCAGGCGGCCTCACGCCAGGCTCGCGCGGCCAGGGGCCTGGCCGTGCCGCCCTGGCGTGTGGGCCCCTGGTGGCCCACCTCCTTCTCTTCTTCGGATCTCTGGAAGCTTCCGGGTAAAATAAGACTTCGGGAACTTGTTTTGTCCAATTCCGAGAATATTTCCTGTGTATCACTTCTGAAACACAAAAATAGCAGAAAACAGGGAACTGGCACTGTGGCAACTTGTTAATAGGTTAGTTCCGGAAAATGCATAAAAGTGCCACGAAGTGTAACAAAACAATAGGCAAATGGTGTAAAAACAAGCATGGAGCATCAAAAATTATAGATACGTTGGAGACGTATCAGACCTCTCAGAGCTTTTAGCAGCTGCAATAGCTTGCTGATTCTTTTGCAA